>NW_020870763.1:438934-448934 GCF_003789085.1 Penaeus vannamei | reverse complement strand
ATTTGTTTGTCCTGCACCCCGTTTGTACTTCTGATTTGTGTGGTATTTTGCACCAAATAAAGGTCACTTGCAAATCTGAGTTTCCAAGAACCTACAGACAAAGGAACACAGAAGATGGCGCAGTGATAAGTCTAAACTCTGCAAGTGAACCTGGAAGGCGCCGATTTGCTCCCCTCAGTGCCTAGCAACCGTCGTTCCCGCCTCCTAAATTTGAATTTTCGTCGCGGATCTTACAGTGTCCGACAGTTTATAGTGCAGTGATAAGTGGTAGTGTAGTGTTAGTGCATATTGTGTGGGGAAGGTTTGCGGGAGTCTCAGCATCACCCCTAGTGCAACACCATTTTTTTCTCGCCAACCCGGAGAGCGCACGAAGCGCGTCCCCCCTCCGAGTTCCGATCGGTGACTGACTGGACTTCTCGCCTCAACCGCCATCACCGAGCGCGGCCGTTCCAGCAACGCGCAAAACCTCCCCCGCCACACATGCACTTACCACGAACTGTAGAAGAATTCGTTCTTTTTTTTCGATATTCACGCCCAAGAACGAATCGTTGCACTATTTCAGGCACTAAAATTGCACTGTTTGTAAGATCAGCTCGTCAAAGACACCAAACTCGATATGGCTACGCCTCAGGAAGACCATTTTCAGGCCGGAAATGATGACTTGGGTGATGGTAGTGATGACAGCGGCGAGCCAAACGTCCTTGAGAGTGGTGAGGCCGATGTACCACCATCCCTCCCACCCCCTCTCACCCCTCACCCTTCCAGCCCCTCGCAGCACAGTCCAGGTAACCAAGAGCTGCAGTATTTGATCCACTACCTCCAAGTTACCCGCATTTCTGACGAGGAAAGACGACGACAAGACGAAGAAGCACGACGAGCAGAGCTACAAGAATACCGTCTTCAAATGGAGCAACAGCGACAGCTAAACGACGAACGTTTCATGCAGCTACTCAGCATGATAGCTCCCAAGCCCCTCCAGGTACAGCAAACCAGCCCAGAACAGCAAGCACCAGCTGCTCACCAGCTTTCGCCTGTTCCACCTGTTGCCACCACGTCAGGATCTCCACATGCTCCCATTACTGCTCCAGTCATGGGTAAACCTATGATACCCAGCCCTCCTCAGCTACAGTCCGACGTCACCTACCAACTGTTTCCGTCAGTGGCGTCGCAAGTTCGAGGACTATTCTGTGCTAATGGGCCTCCACAGTCTACCCCCAGCCACACAACACATATACCTCCGCACATGTGTTTCGCTGGAAGTTCAGCGGCTGCTGCATTACACTCTGGCAATACCTCCTGACTCATCCATGCCAGTAGTCCAAGTCCTCGACGCTTTACAGCAGTATTTCCGCAACTCGCAGAACGAAGCCCTACGACGCCGGGAACTCCTTTCCTGCAAGCAGACGCCTGGTGAGCCCCTTCTCTGCCTTCTACGCCCGCATGAAGGACTTAGCTGACGAAGTGAACTCTGCACAGGGGACCGCACTACCTGTGCTGCAACACAGCTTAAGATGATTCTTTTGATGGGCGTGCGTGAAGAGGAACTCGTGCAGCGCCTTGTCTCTCCCTCGACAGCCAGGCATCTTTAGATGACTTTGTCACCTGCTGCAGAACCTTTGAGTCCTCCAGGGCCGCTGCATCTGCTATCGTTGCTGCCCCCAGCCAACTCAACATCCTCTCTTCATACAAGAGGAACCAACGCCCAGAAGATGACAGCTACGACCAAGCACACGCCTCAACGCTGTCAGTCTCCACCGTTGACCAAGGACTTGCCCGCCTCCTGTAGGTCTTGTACCCGTCAACATGCCGTGGGACATTGCCCAGCAAAAGATAGTACCTGCCCAAATTGGGTACAAGGGTCATTGGCACCGTACGCCCCGGTGCCCAGCAAAGGACTCTGAATGCACCACTTGCCACAAACAGGGTCACTTCGCCAAGTGCTGCAAGTCCACCAGGAAGACCTCTACCAACCAGACTCGTAGAGCACGTAGAGTGTCCACCGGCAGGACCCCTAAGCCAGTTAATGTCACCCTGTCCTATGGCTCAAAGTCCTCCCAACTGCTGATGCTACCTGACACTGGAGCTGATATCACGGTGATTGGCCCGAAGCACCTGGACTCCTTGGGAATCCCCAGATGCAATCTTTCACCCCCGCCTGCGACTGACGTCCTCACAGCAGATGGGTCATCCATGACTCCAGCTTTGGGTTGTTTCGAGACCACCCTCCAGCTCGGTCAAGCGTCCTGCAAGGCCATTGTTCACGTTCACGAGGACATCCAGACACCTCTGCTCTCGTATGGCCACTGCGTGGACCTGGCCATCGTCTCTACAGATTTCCCAAAGCCCATCCTCTCTGTGACCCATGTCAACAGATGTGCACAGCAGATGCCTGCTCGGCAATGTCGTCCCCCACTACTGCTCGGACCTACTTCCTACAACACTTCAGCGACGTCCTTGTGTCTAAGACTGACCTCCAGACTACGCCACTGAAGAAGATGTCTGGCCCGCCAATGAGGATCCACCTTCAACCTGACGCAATACCCTTTGCCATACACACGCCTAGACCTATACCTTTCGCCTACCGGGACCAGGTCAAGGAGGAACTTGATTCCCTGGTGCAGCAAGGGATCATTTCGCCCGTCGGTGACAAGCCCTCCGAGTGGTGCCATCCGATGGTCCTGGTACCTAAGCCTGGCAATGGTGTACGCATCACAGTGGACCTCACACGCCTTAACTCCCAAGTGTCCAGGCCTACACACCCATCGCCCACACCCGCTGACGCTATCGCACCATCACTCCATCTGCCAAGTTCTTTACTAAGGCAGATGCATTGCATGGATATTGGCAAATGACCTTGCGGAGGAAGACCGTCACCTCACGACGTTTCATAACACCTCATGGGCGCTACTACCACTGCAGAGGACCTATGGGATTTGCCGCTACTGGGGATGCCTACTGTCTTCGCGGAGACCTGGCTCTGCAAGGCATCACCAACTGCGTAAAGGTAGTGGATGATATCCTCCTCTTCGACAGTGACTTACCGACTCACCTCCGACGAGTTTTCCAGATGCTATCCAGGTGTCGCGCCCACGGCATAACCTTGAACAAGGACAAGTTCATGGTAGCCGCCACAATGTCAGTTTTTGTGGATATAATATCTCTCCAGAGGGCATCGCTGCAGACCCTGAAAAGGTTGCAGCCATACGAGACTACCCTACACCCTCCAATATTACGGACCTCCGGTCGTTCATGGGTCTTGTGAATCAGCTGGCCGACTTCTCACCAGAGATTGGGGCACTGCCCAGCCTCTCCGCCCTCTGATGTCACCAAAACGGTCCTTCACTTGGACCCCAGACCATGACCAGGCATTTGGGAAGGTCAAGGCTGCCCTCCTATCGCCCCCAGTCTTGGCTCCTTTCAACCCGAAACTGCCAGTGACTCTTCAAACTGACGCCTCTCGCCTCTATGGTCTGGGATACGCCCTATTTCAGGAACATGGCCACGGCCAGCTCCGGCTCGTCCAGTGTGGCTCACGGTTTCTAACCGACGCGAGTCGCTACGCCACAATCGAGCTGGAGATGCTGGCTGCTTCATGGGCCATGGGAAAGTGCCGCCCTGTACCTTGCCGGCCTCCGGCACTTCACCACAGGCCATTGATCCCAATCCTGAACCACTACATGTTGGATGCCGTAGAAAACCCCCGACTCCAGCGTTGAGAGTGAAGATGGCTCCGTATGTCTTCACCAGCTGTTGTGGCGCGCCGCCGGCAAGACCTTGTGCGTCCCTGACGCCCTCGCTGGGGGGTGTCAGCCACCCCACATTCGAACGACAAGAAGAGTGTAGCCATGACAGCTGCACACGTCCGGTTCCTTGTTTTCTACGAATGCTACCTCAACAGACGGCCAGGCCACAGCTCCTATCCTTCGACGACGACAGACTCTACACGGAGGTTTCGCGCCGGTCGCATCACAGGACCAAAGATTACCGCCGCCTCCTGGAGTACGTCACCACAGGACTTCCCTCCAACCGCTACAGCCTACACGCCCCATCCTTCCCGTACTGGGGAAATTGCGGGACAGGGCCTGTGGAACGACATAGAGGTGGAGAGCTGTGTGCTACATTTCCCCGCATCGTTGCTTCAGCTATACGTTCGGCCGTCGCGGCCCTTTGAGACCCACCTCTCACAGTGCATAGTCACAGAGGAAGTCGAAGCCCGACCCGTCGGGCTTCGCGCCAGGCAGGCTGTCTACTGGCCTGGCATCGAACTCTGAAATAAAGAAGAGCTACACGTCGAGGCGTGTGACTCCGTGCGCGGAACGTCTCCAGGGCGCAGACAAACACAGAGACTCGCGGGCTACCTGGGTATGCGAGGTGACCCGAGTCCATTGGTCTTACGACCCGAGCTTTGAGTGCCGTTGTGTCTGCTGACTTTTATCAAGTCGAGGCTGGGGATAGTAGTCTTTTCACGTGGGTCATGTGCAGGACTCTCAGGGTCGTGTGGCCGGGTGGTTGAGTCTTTTTCGCGGTGTTGTGCGTCGCGACATGAAGCCGTTCAAGCTTAAGGTTCATGCGATGTTTTGCACGGTACGTTTCCGAGAAGTCGGTGGTACTTGTCCGCCTCAGGAGCGCGATGTGAGGCCCGCCATTCGAGCGGTTATATGTAGGATGGTCAGGAAGATTTATTCTTGGAACGCTTGGTGTGGTCCCAGCGGCTCACCTTTGAGGTGGGTTGGCGTGTTGTGTAGGGAGCTGCGCCCTACACTATCAGAGTCTAATGGCCGACGCCGGAGGCTGCAGTCCGAGTGCGTGTGAGGTACTGTGATCCTTCATGACGGGCGGCTGACGGGGCAACATCGACTGGTGAGCGGAGTTGTTAGCCGGGTGCTCTGCTAGAGCTCCTGGAACACTCCAACGATCCCTGCTGGGCCGCTCTCGCCCAGAATTGTTGTTGTATGCCATGCCTCTCGGGATCCTTGTGTCAGTGCCACGCCTCAGGTCCTTTCCTCTACAGATGTGGTCAGATCCAAGTTCGATGACGACTTGGGACCGGCGTGTTGCATCGTGCCGCGCCGCTGCCAAGGGGCGCGGACTCGAATGTGACAGCCTTATGCATGGCCATGTGCCCGTACCTCTTCCAGAGGCTATTCGTAGGCCATGTGGCTCGCTTCAGGATCACAAAATCCCTCTGATGGATAAAGTCGGTGTAATCTTGGGGCTGTGGATAGGTCCCTTTTGATCGAGGTAGGAAGTGGCGACTACGCGGTGGTGCAGTGGAACGCGTATGGTGGCCGTAAACCGCAAGACATCTGCACGCCCAGTGCGCTGGAGTGCCGCAGAATGCGAACCTCTCATGGTTGTCCCGGCGGGTCCCGCTTGCCAAAACCAGGAACAGGGTCCGTTAACAGTGTTCCTCCAGTTTACGTTCACGTCGCTGGCACGGTCTGGCAGTCTCGGTAGCAAAGGGAGTTCCCGGTGAATACCCGCTCGAGATAGACCTACGATTACGGGACCGTAAAGGGTGGGAGGGAGTGATGAGATTGTATTATTAGTTTCGTGTCTTTTTTATTGTGAGCTGTGTTAGTGTTGTAAGCGCGGCCGTGCATCTGTGACTTATCTTATAGTCATGGGAGCTACCTTGCGACAGTTCTCCATCGAGGGCACCAACCGCCCTCAGTCTCATATATTATTGACGGAACAGCTGAGGCCCGGGAGGGAGGTACTGCGGTGGAGTTGTTTTGTCTGCACATGCCGTGATTGTACTGTCGATGTGTGTGGTTTGTGCGAGCCAATAAAGGTCACTATTGCAAGAGTGCGGTGTTATTGTTTTTCAAGAACCTAGCAGACAAAGGAAGCGAACGAGAGGAGATAAGATGACCATCTGCAAATCAAGATTGGCAAAGACTTGAAAACCGGATGTTTCTTTTTGTCCTCTAGTAGCCTTTGTCATATTCTCTGTGCTCTCTCTCGGGTCTTCTCCTCCCTCTCCTCTCTCTGTCTGCTGCTCTCTCTCCGTCGTTGTGCGGTCGTCGTATCCGTCTTGCCTCGTGCGGATCGTCTCCGTCTCTCGATGATATATTATATATATATATATATATAGATATTATGTATATATGGTGTAGTATTGTAGTTATAGTATAAATATATATATTAGTATATATTAGGTAATTAGTATATTATAGTGAGGTATGTGTTTGTGCTGTGGTGTGGTTGTGTTGTGTGGGTGTGTGTTGATGGCACATATGTAATATTTATTGGGTGATGGAAGGCGATGAGAAATATGTAAATAGCCCTTTTGCGGATCGGCAAACATTTCCGGCTTGTAAGTTGAATATTGACCTAACCATAAATAATTTATAGTAGTTCATAATCTAAATGTGAATGCGGTGAAGCCCGTGTAGTTTTTTAGCATAGAGGTAGTGGCCACTGTGTATTTGGTGGTATTGAAAAGTTATATGAATGACACGGACAGTACAAATAGATTAATGAGTGAGTCCGAAAACAGCGTATGCAGACAGATATAGAACATATGGAAGAATTACGAACTAATTGTGCCTAGGAGCGGAATTCAAGGAGGTATAAATTAACATAAACACCGCCTCCACACAGGCTCCCGCCAATGTTAATTCTCTTTTGATAAGCGTGGGGCGAATATTTTTGCCTTAAACATAGAGAGTGGTCTTCATCGCCAGTCTTGCTTTTCATATTAAGTATGACAACGAAACAAACAAAAGCAACGAAGAAATAAAAAACAATCTTCAAAATCAACAAACCTAATTTGCTTCATATTGGCCTTACCGGCATTGAGTAACACCGAAGAAAGAGACAGAAACAAAGCCAGAAGAGTAGAATGGACGAGGAATAAATAGAGTAAAGGAGTACAAACAAAGAATACATTGAAAGAAATATTAATGTGTAAGTTTAGTATCGCGTCGGGGATCGAAGACCCGAAGTTGCTGTCCGCGTAGGAGGCGATAGTGGCCTATACGCATGGTGCTACACCAGGGACAGAAGAGGCATATATTTGATCGAGGTGTGAGAGGAGAGATTTTACTATTAATTATATTGATAGGAGGCTTTTACGATAACCTCTTTGGTGGATTACGACATATTTGTTGAGCGTTATCGGTAGCGAGGTATATGTGACTGTGTGTGGGTGGGTGGTGTGTGTGTGTGTGGTGTGTTGCTTTCATCTCAAGACTGTCATGTGGATCTCAGCCGTAGAAGACTCTTGTTAAACTATCGGTGCATTTCTTGGCTCCGTTCAAATAACTACTTTCGAAATATGCACTGCTGAGAAGAGAAATATCTACCTGTCTTCCTTTTTAGGGTGCTCATCAAGTATTAGAAGACAAAGGGAAAGTCCGAAAAAAAAAACAGATAGCTTCGCTTGGGTTTTTTTTTTTTATCACATGACCCATTTTGCTACCATTTATGCATTGATTATCATACGCTTCACAGGACCTTACCTATGCGACAATACCGAATTTAAAATACTAAAAAGAAAAAAAAAAGAAAAAAAAATTCGGTCTGCCGTCTCCTATGAAAAAGTATTTTCTTATCTTAAGTAGAGGGTAAAGTTGAATCTGAAGATTGAGGACAGCGGTAAGAGGAGATAATAAAAACAAAATTAACTTTCTTTTTTTGCCTCTTTTCCTTCTTTCCCCTTTCGCTACCCGGCCGTCTCGAGTTTTTATTTCTCTGCTCTGTCGGATCACTTGTTCCGTAGCCTCTCTTCCTCCGTTCGCATGAATCTGTGGTGCCTTTGTCAATTAATAATAATGACAAGCCAAACGGGTGAAAACGCCGCAATAAAGCACTAACAAACAAACCAATCAAATACAAAAATCTAAAAGTCAACCCTCCCAATTCCTTCATATTCTTCGCATTGTAACACCGAAGAAAGAGTAGAACACAAAAGAAATGAAAGGACAAATGAAATGTAAAGGAGACGGAAAGTGGAGAGGATAAATTTTTGCTCCTCTCTCTCTTTCTCTCTCGGTCTCCCTCTTCTCTGGTCTGGCGTGGGTCTCTCGGTCGGGGTGTGCGTCTCTCTCTCTCTACTGCTCTTCTCTTGCTGGGTCTTCTTTCTCTCCTGTCTTCTTTCTTCTTCTGTGCCTGCCTATCTTTCATATGTCTTAGTGGCCCCGCGAGTCTACCGTCACTTCGCTAGCGGCTATTGTGTTCCTCTTTCTTTCCTCTCCGCAGTGGTGTCTTTTCCATTTCCGACATGTTCCGTCTGTAATGGTAATGAATGCATATTGAGAATTGATAATGTGTGGAATATTAGTATATGTATTAGGGGTGTAGGTGGAGGTAGGAGGGGTGGTATATGAGGGGTTAGTATATAGGTGGGTAGGTGTGAGTGAGTATGAGCTATTAATGAGTATAGTATAATATATATAATATACACATACAATACCATATACACAACACATACACATCACACACACCACACACACACACACACACACACACACACACACACACACAACACACACCACATATATATACTATACATATATATATTATATAATATATATAATAATATTATATATATATATACCATGTATGGTATATATACTATTATGGAAAGGTATGAAATGAGACCGAATAATCCTTCACAATACAAGAGATGTGTTTTACCGATAAAATGCGATACATGGTAAAGATACATCTCTTGTATTCTGAAGATATTCGTTCTCATTCATGACCTTTCTAAAACAGTTGTCAAACATGAAGTAGGTTCATATATATATATATAATATATAATATATATAATATATATATATATATATATATATATATAGTATATATAATAAATATATATATATATAGTATAGTATATAGTAATATATAGAAATATATATATATAATATTGTATGTTATAGTATATATATAATATATATATAGTAGTATATATATAATATAATATATATATATATATATATGTGTGTGTGGTGTGTGTGTGTGTGTGTGTGTGTGTGTGTGTGTGTGTGTTACCTAGTGGTATATATAGTTATGGAGAGAGAGAAAGGAATAATTTATTTACAGTACATATTGTTTAATAGGAGTTCACGCCAACTTCCATGATTTTTCTGGGGATTCCAGAATATTTCAAACAACACACAAGTTTAGAATTCGCTTAGAACTTATTTCAGAGCGGTATTCAGAAAATCGATCGAGGCAGTGTAAAACATTTTTTCGTAAGCATGGTTTCACGGAGTGTGGTACAAATAAAACCGAAAGGAAAATAAAACGAACGAAAAATATATAAGACAAAGTTATAGCATCAAGAGAAGGCAATCACCGTGTTTGTTATTGTACCTTCGCTTCTTGGGAGACGGCCGGAAGGGGGCAGGCAGATTTGCACGCAAACGAGCGGAGGTGTACGCACAGGCGGCAGAGTGGTACAGTGCACAGGGATCCAGTTGTATGTAGCCTCTTTATGACAATCAACGGGGATTTTAGCAGACGAACGAAAAGATGATTAACAGGCGAAGGCGTAACCGGATAAAAGAGAGTTGACTGAAAGAGAAATGTATTCCCTCGATTCCTTCGTATCATTAATAACGAGTATTTTGAGTGCTATTATCAATACGATCAATTTCAAGAGGTCTCTCAGTGGTGAAATGGTGACAGAAAATTAAAAAAAAAAAAAAAATAAAAAGATTTGGAAGGCTTTTGTATGCGGGCGTGCGATTAGAAATGGGTGAGTGTTTTGGTGTTTTTATGAATTATTTGTTTTCTCGAGTTGAACAACGGTGTTCTGACTGCAAGAGTGTTACCTTCGTTTTTGGGTGGTTGGTAAGCCAACGTTGATTTTTGGAATGTTGCTTTGAGATATAAAGTCTATTAAGCATAAACTCAAGTTTATGCATCTCTCTCTTTCTCTCTCTCTCTCCCTCTCTCTCTCTCTCCTCTCATACGAGCACACACACTACACAGGGCACTCTTTCTTCCATGTCTGCTCTCTTTTCTGTCTCTGGGCTCTCCTCTTGTC
>NW_020870763.1:434602-438834 GCF_003789085.1 Penaeus vannamei | reverse complement strand
CTAACCCTCCCGGCTAAGACGACATGACGAACTCATCATCATATCACATCCTCTTCGGTAATTAGTGTCACTCTCTCCTGCTAACTAAATCATCATCCCATTTAACAAAAAATCATATCACATCCTCTTCAGTAATATGTCACAAGTTGTTGACTTATTAATTTACTTTATTTTTATTTCACCTTTAATTAATCCTTGTGTATAGATACTATTATTATATACAGTGTACCATTTGGTTTATGTAACATTTTATTTGTAAGCCCTGCATCTTACTTTACTTTTATAGTTATGGTCCCTCGGACATTCCAGGCAGGCACCAAACCCCTCAGCCAATCAGAGAGCGAGACAGCTGAGCCCGAGGAGACTGCAGGTTGCATTTGTTTTGTCCTGCACCTGCCCGTTTGTACTTCTGATGTGTGTGGTATTTTGCACCAATAAAGGTCACTTGCAAATCTGAGTTTTCAAGAACCTACAGACAAAGGAACACAGAAGATGGCGCAGTGATAAGTATAAACTCTGCAAGTGAACCTGGAAGGCGCCGATTTGCTCCCCTCAGTGCCTAGCAACCGTCGTTCCCGCCTCCTAAATTTGAATTTTCGTCGCGGATCTTACAGTGTCCAACAGTTTATAATTCAGTGATAAGTGATAGTGCAGTGTTAGTGCATATTGTGTCGGGAAGGTTTGCGGGAGTCTCAGCATCACCCCTAGTGCAACACCATTTTTTCTCGCCAACCCGGAGAGCGCTCGAAGCGCGTCCAGCCCCTCCGAGTTCCGGTGACTGACTGGACTTCTCGCCTCAACCGCCATCACGAGCGCGGCCGTTCCAGCAACGCGTAAAACCTCCCCGCCACACATGCACTTACCACGAACTGTAGAAGAATTCGTTCTTTTTTTCGATATTCACGCCCAAGAACGAATCGTTGCACTATTTCAGGCACTAAAATTGCACTGTTTGTAAGATCAGCTCGTCAAAGACACCAAACTCGATATGGCTACGCCTCAGGAAGACCATTTTCAGGCCGGAAATGATGACTTGGGTGATGGTAGTGATGACAGCGGCGAGCCAAACGTCCTTGAGAGTGGTGAGGCCGATGTACCACCATCCCTCCCACCCCCTCTCACCCCTCACCCTTCCAGCCCCTCGCAGCACAGTCCAGGTAACCAAGAGCTGCAGTATTTGATCCACTACCTCCAAGTCACCCGCATTTCTGACGAGGGAAGACGACGACAAGACGAAGAAGCACGACGAGCAGAGCTACAAGAATACCGTCTTCAAATGGAGCAACAGCGACAGCTAAACGACGAACGTTTCATGCAGCTACTCAGCATGATAGCTCCCAAGCCCCTCCAGGTACAGCAAACCAGCCCAGAACAGCAAGCACCAGCTGCTCACCAGCTTTCGCCTGTTCCACCTGTTGCCACCACGTCAGGATCTCAGCTACAGTCCGACGTCACCTACCAACTGTTCCGTCAGTGGCGTCGCAAGTTCGAGGACTATTCTGTGCTAATGGGCCTCCACAGTCTACCCCCAGCCACACAACACATATACCTCCGCACATGTGTTTCGCTGGAAGTTCAGCGGCTGCTGCATTACACTCTGGCAATACCTCCTGACTCATCCATGCCAGTAGTCCAAGTCCTCGACGCTTTACAGCAGTATTTCCGCAACTCGCAGAACGAAGCCCTACGACGCCGGGAACTCCTTTCCTGCAAGCAGACGCCTGGTGAGCCCTTCTCTGCCTTCTACACCCGCATGAAGGACTTAGCTGACGAAGTTAAACTCTGCACAGGGGACCGCACTACCTGTGCTACAACACAGCTTAAGATGATTCTTTTGCTGGGCGTGCGTGAAGAGGAACTCGTGCAGCGCCTTGTCCCTCGACAGCCAGGCATCTTTAGATGACTTTGTCACCTGCTGCAGAACCTTTGAGTCCTCCAGGGCAGCTGCATCTGCTATCGTTGCTGCCCCCAGCCAACTCAACATCCTCTCTTCATACAAGAGGAACCAACGCCGCCAGAAGATGACAGCTACGACTAAGCACATGCCTCAACGCTGTCAGTCTCCACCGTTGACCAAGGACTCGCTCGCCTCCTGTAGGTCTTGTACCCGTCAACATGCCGTGGGACATTGCCCAGCAAAAAATAGTACCTGCCCAAATTGTGGGTACAAGGGTCATTGGCACCGTACGCCCCGGTGCCCAGCAAAGGACTCTGAATGCACCACTTGCCACAAACAGGGTCACTTCGCCAAGTGCTGCAAGTCCACCAGGAAGACCTCTACCAACCAGACTCTTAGAGCACGTAGAGTGTCCACCGGCAGGACCCCTAAGCCAGTCAATATCACCCTGTCCTATGGCTCAAAGTCCTCCCAACTACTGATGCTACCTGACACTGGAGCTGATATCACGGTGATTGGCCCGAAGCACTGGAATCCTTGGAATCCCCAGATGCAATCTTTCACCCCCGCCTGCGACTGACGTCCTCACAGCAGATGGGTCATCCATGACTCCAGCTTTGGGTTGTTTCGAGACCCCTCCAGCTCGGTCAAGCGTCCTGCAAGGCCATTGTTCACGTTCACGAGGACATCCAGACACCTCTGCTCTCGTATGGCCACTGCGTGGACTTGGCCATCGTCTCTCTAGATTTCCCAAAGCCCATCCTCTCTGTGACCCACGTCAACAGATGTGCACAGCAGATGCCTGCCTCGGCAATGTCGTCCCCACTACTGCTCGGACCTACTTCCTACAACACTTCAGCGACGTCCTTGTGTCTAAGACTGACCTCCAGACTACGCCACTGAAGAAGATGTCTGGCCACCAATGAGGATCCACCTTCAGCCAGGTGCGACACCCTTTGCCATACACACGCCTAGACCTATACCTTTCGCCTACCGGGACCAGGTCAAGGAGGAACTTGATTCCCTGGTGCAGCAAGGGATCATTTCGCCCGTCGGTGACAAGCCCTCCGAGTGGTGCCATCCGATGGTCCTGGTACCTAAGCCTGGCAATGTGTACGCATCACAGTGGACCTCACACGCCTTAACTCCAAGTGTCCAGGCCTACACACCCATCGCCCACACCCGCTGACGCTATCCGCACCATCACTCCATCTGCCAAGTTCTTTACTAAGGCAGATGCATTACATGGATATTGGCAAATGGACCTTGCGGAGGAAGACCGTCACCTCACGACGTTCATAACACCTCATGGCGCTACTACCACTGCAGAGGACCTATGGGATTTGCCGCTACTGGGGATGCCTACTGTCTTCGCGGAGACCTGGCTCTGCAAGGCATCACCAACTGCGTAAAGGTAGTGGATGATATCCTCCTCTTCGACAGTGACTTACCGACTCACCTCCGACGAGTTTTCCAGATGCTATCCAGGTGTCGCGCCCACAGCATAACCTTGAACAAGGACAAGTTCATGGTAGCCGCCACCAAGGCCAGTTTTTGTGGATATAACATCTCACCAGAGGGCATCACTGCAGACCCTGAAAAGGTTGCAGCCATACGAGACTACCCTACACCCTCCAATATTACGGACCTCCGGTCGTTCATGGGTCTTGTGAATCAGCTGGCGACTTCTCACCAGAGATTGTGGCCACTGCCCAGCCTCTCCGCCCTCTGATGTCACCAAAACGGTCCTTTACTTGGACCCCAGACCATGACCAGGCATTCGGGAAGGTCAAGGCTGCCCTCCTATCGCCCCCAGTCTTGGCTCCTTTCAACCCAAAACTGCCAGTGACTCTACAAATTGACGCCTCTTGCCTCTATGGTCTGGGATACGCCCTATTTCAGGAACATGGCCACGGCCAGCTCCGGCTCGTCCAGTGTGGCTCACGGTTTCTAACCGACGCCGAGTCACGCTACGCCACAATCGAGCTGGAGATGCTGGCTGCTTCATGGGCCATGGGAAAGTGCCGCCTGTACCTTGCCGGCCTCCAGCACTTACCCTTCATACTGACCACAGGCCATTGATCCCAATCCTGAACCACTACACGTTGGATGCCATAGAAAACCCCCGACTCCAGCGTTTGAGAGTGAAGATGGCTCCGTATGTTCACCGCTGTGTGACGCGCCGGCAAGACCTTGTGCGTCCCTGACGCCCTCTCTCGGGCACCTGTCAGCCACCCCACATTCGACAACGAAGAAGAGTGTACCATGACAGCTGCACACGTCCGGTCCCTTGTTTCTACGAATGCTACCTCAACAGACGGCCAGGCCACAGCTC
>NW_020870763.1:422102-424602 GCF_003789085.1 Penaeus vannamei | reverse complement strand
AATCTTTGACCCATTTAATGTCCATTCCCTGACATAAAGTTTTGTGATTTTTACACTGAGAGCCACGATCTTGGATTTTGCTGCAGAAATCTTTAGACCTGTCCTACAGTACTGGGCTTTTCTCAGGCAATTTTGGCCAGTGGAAATGACTATAAGAGATGGTCTTACACCCCTCTGGAAGATATATGTTGTGGATACAGGATATTAGACTGTTGAAAAGGACCGGACTAAGGATGCCCTGTGGTGTTCCATTTGAATACCCAACCCTGTGGTGTTCCATTGATTAGTGGCAATGCTGTGATAAGTGACCCTGGAATCTCACTTCGGCTGTTCTGTTCCTGAAATTGTCACCTATCCAGGGCAAGAGTCTGCCTATGATTCTCTTATGAATGGTTGCTAAATGGTTGTGCTAAAGAGCGTGGATATACTGTGTGATGTGCTCATGCCCCTTGTGAACCCGTGGGGCATTTGCTCTTTGAACTGATAGTTTATTAACACCCTGGCTGTGTGTGTCAGCCAGTTGTCTGCAAATAGCTCATTATCTTGAGGTATTTTATCTTTCGATGGCATGTGCTGAAATAGGTGACCTTGGAAACTGACTTTCGCTGTACGTCCCTGGCTTTCTTCCAACTCTAAGGTAGAGTGGAAGTTTGCTAGGACTTGTTGATGAGTTGCAGGAATGCAAACTCTCCTGCCTGCCATAGGTGGGAAATAATGGGATAGGAGATCCCATCAGAGTCGGTGCTGAGCCAGAACTGCTTTTATATATTCGTAGTCGCCCAGAGAGGAGAAGGCATTTGAGTTACCGTGCTCGGCTGTCTTGACTCTGATAAGAGCAAATCTGCCCGGTTGTATGTATTGATGGTTGTTCTCAATTAAGCTGGCAAGCTGCTTCTACATGTTCTTACAGAAAACTCCTATACCAACCTGTCTGCCTCTGATTAAAGGTCGTGATGTGTGCATCTTGGGGCTGACTGGCTGGTAGCTCCCCTAACTTGACTCCATAGCTCTGTAAGTGTGGTATGCTGGCTAAATCCAGCCACTTTTCCTGATTGATTCTGCCGGCAGTTTCTATGGCATCCCTGACAGCATTCCTTAAGAGGGCTAGGTTGCTAGGGATTCCTTACTTTCAGAGGAGTTTTCTATACATGTTCACTCTGTGTCTGACCTTTATCTCGTTATAGTACCAGACTTCTTTGTGATTCCTGGACCATGTACCGAGTTTCAGGTTTACCTATTTGCCTTGTCTGTTTTCCATCTGAGATTTACTGTGGTCCTTGGGCTAGACCAGCATTCAAAAGGGTGATGATAGTGCCATAGTGATCATTTGTAACCTTTCGTCAACACACCACCTGATGCTCACCACTATTGTTGCAGCGGCGAAGGTAATGTCTAGCACCCCTCCCCTCACATGCTTTGGTTCTCGGTGAACATCTCAAGCATGTCGGCTATTTAAAGGCCTGCCACATTTGGTCTCCTCTCCTGTGGGGATCCAAGGTGGGTCTTTCCCCTCCAGGTTCGTCATCGATATGTTTATTCTGGGGAAGGAGGGGGTCTGAATTTTATTAGCCATGAGATTAGTGCATGTCCCCACCCACCATGGAAACCACAAGGGGATATTTTATAACAGCTACAGGGGTGGCGAGAAGGTATACACAGCCACTGATTTGGAATACAACTCACGGGACCTATGCAAGGCCAACTCAGTGACTGCTTGGCTCTCTCTGAGTCTAGCTGTAGGTGATCGAATGTATTTTACCTCCTCTTCGTGTCAGCCAAAAACTCCTGCAACGTCAGAGGGAAATTTAGCTACCTTCCCTGGGTCAAAGGGGGCTAACCGGGGGGCTAAGCTGGAGCTTTCTTGTGCAGCTAACACGAGCTCTTATCCTTAGAGTGAAAGGGGACCCTTAGACCAGAGTAACGAGCTCCCTTCCCAGTGTAATGGGACCTCTGGCCAAAGACCTGGACTCCCTGGTACCGCGGGTCAAAGCTGCCCTGTCCAGGATGATGGGCACTGTCACGGCAGTCTATCAAATCGGCAATGTATCAATAATGCTGAATACCATCCTATGCTTTATTGCCACGCAAAAAGCGTGGGCTAGATTGCTTATCTGTGATTAGATTAATGAACTACTTGGTCCGGAAGAGACTGAAAGGCCCACTATATTGTAAACAACTTGTCAGACTCTAGGACACCTGAAAATACAAGAAAGGACACTAAGATGATAAACAGATGATAAACATTATTGTGCATACCATGATTGTTCTTCCAAAAGACAAGAAATCAGGAAACACAGACACACAAAAAACCTTGCTTCAACAATGACAGTTTGTTGGAAAACAAAATGGATTTATTAATAGGAATGTTCTTCGAACAACAGGCGACACTCGATAAAATGATAGATCAGAATTAGGAATGCGAAAAGGCAGCAGATGTCACGACAGATCCACTCCACTCCCAACAAATCCCATCCGACTTCCCTTCCCCTGTCCCTGACCA
>NW_020870763.1:391891-394391 GCF_003789085.1 Penaeus vannamei | reverse complement strand
AGGCTATACTGTGGGGGATCTCGGAGCAGCAGGAGGCCCTAGAGCAGTGGTTCTCAACCTGTGCGCCGCGAAAATTTAATGGATATCTACGTATGTCTTGAATTTGTGCCTTGTCTCACATATATGATAATAAAAACCACCACAGCAATAATAATATTGGTAATAATAATAACAACATTACCCAATATTATTATTACCAATATTATTATTGTTCTTATTATTATACAATTATCATTGTTCCTATTGTTACAACTGTTATTATTATCATCACCGCTGTAATAATTACACGTGTGCACATACACTCATAGTAATGTTATGGCTAGCCCTATGTGTACCTTTGTGTTAGTGGAATATGTAGCAAGCTTATGCATATATTGCACTCACTGTACAATTAGTGCGCCGTCAAAGTCCAGGCTATACCATTAGTGCGCCACTAACCAATAAAGGTTGAGAACCTCTGTCCTGGAGGTACAGGGTCATGGCCCACCACCGTGTAGACACGCCCAAGTCCTGTACCAACTCCTGCCTCTAATCCCTTTGGGGTTAATTGGGGGCTCGGGGGGGGGGCCTCCCCAGTCTTCCTCCCCCAGAGAAAACCCATCGGTAGTGCGAATTATAACTGGAAATACCCCTCCCACTCAGCAAGAGAGGCGGGCTGTGGTCTCCGCTGGGAGGGCGACTGGCGGAATGCAGGAGGGGAATGGGAACTACTCATCCCGCCTGAATTCTGGCAGCTGCTAGCCCAGAGTAAAGCTTGCAGGGGTAAGTCCAAGGGAACCCCACAGGTGAATGATGGGTCCTGCAGCCTGCCACCCCCTTTTATATGGAGCAACGTCGGCGGGGGTGTCGTCCACCTGGAGTAACTGCCCGAGGCTAAACATTAGGCGGGAAGTCAGGGTGGGAGCTGGGAACATCTATTCTTTGCGTCATCATTAAGTAAGGTACAGCAATGTGGGTAATGCAGCCAAGGAGATCAACCACATACTCATTAGCACTCATTGGAGGATCCTCCAGAACTGTAGGGGGTATAGGAGTGCCGAGTTCTGTGGTATTGACCACATCCTTCTGAGACGTATTGAAAACCACCTACTGAGGCATCAGAGGCCAGTGCAATCTGGAGTCACTCCTGGTGAGTCCATAATAGACCATATGCTTGTGCTTTGAATCACTGTAGAGCACCGTCGTGAGTTCGGGCGTGGGTTGTTTGCAGCCTACATCGATCTTAAGAATGCATTCGATATAGTGTATCAGGAATCACTCTGGGAGATCCTGAGACTGAGAGGAATTCCAACAAGGATCTTGGACTAATAGCGTCTGTATACTGGTACTGAAAGTGCTGTAAAGTGTTGGGGGGCTTGTCGAGCTTCTTTCCTGTTAGTTCAGGAGTGAGGCAAGGCTGTGTTCTTGCACCAACACTTTTCAACTCTTGCATGGACTGGATACTGGGCAGAGCTACTGTTCAAAGTCATTGTGGAACAACTCTGGGCAATATCAAGGTTACTGACCTTGACTTTGCTGATGATGTTGCTATCCTATCTGAGTCTTTAGAAACCTTAGTGGTGCCTCTTGATGCATTTAGTAATGAAGCGAAACCCGTGAGCCTAAAGCTCTCCTGGACCAAGACCAAGATCCAGACCTTAGAGGACTTGCTAGCAGAACTTGCTCAGTCGGTATGTGCTTGTGGCGTTGACATAGAAGTCACAGAGAGCTTTACACGGCTTGGTAGTGTAGTTCAGACCAGGAAGTCAACAGACGGATTGGCCTGGCAGCCGGTACCTGTGCAGAAGGACCATGTTATGCATCTTAAAGGCCCAGATAATGCTGTATGGTAGTAAAACCTGGACATTAACCTGTGCCTTTGAGTCTCGTTTTGATGCCTTTTATAATAGGTCCTTGCACCGGATTGTAGGTACTGTTGGCGGGACCACATGTCCAACCAACAGTTACAACGTGAGACTGGCACAGGACCTGTTACCTGCACAATCCATGATCGCCAACTCAGGTTCTATGGCCACCAGGCTCACTTTCCTCACGATAATCTTGCCCACCAGGTTGTCTCTGCCCCGGGTGGAGAAGGCCTGTGGGACGACCTAGGAAGTCGTGGCTTAGAAAGATCGATAAAACCTGTTGTGAAGAGCTCGAGATGAGCTGAAACCCTGCCTGGCTTCTTGTCATGAGGGACCCTTGTAGGTGGAAACAAAGGGTGGATGCAGCTATGCACCCCTGTCGGCGTTAGCTCCTGGATGATGATGATGATGATGATATATATATATATATATATATATATATATATATATATATATATATATATATGTATATATATATTCACATACATATGTATATGTATGTACTTATGTATATGTATATATGTGTGTGTGTGTGTGTGTGTACGATTGAATACACTACCGCACTGATATGATGAATAAATAACCTCTCTGATACAGACTTGAACCCTCACCATTGTAGGGTCTATGTGTGTGTGTGTGTGTGTGAGACCATC
>NW_020870763.1:371891-374391 GCF_003789085.1 Penaeus vannamei | reverse complement strand
CCTCCTATAAGATAGACAAAATAAATATATAAAAACAACCAAATGAGAAAAAAAATAAAAAACAAAAAAAAAAAAAAGACAAAAAAAACAAAAAAAAAAAAAATCTAAAAAAACAAAAAAACAAAAAAAAAAAAAACAAAACAAAAAACCAAATAAAAAAAAAAAAAAAAAAAAACCCAAAAACCCAATATATAACATAATATATATACAAATACATAATAATAAATAAACCAATATAACATGTATATATACTATTATAAATAGATATACTATATATAATTACTATAAAAATTATCATTTACTAATGTCATAGTAATAGTATAGCAGTATATTAGTATACATACATACTAATGTATATGATATATATTATATATGATATATATATATATACTACATATAATTATACATATATATATAATATATAAATACATATTAATACATAATATATATTATATGTAAGATTTATATATATACATACATAATAATTTATTATGATTAAATATGTATATGTATATATATATATATATTATGATACACTTATTCATGTAGACAAAAGCTGAAATCACATTCTGACGAAAATATCAAAACGCTGAAACACCGGTGAAGAACTCACATAACTCTTATCCACTCAAACACATATAAACAAAAAATATTTATATACTATAATAATACAAAATATATATAATATATATATATAATGCTGTGTGTTGTGCTGGTGTGATGAGAATAAACAAAGTATAACAACCCACGATGCCGATGTGGCTGTTGTGTGTGTGCTGTTACATTGATGGTATAAAAAAAAAAAAAAATATGAATGACTGGTGTGAGATGTGTGCTAGATAGTGATGAATTTATAACATACATATATATTGATTAATGTATAATATATATATAAACAAAATAATAATATAATATGATCATATTAATATATATATACAAACAATATCGTAACACAAAACAATCGAGATCGCTTAAAGTGATTGACCGGAATAGGAGGAGGAAGAAAGTTTCTTTTCAAGGAAATTTAGCACTTAGCCAAACGAGACATTAGAAAATGAAGAATCGACATCAAAACACTAATTTGTTATCGTGCGTCGACAAATTACTAACTTTATCCGTGAAATCCATCGAATGTTTAATAAGTCTATTAGAAAAGAATCCCATTACACGAGACAAAACGCTCGCTAGCCAAGAATCTAATGAGCGGATAACTGAGTTATAAAAAACGAAATAATAGGCCTTAAAGGAACGCCCAGTTTGTTAGTTTTAGGAAGGCCGTAAAAATACGGATTCGAAGGAACTGACGTTCTAAAGCGATCAAAATATTTGGGGTCAGGGCACTTAGCAGCAAGACGTTTGAGGTTTAAAAAAAGATTCAGTTACCGTTGGGTAAGACTTGTCATGCAAGAGGGATTGACCTTTACATATATAATCAGAATTATCTAGGGTAATAACGTTAATACCTTTGTCAGCTTTGGTAATAAAAATGTCCGAATTGCGTTTACGTGATTTGGTGTCCAAAAGATAAGGTCGAGGTAAGCCTTTAAATTCGTCAGATAAACCGAGAATCAGATTCAAAATGACACCTTTAAGATAGCTGAGATCGTTAATCGACGATTTACTTTTGTGTTGTATAATATAATATGTAATAGTATATATATATATATATTATAAATATATAAATATATAATATTTAAATGTATGTATGTAGTGTATGTATGTGTGTACGTATGTTAGTATGTATGTATGTATGTTATTGTATTACTTTATTCATTTATGAATACGTATCATATATAAATATATAATTATATATAATATATATAGTATATATTATATATATATATATATTATATATAATATATACTATATTATTATATACATATATATATTATATATTATATACATATATAATATGAATATTATATATATATAAGTGATATATTATATACGATACATATATACAATTCATATATATAATATATAGTAGGTATTATATATGATATATATATATATATATATATTTATGAATATATATATGTGTATAAATGTATAATATTATATAGTAATTAGTAGTAGGTATATTATAGTGATATATAGACATAACGGAGTATAAAATATACATATATCATATACACATACAATTATCATTATATATAATATATAATAATAGGAGTATGTTATATGATAATATATATATATAATGTGTGTGTGGTGTGTGTGTGTGCGTGTGTGTGTGTGTGTGTGTGTGTGTTCTGTTGGTGGTTGTGTGTGTTGTGTGTTTATGTGTGTAGTGTGGTGTGTCGTGTGTTGTGTGGTGTGTGTGTGTGCATAATTACCTATATATATATATGAATAATATAGGTAATATATATATATAGTAGAAATAATATATTAATATATAGGTATGATATACATAGTAAGTATAATATATACATATCATATATATATATATATTATATATATATATATATATATATACAGTAGTAATATATATACAAGA
>NW_020870763.1:356891-359391 GCF_003789085.1 Penaeus vannamei | reverse complement strand
GGAGTCATGATGTATTTCACTATCATATATGCGTGAGACAAAAGGATATCAGAATGAAATAAATAACGTGTCCCTGCACTGTCATTGGTAATGACCTCCTGAAGTCTGATAAAACAATACCTATTATAGATGCAGACTCACTGTAAGACCCATGGAAAAATCACAAATAACGTGTTCATACACCGTCGTTGGTAATGACCTCCTGAAGTCTGATAAAACAATACCTCCGATCAATGTAGACTCACTGTTAGACCCATGGAAAAATCACAAACAAATAGAACAAGGCTTAAGAAAAACGGCGGTTATCTGATGGCAAACCGACCGAAGCTTAATGAGGCGACACCTGTTGGCAACTCACGCCAGGTGGTTGACCTTTCCTTATTTATGCAGGCAAGGTCGTGCGCCTGGAGATGTTCGCGCATCTAGACACTTACTCGTTAAGTGTCGTCTGCCTCTTTGAGTGAATCTTTAAAGATGCAGTTTTATAAATAGATCGCTTTTTATGTGAAAATCTAAAGGAGGTTTTATGGAGAAAAATACATATAAAATATTATAAGCATTAAAAGAAAGGAACAGATATACATAAATTTGAATAAATGATTGTTGTTCGTTGACTAAGTGAGGTGTTTGGCGTCAAACGCCTGTTTAAATTTTTCACTCAACCGTCGCCATCTTGGGCGCTATTTTGAGAAGTGCGTATATCCAAGGGCGATCTTCCGACGTCATCCTTCACAGGCCTCGAGCGGGACATCTGGACGTCGCTAGGTCGCACTACTGGGCCATATTTCCTCGGAATACAAAAAATGTCCAGGCGTCCCCACCGTCTTCCTGCGGTGCCTTCGTCAGGTAGCCCCTCTACAGCGCCTCCGTCAGTGCTTTCGTCGCTTTTTTTTTTTTTTTCTTTTTCCGCCGGTGTTAGTTAAGGAGGTTTCAGATGAAGCTGAGCGGGCGTGAGCCGCCCAAAGACGCAGTAGGAGCCGCAGCTCACTGCAACAGAGGCTAAGTTCCATTACGTCGCCAGCAGTGAGACCGTCCGTGAGTAGCAGAGAATATATCTTTCATCAGAGAAATCCGTTGCCCCAGAAATCAAGGCCACCATTTACGTGGTGTAGAGCGAACGAGGCGGCTTTTATGGTGCTTCTCATTTATCTATTTTTCAGAAGGAATCCTTTGGTGAGCACCGTTTTTTGAAGATTTTGGCTTATTGTTTGGGACGAAACTTGTAGTTGAAGGTCATGCTTGATTTTTACAGCATTGATGATGGGGGTCCTTGCTGCGTGCACAATAATGCTCCGATCGTTATCAGATGTAGTATTTCTGGGCCACAGACTCAGATGATCACGTAGAGCGCCTTCTCCTTCCCACCTCCTCCGCCATTTCTTGACAGTTGTCTGAGACGCGCCCTCTTCTGTTGCTGCGGCAGCGACAGACATTCCTACTTTCAGCCCGATGATGTCCAGAAAGACCTATCTCGTGATGGTGATGAGTCATGTTCATGTTGGTTGGCAATTGCCGACTCTGTGCGATGGCCTGTGGTCTGACCTGTTGTCGTGGGCGGTGTGCTCATGAAACCTCGGTTGAAGCACTGACACGGGTTCCATTATCCAAACAATAAGTGATCCATGCCTACCGTAGCATCAATGGCATGACACTGGCACTGATAATATGCATGCCTTAATGTTTTCTCTCTGTTATATGTGATATTATACCTAGGAGCAAGGACATATGTCGGTTAAATTATTTATTGCCGAACAGAATACCTGACAGGGAACAGGATGGGGACGGGGGGGGGGGGTGAGAATATAGGGCAGGCAGGGAGGGCTAGCGGAGGAGGCGACCGTGACTGCGGTATATTCCTTTCTGGCGCAGTTATATTGTTTGTATTAACCATGTAAAGCTGAATCCTCCATGGACTTTAGCAGTAACCAATTACTAATAAAGTTATATAATATATATATATATATATATATATATAATATATATATATATATATATAATATATATATATATATCTATATATCTATATATCTATATCTATATATATATATATATACTTAAACATATATATATATACACATACATATATATACATATATATTAATATATATATATATATATATATATATTATATATATATATATATGTGTGTGTGTGTGTGTGTGTGTGTGTGTGTGTGTGTGTGTGTGTGTGTGTGTGTGTGTGTGTGTGTGTGTGTGTGTGTGTGTGTGTGTGTGTGTATGTCATATATACATAATTATATATACACATTTTCATTTGCATATTTTAGAATCATACACACACACACACACACACACACACACACACACACACACACACACACACACACACACACACACACACACACACACACACACACATATATATATATATATATATATATATATATATATATATATATATATATATATATATATATATATATATATATATATATATATATATATATATATATTATATATATATATATATATATATATAT
>NW_020870763.1:344391-346891 GCF_003789085.1 Penaeus vannamei | reverse complement strand
CAGTATTACTGTGAGTTGATACGTAATCTCTTGGACTGACGAACGAGCTTACCAAGGGACTGAATGTTAACCGTAAGTGTAAAGATATTAAATGGAGATTTTTCTATGTCTGAGTTTAAAATGGTTGTTCTAATATAAAAAGATTTTTTATTTAAAGAAGCAATATATGTTTGTTTACCTATTAAAAGAAATAAATATGATTTAACAAATATTGTTTATATAACCCTACATAATAACAACGACAGAAACAACGATAATAGTATTTATGATCAGAGAAATGATAATAATATTATCGATAATAGTAAAACGGCACATTTATATACATACATATGTGTGTGTGTGTGTGTGTGTGTGTGTGTGTGTGTGTGTGTGTGTGTGTGTGTGTGTGTGTGTGTGTGTGTGTGTGTGTGTGTGTGTGTGTGTGTGTGTGTGTGTGTGTTGCGTGTGTGAGTGTGATATAATTTGAGTATGTCTATATATGTATCTCGCTCTCGCTCTCTTCTCTCTATTCTCTCTCTCTGCTTCTCTCTCTCTCTCTCTCTCTCTCTCTCTCTATATCCTATTATATATATAAAATATATAATATATAATATATATATATATATATACATAATATTATAGTATAATAGTATTCATTGTGTATATATATAATACATATATATATACACACACACAAATAATATAATATATAATATTATATATATATATATATATATATATAATGTGTGTGTGTGTTGTGTGTGTGTGTGTGTGTGTGTGTGTGTGTGTGTGTGTGTGTGTGTGTGTGTTGTGTATACATATATATACATGTGTGCATACCTATATAATTATATATATATATATATATATTATATAATAATATATATTATATACTATATTCATTCATACCGATATATATAAATATATATATATATATAATACATATATATATAATATATATTATATATATTATATAATTAATATGATATATTATATAAACATATATATATGTATTCGCATAATATGTTACACACACACACACCACACACACACACACACACACACACCACACACACACACACACATATATATATATATATATATATATATATATATATATATATATATATATACATACATATAAGTAAGAAGAGGTGGATCAATACGGCCATAATGAATCTCTAGTTTATTAAGGTTTCAACAGACCTTCATTATCATTGCTGAAATAACCACACAATAGGGTCATTTAGACAATGTGAATAAAAAAAAAACAGATTCTAGTTTAAGAAACACGTGTAACTGAACAATGTAAAATACAGTGATAAAAACAGGCCAAAAATACAAACTAAAAACGTAAACTCAAAACATATATACACAAATAGGATTCAGAAATATGGAACGCACAAGACCAAAAATGAGTGTTTTATGGTGATGAGCATAGTTCCATGGTTATTTTAAGGATTTTGCTATCGTGTTAGTGTTATTGAAAACAAAAGTAAACTTAATCTGGGGATAATTAGTTTGTAAGAGGATTTTTAACTGTCCTTATTTCATAGCTTGAATCACACATATAAGGTATCTTGTCAAACATATGCAACGGGTACCCGTTTGTTGTAAAGAAGTTCTTCATGAATAACATTTCTTTATGAAAAGTGGCCCAGTTGCTAAAACATTATAGGCTCTTGTTATAAGTGTTTTAGCAGTTAATTTTATAAATATATGGGGTAAAATTAAGGAAGTGTAGTCCAAGGACAGTGAGAGTTGGTTTACGGTAAATACTAATATGGAAAATGACACTGTTATTGGTGATCATACTATCTAAAAAAAAAATTGGATGTCCTTTTGCATTTCACAGGTAAATTTGATGCTGGGATGTTTGGAATTTAGATAATCTAAGAGGGAATTAACCTGTAAGGCATGTTTGAAGAGCAGAGAAGTGTTGTCAGTGTACCGACGATAATGTAGAGGTTTAAACTCAAGCGGGCATTGTTCTAGCCAGTTTAAACTTCTTCTGTAAGAAATCCACTGACCAACAAACTGTCTTTACAGTTAAACGACACCACATGTATGTTAAACTGCCTTATATGGGTGATTTAGGTCTGAGGTTGGCAACCTTTAGGACGAGTGCCAGACTTGGCACGCAGAGCACTTGTCAGAGGAGCAAAGAAAAAGTTAAACAGCAAAATAATATGAGAGAGAGAGAGAGAGGGAGGGAGAGGTCTCATTATTATGGTCAGCTGAATTTTAAAATCAAGAAATATTAGAAATTACTGCGAATGATCATACAGCCTCCATATTAAGTTTGTTGACACCACTGTCTGATAAATTCATTTGTATGAAGAAAGTAGCCTTGGCATCGCTATCAGGATTTGGATCTATATACCAATGTGAGCCATATGTTTTCATACATGCAGCATAACCACAGTCCCTATCACAGCAGGCTTACAACATATCACTCTGAGGGTTGTTTGAAGCACAGTGTGTTCAGATATTAATATGGTGAGTATAAATGTTATATTAT
>NW_020870763.1:314365-316865 GCF_003789085.1 Penaeus vannamei | reverse complement strand
TCATCATATAATCTGATCCTGAATTTAATTATTGTTATATACCATCAATACATTTATATTCACTATTTGCCTATTATAATATTAAGGTGACTGATTAGATTCCAAGAGTTAATAATAATTCCCCTTGTCAATCTCCAATTATCTCCACTTATATAGTATGGTTATTATTATCATTATCTTATTATATACCTAACATCCTTAATATATTACTTCATTATACTCTTATATTAATTATCTCTGACTCATATTAATATCATTCAATAAGAATCCAGCACTCATTATATACCCATACGATACCATTGTTAATCTAAATCACTTATCATCATTATTTGAAAGATTATCATTTATTGTATATACTTCATTATCATCTTATCATATATGATTGTTATAGTTATTATTACTACTTCTATTTTTGTTGTTATCATTTTCCTTTTATTATGATGATAATTATTCTGATATATAATTATTTCTATCATAACAATCATTGTTGTTCTTGTTATCATTACTATTATTATCATCATCATTATCATTATGATCTCTACTATTAATATCATTAGCCTTAGTATTGTTGTTTTTTGTAATTTCCTTTGTAGTTGTAGCTGTCATTATCATCACTATTATCATTTAAGCTATGATTATTCTTATCATCATCATTAATACCATTATCATAATTATCATCATCATTATCATTATTGTTATCATGATTCTTTTCATTTTTGTCATTATGATAATAATTGTTATTATCATTACAGTAGTGATATTAATGCTGCTAATAATCACATAGTTATCATCAATATTACATTAATATTTTTCATTCTATCAATAGCAATAATATTATCATATCAATAATTGTTCTTTACTACGATTATCATTACTTTTATTTAAATCATATTCATCATTCTTTTCATTATTATAACTAATATCATTGCTACCATTTTTTTTTTTATCTGAATTACCGTTTCTGTTATTATTGTTATCATTATTATAATCATTATTGTTATCATTGTCTTTATAATATCATTATCATAATCATATCATCATTATTATTGTCATCATGACCATCATCATTATTTATAATACTGTTACTGTTATCATCATCATTACCATTATTGTTATTATAAATATCATTATCAACGTCAGTAGAATTAACATCCTTATTACTTTCTTTATCATGATTTTCTAAGTGTTGCTATCATTACCATTATTGTAATTGTCATTATTATGATTATTTTCATCATTATTTTTACTATCATTATTACTATAAACATAACTACTACTAATAATAATTTCTACTGTTAGCATTGTTATTATCATTATTAGAGAGAGAGAGAGAGAGAGAGAGAGAGAGAGAGAGAGAGAGAGAGAGAGAGAGAGAGAGAGAGAGAGAGAGAGAGAGAGAGAGAGAGAGAAGGAGAGAGAGACAATTAAAGATGTACCCTTGTTAGACAACCTTCAACACCGACAGGCCGTACCATGCCTCACAGTCCTCTAAAAGGCCCAGTCTCACTGGGCATCCCTCAAGCAAGAACTCCGTCAGTATGGTCCTCACAACCCTTTCGGGAGTATAGACTATAAAATGGTCTAAAAACCCTATATAGAAAGAAAGAAGAAGGATTCACAACCCTTTATAGACTATAGACTATAGAATGGTCTAGAAACCCTATAAACGAAGAAAGAAGGATTCACAACCCTTTGGAGAGTATAGACTATAGAATGGTCTAAAAACCCTATAAACGAAGAAAGAAGAAGGATTCACAACCCTTTAGGGAGTATAGACTATAGAATGGTGTAAAAACCCTATAAACGAAGAAAGAAGGAGGACTCACAGCCCCTCAGCTCTGTAGTCTAACGCTAGCACCTCAGCATTTCAAAAACACATTACTTATAGATATTGATATAGATGTTGAGGTGTGGAATAGTTTGGACATTAATGTGTATGTCAAGTCAAATGATTCTCTTCAAAATTTCAAAGGAATTTTGCATAGATTAGTCCCCTAGTTTATTGTGATTTTATTTTATTAATTTTATTTTTATTAATTTTATTGCCTAAGCAATAGACACTTAAACAGAGGTTTTAAAATAGATGATATTGTAATGATACTTCTTTAACCTGATAAAGGGAATATACATATGATTCCCCAGTATAAAAAAAATGATTAATAAAAAAGAAAGAGAGAGAGAGAGAGAGTGAGAGATATAAAACAAACGAGCTAGAGAGAGGAAGAGAGCTAGATAGATAGATAGACAGAGAGAGAGGGAGAGAGAGAGAGAGAGAGAGAGAGAGAGAGAGAGAGAGAGAGAGAGAGAGAGAGAGAGAGAGAGAGAGAGAGAGAGAGACAGACAGACAGACAGACAGACAGACAGACGCAGAAATATGGGAAAGGGAGGGAGAGAGAGAGAGAGAGAGAGAGAGAGAGAGAGAGAGAGAGAGAGAGAGAGAGAGAGAGAGAGAGAGAGGAGAGAGAGAGAAAGAGAGAGAGAGAGAGAGAGAGAGAGAGAG
>NW_020870763.1:301865-304365 GCF_003789085.1 Penaeus vannamei | reverse complement strand
TTTTTAAAAAAATAACAATTAAACAGAAAATACTAAACGAATAAGAGATATCATGCTGAAAGAGCGGGGATAAAGGGGAAAGATTCTAATGTAGTTTCATATGATTTAATGTAATTACAAATCTTTTAATCGGATTTTCGGCCATTCGTCCGTGAGCGCGCACGTGTGTGATTATGTGAGTTCGTTCGTACGTGCCTCTGTGTGTGTGTGTGTGTGTGTGTGTGTGTGTGTGTGTGTGTGTGTGTGTGTGTGTGTGTGTGTGTGTGTGTGTGTGTGTGTGTGTGTGTGTGTGCGTGAAACCCTGTGTATGGTATTCATCGTTTACGAAAAGGCATTTCATTCTAAAATGATACCATTATTAAAAGTTATTCGCAACGAAAAAGAGTAGAGGAAGTATTGCAAAGTATCAGAACAAATATACGAAGCTGGAACTGCAACTAAGAAGCCCCCAAAAGGAAAAAATCTGAATAAAAAGAGCGACACCATCTCATCAAAAATGCCTTGAGCAAGTCTTCAAGAAGCTAAAGGAAGGGAGGGACCTAAGGGGAAGGAGACGGCACTAGGGAGCCATTCATCTTAACAACTTATGAGTTGTAGGCGATATTAATCCCTTCAACGAGCCGGCCATTGAATAGCAAGTAACCTGTAAACGATTTGAGAAAATCTGAAAGTTGGACTGTTATTGAATTTGCGAATGGGATACTTGTTCTTCTTGTAATTATCAATTCCTTTTCTCTTTTCTCATTAAGCCCTCTCTGTCCTCCTTCTTCTTCCCCTTCCTTTCGCCTTGCCCTCCTCCTTCCCTTCTTGACCTTCCCCTCAGATAGTAATGGAAATGTGATGCGTGCAAATGAGGGTCTAAGTACTTCAGTGCAGTGTGCTACCCTCGAAGACTGAAAATAATAACAATAATCATCATAAGATTAATAATGATGATGGAAATTATAATGATAATAATGATAATGACAACAGCAACGGCAACAATAATGATTTATAACAGTGATAATAATAACAATAATTATAATGATAATAAAAAAGTGCGCCTGTGTGACATTCTTTAATATATAATGTAGTGGATAATCATGAACTCCGTAGAGTTATTGATGTTAATTTGGTAGCGTGTTATCCAACTGCAGGTAATATACATGTGGGTCTGGCGTTAATTAGCAATGACTCTCAGGTGAGTTAAAGGGTGATTCCGTAGCCACGATAAAAACAATAAAATAAGATCACTGGCTGACAAAAAGGCAACATAAAAAGGAGCATCCATATTATACATTCATTTCGCACAAAACTTTCAAAAAGAACCAATACACACGACAACACACCATACACTTACTTGGAAAAGACAGAGGCAACCCGCCACAGCACAGGAAGCACCAGCCAGCCAGCTAAAAATCCAACGGTCTGCCACCACACAAGAACAAAAGCCTCTCCTTCTAGACCGATCTGGCTTGACCTTTTATACAGCTGGCTTCCCGCGCTTATGACTTTACCCATAATGCAATTGACTTCATTTGTTAAACAGTGTATGGTGAGTTTTAAATCAGCTTCAAAATACATAATATAAAAATAAAGATACAACTATACAAAAATGGGCACATAAAATGGACAAAAGATAGGAAAGTACAAAAAAGTGAAAGAAGGAATCCGTGAGAGAAAACGGAGAAACACGAAGGGAAAAACGAGAGAAAAACGAAGCTAAGGTGAATTAGTCGAAGACAAGGTAAGCATGGAATATAAGGTACGTAGTGTATAAGTAGTGTTATGTACAGTAGGAGTAGTGTAGATGTAGAGGTAGATCACGGACCAGTGGAAAAGGTGTCAAAGGAATATAAAAACATAGGTTTATTCTCATTAAAAAAAGGGGGGCAGACACACAGGGAAACAGCAAAGCCACGTCATCTTGCAGGGCGGAGGAGTACGTAGATTATTTAAGTAACGTTCCGTAACTCCAGGGGAAATTCACTACTATAAGATGCCCATCATTAGTCCGTGTTATACCAAAGCGAAATGACTTCAGGTCCACTGAATAAGAATCCAGGTACAAGATGCCCAACTTGCATGACCAAGAAGGGTCCTCAGGTACGCCGAATATGATCCAGTGCGGAAGAGTAACAGTAACGTTCGCTTAAACCAAAGATCAACAAAGAGCAGAATTATAGTTATCATTATTTTTTTTCTCATTATCATTACTGATATCATAGTTCTTAGCATTTTCTTTATATTCGCCATGATAACTATCATTACCATCGTCTGTAATGGAATGCAGTAAGACCCGATATGGCCGTGATAAGCACTTGCCATCTTGCAATTCTTAACGATCATGCAGAAACCCAAAAATCTTTCTAAACAGCTTCCCTTTACTCCGTCTGCATATAAACAGCAATCAGATGCTCAATTGTCACGGATAAAAAATATTTTGGAGAGTACGGTGATCTTTTCAATCAATATTGCTGCGAAAAATCAGTTTGTATTGTTGCCCGATATGCCACGACTT
>NW_020870763.1:294365-296865 GCF_003789085.1 Penaeus vannamei | reverse complement strand
ATCTATCAATCTATCTATCTATCTATCTATCTAATATATATATATCCTATTTCTATATCTATCTATATCTATTATATATATATATATTATATATAATATATATACATATCTAATATACATATATATGTACATACATACATATATATACATAATATATAATAATATATATATATATATATATATATATATATATATTATATATACAGCGACACCACACACACACACACACACACACACACACACACACACACACACACACACACACACACACAACACACATATATATATATATATATATATATATATATATATATATATATATATATATATATATATATATATATATATATATGTAGATCAATTGAAATAGGATTCGCTATTTGTTTAGATAAATTATCCTCCAATTATGAATTATGATTATCATTAGTCATGTTTTCGATATTTTAGCAAGAGGTAGATTTAACAATAATGCGTGATTTTATATCTAAGAAAAAATTGACTGCGAATGAAGCATTGTCTTCGAGAGCGCCTTTCCGTCGCCAGGGTCGCTTTGTGATTGGACGTGATGCCTGAGACGCCAAAAGGGGCGGTATTTTGGAGCAGCTGAAGGTCAGCCGGCTTCTGAACCCAGCCGGCGATGGTCAGGTTCAGATTGGTCCTAACTTCCCCTATGTAGATACTATTCCAGACTTCGGGAATATGCCGGCGAGGACTCCTCAAGCGTACATCACTGCAGCAGACTATCTCCGTGCTTCTGGCCTCAACCCGGGCCAGCTGATCAAATCTTACACTGGTGTTGTGTATATTGAATCGTCCGGTATGTGTATCTATCATCACTATTTACATGAACCGTACAAACGTACACATGATCTACAGTTGAGAAATATATATATTTTTTATAATGGAGATGTAATGTAATTTGAGCTACATGCCAGTGAAGGGAGAAGGCGAGGAATTTCTTTAACTGCGTACTATATTATGAATGTTTTAAGAATGCCTTGCAAGTCATTGATAATAACGAGTTGGCCAAGTGCTGGAGCAATAATATCATCACTTTGGTGAAACTAAAGATACTCATTACCAATCATACAATCACATTCAATATTAACTAAATATTACAGGATACAGGTCATGTCGTTCTGTGGAATCGCACTTTCTACAATGTTTGAATCCGTCTCCAAGACTCCGCCAGCGCGCCTTTAGGCCACAGGACCGGGTCTGGATCATCAGGATCCCTCGTCTCTCATCGCGCATCGCTACATCTCAATGACCGCGACCGAGGCATCCCATCGACCTATTATAGCCTGGAGTGCGACGCGGCGGCCGCCTTGAAGACCTATCACGAGAAAGGGCGAAGCGAGGACGGAGGACATGCAACTTTTTGCAACGGCGGGGATAGTAATGATGATAACGATTTTTATTTTCTTTGGATCAAATATCTATTATAGTTATGTTCTTAGCATCATTATCATCATCATCTCTATCCTCCAGGACCCTACAGTTTGATTATCGTTATTATCTTCATCATTAATATTTGGGTTACCATTCTTCTCAGTGTTATTGCAATGTATATTATTTATCCATAATCCAAGTGGTTATTAGGGTTAACATCGGTGTTGTCATCCTCAGCGCCAGCGCCATCATTGCTAATTGCTACTTGAACTTCCACGTTGCCAGGAATTCTCGGCGCCGTAGCTTTTGTGAAGGATCTCCGAGGAAAGTTGATGACTGTCTTCAAGAGCTTTGCAAAACCCAGACTCTTTCAACAGCGCTGATGAATGCATAGTCGCGGTTCCGGGTCTTTTCGCTATGCCTGGGATGCGTTTGTGAGTAGCATTGCAAAGCCGGGTAATTTCCTGGTTCAGAATTTTTATTCAGTTCGCTCTCATGAGTTTGTTTTTTCATCTATAAACTATTGTCTTTACCGTTTCCGCTTTCCATGTTTTTATGACATAACTTTGGCAACCTTTTGTTTCCCTTAAACGTACTAATAAGCATTTCTTATCTGGTCGTTTCTTTAGCGTATATTGTTTGAGCAATTGTGTACTCAGGTATTAGCATCAGTTTCATCATCAATACCATCATCATTATCATAATCATTATCATTATCATAATCATTATCATTATCATAATCATTATCAAAATCATTATCATCATCTTTATCATTATTATTATCATTGTCAACATCTTTATCATTGCCATTATCATTATCATTGTCATCATCTTTATCATTGTCATTATCATTATCATCATTATAATCATAATTATGATTACCTTTATCAATTTTATTATTATGATTATTATTATTGGTAGTAGGTGTAGTATCATTATTACCACCATCATTATAATTATCATTATCATCATCATCATCATCATCATTACTATTATGATTATCATTTTCATTTTTGTTATTCTTACTAATATTACCATTATCAGTTTGATGATAATGGTGGTAATCACTGTTACTATGATGTTTATGATTGTTATTTTTTAGTTACTA
>NW_020870763.1:286865-289365 GCF_003789085.1 Penaeus vannamei | reverse complement strand
GGTGCCCGGTTTCTCTCGGTCCGTCATCAACAGTAAATATAAATAATATAAAATACTCTTTCTGATGACTTGTAATCTTTCGTAATTTTAAAGGTTTATTTCTTCCAGACACTGTGCAAACTCGTTATGGTCTCTGATAGGTCTACAACCTTTTCTAAATATCTCTAAATGAAAGAAAAACAAAGTCCCACGGTGCTAGCTACGCGTAAGCTTTGTAAACAAACGTTGTTCGACAGTTGTACGAACAGGTTCAAACTGCTTCAAAACTTTTCTCTTTCTTTTCTAAGGCCACAAAAGGCTTTGGGGGAAAAATTATAGATTTTTTGCTAATAGAAGAATAATGATATGAAAACATTAATTTCACTATAGAATTCCATTGCCTTATTTCTATTTATCTGTTTAGTTTCAATAGGAACGGCCTAACAGTAAATTATCGTGAAACTAGGTATGTAAGAGGAGAAAGAGCATTATCACAAACACTTCAATACCGCCGTTTATGGTCGTTTTATTGTGCGACCATATCACCCTGATTCCTAACTTCTAGCGTCTAGTAAACCCAAGTTTCGGGTATCCCAAAACTATCTCTACCGTTTTCTTTGCTCTTGGCACTACCGGCAGTATTTGTACAAAATACAACTAATATATCAATATATGGTAACCATGGGTTAGTCCTACAATTAGTCCTACGTTAGTCCTATGCTACAATTTGGGGTATTATTTTCCAGTTTATACATGAGGGTGAGATCACAGTCATTAATATGTGTTTATTGCGCAGATGGTAGATTGCTAGAACTGTGAAAGAAAATGTTTATTTCAAATCGTTCATATTTAAGGTTCTGTCATGCCAAGTCTACAGAAATTACGAAGGAATGTGATGAGAAAAGGGCTCAAATAAGGCTGCCATCTCCCTGCCTTAGCTAAACCCTTCGATGTTCCAGTGTTCTTGAATCCAACATATGACGCAAGGGTCTTCTTAAACGGGAAAGGGGATCCTAAACCACTTTTCAGAATGCGGTTAAAATGCGTAAGAAGGCGCGCTTTATCATCCAAATCATCATTAACATTATTGTTAATTCTCATTCTCATTTTTCTTTTTTTCTTGTTTTTTGGGGGAGGGGGTTTTATTATAAATATTATTATTATTGTTTTGATATTATTGTTGTTGTTGTTATTGTTTTGCTATAGTTGTTTATATTATCACTCTTGTTATTATCATTGTCATTGCTATTATCATCACCATAGCCAATACCACCACCACCATCATTATTATCATCATTATCATCATCATCAATTCTCATTATCTATGATTATTCTTGTTATCATCATCATCATCGTCGTCGTTATCATCGTAATCATCAATTTGCGTTATCTATATTATAATTTTTATTATCATCACCATCATCATCATCAATTTTTATTATCTATATAATTATTATTATCATCATCATCATCAATTCTCATTATCTATATGATTATCATCATCACCATTGTTATCATCATCATCATCAATTCTCCTTATCTACATGATTATTGTTATCATCATCATCATCATTGTTCAGGAAACCTTTTCAAAAGAGTCACAGCCTCAACCCCGCACCGACGACAGCGCAGCAAGCCCTCAACCCCGACTCTTCTCCCCAATTCGAATCGGGATAATTAATTAGAGAATCAGGCGACGGAATCCAGCTATTTTGGCGAGGCAAACGCAAGAACGAGACCCACTTCATTGCCGCTCCCAGATGGCACCGAAAGGTCGCCTATTGCCATCAGATGAGGAGTGTGATTTTAAACGCACGCATGTATGCCAGGGAAATTAATTAGCAGGTAGACCACTTTAATAACAGGACACTTGAATAGGAGTCACTTGCACGCTGGTGTGTAGCAAGGGGTAAGGACCATGGTATTAAGAGAAGCAATATGAAGCATATTACAATAAAAAGATGGGCCCATATATGTGTGTGCGTATATATATATAAATATATATATATATATATATATATATATATATTATATATATATGTGTGTGTGTGTGTGTGTGTGTGTGTGTGTGTGTGTGTGTGTGTGTGTATATATATATATATATATATATATATATATATATATATATATATATATATATATAATATATATATATATATATATAATATATATATATATATATATATATATATATATATAAATATATATATATATATATATATATATATATAATATATATATATATATATTATATATAAGTATGTATACACACATATATATGCATATATATATAAACGTACGTATTCAATTCAAAACCACATAAAAGGATGTTTTCCCGCTACTCTTCTGGCGGCAGTCCCTTCCTGCTCTTCATTAAGAAAAGGCAGATACAATAGAGAGGCTGAGCCGGCTAATCCGGTTCGGAGGGAATTAGTTCTCGGGTTTCTCTCCTTGATTTATCGCCAATTCCCAACCCCGAAGCCCGTCCCTCCTGCTCCTCATTATTGATTACGCCAACATC
>NW_020870763.1:283749-286249 GCF_003789085.1 Penaeus vannamei | reverse complement strand
TCCCTCTTTTTTCCCCTTCCTCCTTTTTCCTTCCCCCCTTTTTTCTCCCTCTTTCCCCTTCCCCCCTTTCCCTCGTTTTTTCCCCTTCCCCTTCCTTCCCCCCTTTTTCCCCTTCCCTCCCCCTTCCCCTTTTTCTCCCCTCCCGTTTCTTCCCCCCTTTTCTCCCTTCCCCCCTTTTTCTCCCCCCCCCGCCTCCGCGGACGATTGGCCCAGCAAACAAGAGAGTTCTGGATGTCAGGGCCTTTGTTGGTAGAGAGCAGCTGCACCTTTGGAGGGCTTACGTCATTGTGGCGCCCTGAATGGAATCTCTTATAAAATCTTGCATCAGATAGTCTGTCTTATTGTCTATGGTCGCTCGTTGAGAACACTCGCCATTAATGCATTCGCTTAGAAAGACACACACACACACAAAGAAAAAAAAAGGAGAGAGAGAAGAAAGAGATAAAAAATGTCGTGTTGCTGTTCAAAAATGAGGTAAATTGTTGTCGATCTTTGTGTGCCTTTAATGTATATTAGTCTCGGTTATTATTCATTGTGTACTTGCTTCACGGTCTATTATGATTCCAGATGCCTCGTGTCTGGGAACGGGAATGGGAATGAGGGGAATTTTTCTGTCTGAGCAACTACGAATCGCAAAATCCTGGAGTCCCCTTCAAAGGGATGTAATAGGCAGGAACATGTGTTTATGCAGGTCTTTAAAGCAAGAGTGAGGGCAAGAGAGGGAATGAGTGAGTGAGTGACAGAGATAGAGAGAGAGGGAGAGTGTGGGGGCAGGACAGACAAAACACACACACACACAGATACACACACACACACACAGATATAGATCTCACATACATTCATACACACCGCACACACACACACACATTACACACAGAGGAGAGAGAGAGAGAGAGAGAGGGAAGAGAGAAGAGTAGAGAGAGAGACGAGAGGATGGATGAAAGAGACAGCGCGAACAGACCGAGGCAGACAGCTGCGGCTAGAGAGAGAAAAGACGAGAGAGAAGAGAGAGAGGGAGAGAGACGCAATTGAGAGAGACGAAGGCGCCGGGGGGGGGGAGATGCCTGGGGGGGGAGAGAGAGAGAAGAGAGAGAAGAGAGAGAGGAGAGAGAGAGAGAGAGAGAGAGAGAGAGAGAGAGGAGGAGAGAGAGAGACGAGAGAGAAGAGAGAGCGAAACACAGGGAGAGGGGGGGGGGAAGGGCGCCGTCACGCCCCTCTTATAGAGTCCGCGCAGTTCCCATCGAGGCGCAAAGACACTTCCAGAGCGATACACCCATGCAGCGAGCAAGAGACAGGACATTACGCATCGCTAACAGTATCAATTTCAGACGACAACACACAGCAGAATGGGTCTTCAAATGGGTGTTCGCCTGTGAGGAGCCAGACCTTTGTCACACTCCTGGATCTAATTTCAGGCCTCCTTTTGTGGTTCCTCACTTGCTTTTATCCCTTTCTCTATCTCCCTGTCTCCCTCACTTCCTCTCTTTCTTATGCCCCTCTTTATTCCTGTAGGTCTTTGTATTCTTTGTATTTTCTGTAACTTTTTTCCTTCTCTTCTCTCTTCCCATAGACTGTCTCTGGAACTTGGAAAACCGCGTTTCTCTCCGAACAAAAGTCACTTTCTTCAGTAAAAGGCAAACGCACCCACAATAAGGCTGAAGGAATGTCATAATGGTCCAAGTTAAACAGAAAGAAAGACATTATTTTTAGCTTCATGTCTTCGCTCGTCCGATTCAACGCAAACAGGCATGTGGCAACGAACGCTACGTAACACTATTGTTGGCGTACCTCTATTATAGTGCGAAGGTCGACGGAAACAAAACAGTTGCGCAGCGGACGAACGCGACCATGAGACCGTGAACGCCACAGAGCAGTCTTGTATGGGTGCGGCCTCCTGAAAAAGGCAGGAAAGGCACTTCTAAATAAAAAAATGCTGTAAGACAACGAAAAATAGTAACCGATCAGATTAACACGTTCCCACTTCAGAGGCGAAGTAGCGTTGTTGAAATTGCTATGCTATATTGCCTGGTATTCTTATGCCACGCAGCCAGACATTATTATCATGCAATGTTTTCTGAAGTTACTATATTTTGTAGTCAGAAATTACTGTAATATGTAGTCCGGCATTACAGCGCTATTTACTCTTAAATGCCAATACTGTGTAGCCTGAAATCCCTACACTGTAGCCTTACACTTTTATGGAACCTCAACATCCCCCCCCCCCTCTGACGGTGCTGCGGGCGCAAACGGACTCCTAGCTTCGTTTCAGGGAGAACTTGATATCATTGTAGGCTGGTGTTTGTGGTTGATTCCATTGTTTCCTGCTCACTTTGTTCTACCCAGGAGATAGAAAAGGAGGAGAAGAAGAAGACACAAACTCTTAAGATTGCAGAACAGTTTCTTCCATTGACTAAGATCACGACGCAAATTTAGAGACCTTTTCATCACTCTAATGTTTTTTTTCTCAATCTTTTTTATTCTCTTTGCCGAAACGCCTCCT
>NW_020870763.1:276249-278749 GCF_003789085.1 Penaeus vannamei | reverse complement strand
TCGTCTTCTATTGTCGCGCCGGGAAGAGAGAGGCACAACCGCCGTCCATCCGTAGGTGCGAGGTCGCCGTGTCTCGGATGTATAGATGTCGTCCTTACGGTGGCCTGGGGTCCAGCACTGTCCTTCCCAGCGCCACCGTATCTAAACTGGTGCGTCGCTTCTCGTCCAGGATGATAACAAATCCATAGAGCGCGGAAGGGCGGCTATCTCCTTCATCGGTCGTGAAGAAACCGCTCTTGAGGGGCCTTTGTGGCGTAGCCTTGTCTCGCCCCAGCCCAGTGTCGCCGGATTGGCATGCTTGGAGGTATAACTCAATGGCGAACGCTGATTGGATTACGGAGATGGCTTGCTGATAACCGGGCCCGGTTTTCCGTCCCGCGACCCGGCTTGCTTCTGCTTGCTTCTGCTTGCTTGGTTGCTTACCGGAGATCGCCGGGGAGCTGTTGCCGGCGGGACGTGGGCCTCGCGTGCTGTTGCTTGCTTGCAGGTCGCATGTGAGGGAAGTTAAGGTTGATGATGATGCTAGCAAGAAGGATAACGGTGATAACGATGATGATAATAGCAATCATGACTACAAATACAAAAATGACGAAAATAATTATGTTGACGATAAAAAGACAAAGGTAAAATGACTATAATAACAATGATGAATATAAAGCAGTAATAGTAATGATATTGATTATAATGACAACGGCGATAGCAATGATAATGATAATGATGATAATGATAATAGCAACAATAATAATAATGATAATGATAATGATATAGATGATGATAATAAAAATAATAATGATAATAATAACAATAATAACAACAATAATGATAATGATGATGATGATGATGATAATAATAGTAATGATAATAATAATAATATAATAATAATAACAACAAAAACAACAACAATAATAATAATGATAATAATGATAATAATGATCATTATCATTATCATAAAATGACCATGGTGATGATAAGGATTATAATGCTATTGCTAATGATGCTATCAATAATGATGATAATAGTAATAATAGTGTGATAATAGTAACAACAAAAACAATAACAATAATGATAACTATCACTTTTACTAGTAGTAGTACCATTACTATTATTATTATTATTGCTATTACTATCATTATCATAATGATAACAGAAATAACAATAATAGTGAAAAGAATAATGAGAAAATTCATAATGATGCTAATAATGATAATGATAATGATATTAGTAATAATGACAAGGATAGTTATTATTGTTATTATTATTATTGCTATTCTTATCATTATCATTATCATCATTAGTATTATTGTTGTTTTGTTGTTGTTGTTGTTGTTGTTATCATTATTATTATCATTATTATCATTATTATTATTATCATTGTTATCATTATTATTTTATTTAATCATTATTGTTATTACTAGCATTATTATCATTATTATCATTTTCATTATTATTATCATTATCATTATTATTATTATTATTATTATTATTATTATTATTATTATTATTATTATTATTATTATTATTATTATTATTATTATTATTATTATTATATTATTATTATTATATTATATTATATTATTATTATTATTATTATTATTATTATTATCATTATTTTTTATTATCATTATTGTTATTATCATTATTATATTATTATTATTATTATTTTCATTATTATTATTATTATTATTATTATTATTATTGTTATTATTATTATTGTTATTATTATTATTGCTATTATTATTATTACTATTACTATTTTTTTCATTATTATTGCTATTATTGTTATCATCATCATTAATATCATCATTATTATTATTAGCATCATCATCGTTGATACTGATGATTAACTATTATTATTAAAATTACTATTGTCATCAACAACATTATTATTATCATTATTATCATTATCATATTTAATGTTACTATTATCATTATCAATGGTAATGATAATGATAATGATAATGATGATGATGATGAATAATAATATAATAATAATATAATAATAATAATAATAATAATAATAATAATAATAATAATAATAATAATAATAATAATAATAATAATAATAATAATAACAATAACAATAATAGTATCAATAATGATAGTAATAATGATAATGACGATAATAATAATAGTCATGATAAAAAAAGTAATAAGAATTATGATAATTACAATATAGTAGTAGTAATAATAATAATGTACAATAATAATAATAATAATAATAATAATAATAATAATAATAATAATAATAATAATAAAATATATAATCATAATAATGATAATAATAATAATAATGATGATAATAACAACAATGAAAATAATATTATTGATAATAACATTACTAATAATTATGATAATGATGGCAATGATGTTGATTAGAATTTTCATTGTTATTTCTATTATCTTTGTTATTATCATAATTGTTAGTACTTTTATCATTATCATTATTATCATCATCATTATTAGCATTATTAGCATCATTAGCATTGTAATTATTTCTATT
>NW_020870763.1:252548-262548 GCF_003789085.1 Penaeus vannamei | reverse complement strand
GAGAGAGAGGGAGGGAGGGAGGGAGGGAGGGAAGATGAGAGGTAGGAAGATAGGGAGAGGGTTTTAAGGCATGGAGAGGGAGAGAGGGGGTGGAAGAGGGAGGAGGAGAGGGAGGAAGAGAGGGAGAGGGTTCTAGGGCATAGAGAGGGAGAGAATAGGGTGGGAGATAGAGGGAGGGGGAGGGAGGGAAAGATGGTGGGTGAGAGAGGAATACGAGAGGAAGAGAGGGAGAGGGTTTTAGGGCATGGAGAGGGAGAGAGGAGGGGAAAGGAGAGGGTTTTAGGGCATGAGGGAGGGAGGGAGGGGAAAGGGAGACGGTTTTAGGGCATAGAGAGGGAGAGAGGGTGAAGAAGTAATAAAGGGAGGATGGGAGGGGAGAAGGAGGGAGGGGAGGGAAAGGGAGGGGAAATGTAGAGAGATGAACGAGGAAGGGAAAAAGGAATAGGTAGAGGAGGGAGGGAAGGAAGCGGTGAGAGACGATGGGACGATCGAGAGAAAGAAGGAAGGGGAGTGAGAAAGAAAGAAAGAGAGAGAGGGGGCCGGGCTTGGGGGGACGAGAGAGAGATAGAGAGAATATTAATTCTAGACTTTCACAGCCTTCTGCACTTGATATGTCCTATAATCTATAGTTATTTGCTTTGGTAGGGATGTGTGTGTACAGAGTATATATACTTATACACATGTATTGCATATGAAAGACGAAGAACGAGAGAAAGGGAAAAAAACTAATAAACATATGAATAGATGAGTAGATGGATGTGTAGATAAGTAGGTACATAGCCAGATAGATAGACAATAGATAGATAGATAGATAGATAGAGATAGATAGATAGAAATATATATATATATATATATATATATAATATATATATATATATATATATATATAGAGAGAGAGAGAGAGAGAGAGAGAGAGAGAGAGAGAGAGAGAGAGAGAGAAAGAGATGGGGGGGGAGAAAAAAGACAGACGAAGAGAGAGATAGTAGTGTAGTGAAAAAAGAAGGAGATGGTGAAAATTAGAGGGGAAGGGGAATATAAAGAAGAAGGAAAAGGAAGGTAGGACGTAGATAAAGAAGGAAGGAGAGTGGACAGGAAACAAGAGAGAAGAGAAGGAGGGGAAAAGGGAGGGAAAGAAAAGAAAAGTAGGAATGATTAAGGGAAGAAAATAGTAAGGGAGAAAAAAGAAGAGAGAAGGAAGGAGGATAGGAGGGGAAAAAAGGGGGCAGCTGAGAAAGAGCAAGGAAGGGAAAAAACAGAAGAGAAAATAGGAAAAAAAAGAAGAAAGAAGAAAAAAATTGGAGGTAGGACAGAGTAAGGAAAGAAAAGGAATAATAAAAAAGGAGGAACGGAGAGGAAATTAAAGAAGAAAGGAATAAAAGAAAGAAGGGAAGAAGGAGAGGAGAGTAATAAAGGAGAGAATAGAGAGAGAGAAAAGAGGAGAAGGGGAAAATAGGAAGAGAGGGAGGGAGAGAAGAGGGAGAGGGGCGATTGGGGAGAGAAGGGGAGAATAGGAAGAGAGGAGAAGGGGGAGAATAGGGGGAGAGGGAGAGGGAGAGGGGCGAGAGTGTCCCTCCCGATGCCCAGAGGCTGTTTGGACTCAAGGCTCTAATTAGCGTTTGTCAGACTCCATTTGTTTGGCTCGGAACTTAATATGCATTCTCTGATGGCCCGACGGACAGCCTAGCGCCCCTCCCTCCCCCTCCTCCCCCATTCTCCTCCCTCCTCCCTACTCCCCCATTCTCCCTCATTCTACGTCTCCTCCCCCCCCCCCCATTCTCTCTCATTCTACGTCTTCCTCTCCCATTCTCCCTCCACTTCCCCCGTTCTATGTCTCCCCCCCTATTCTCCGTCCGCCTCTCCATTCATATCCTTCTCCCCCATTCTCCTCCCTTTCTCCCATTCTCCTCCCTCCTCCCCCCATTCTCGCCCTCCTCCCTATTCTCCTCCCTCCTCCCCATTCTACTCCCCCATTTTACTCGATCCTCCCCCATTCTCCTCCTTCTTCCTCTCCCATCATCCGTCTTCCGTCCCCATTCTTCTTCTTCCTCCTCCTCCCAATTTCTTTTTTATCTGCACATCTTCATATTGTTCTTTTTCTTATTCTTTTTACATTTTCTTTTTCTCTTTCTTCCTCCTATTCTCCGCGTTTTTTATAATTCGTTTATTCTCCCTTTCCTCTTTTTTTCTGCTTTTTTCTTCTTTTTCTTTCTATTTCTTCTTCTTCTTCATCTTTTCTTCTCTTTCTCTTCCTCCTTCTATTAATTTTCCTCCTTCCCTTCTTCCCCTATCAAATGCATGAGAAACGATCAAAAAGGGGAAGGGAGAAGAAGGAGGGGGGTCTTTATATTCTTGAGGAAATTTCCTTTTTCTTTTCTTCTCCCTCTCTCTCTCTTTCTTTCTCTCTCTTTCCCTCTCTCTCTCTCTCTCTCTCTCTCTCTCTCTCTCTCTCTCTCTCTCTCTCTCTCTCTCTCTCTCTCTCTCTCTCTCTCTCTCTCTCTCTCTCTCTCTCTCCCTCCCTCTCTCTTTCTCTCTCTCTAGTGAGGAAGTTGGTGGGGGAGGGGGTTTGAAAGAGGGGTGAGAGGAAGAGGGGGAGAGGGACAAAAAAAAAAAAAAAAAAAAAAAAAAAAAAAAAAAACAGGATGAGAGGGGTAGGTGGGGAGGGGGAGGAGCTACCTAGGGAAGGGTGAAAGGGAAGGGAGGGGAGGGGGCGAGGAGGAGTTGTAGGGGGTGTTTTTATTTGAAAGGGGGTAAGAGGGGAAGGGAGTTGCCGGGGGTAGGGGGAAATAAAAGACAGGGGGGGGGAGGGGGAAGGGGCGGTAGGGAGTTGTAGGGGGAGGGATGTTAAAGAGAGTGAGAGGGGGAAGGAGGGGGGGCAGGAGGAGGATTTGAAAGACAGGTTGAGAACTGGATTTGGGGAAGGGGGGGGGGAGGTACATGGTGAGAGCGGGAATTGGGGAAAGAAGGGAAGGAGGGGGTGGGGGAGTTGCCCGGGAAGGGGGAGTTGTAGTGGGAGGGAGAAATAAAAAAAAAGGTAAGAGAATGGGGAGGGAGAGAGAAAGAAGGAAAGAGGATGAATAGTGAATGGTGAAATTGAAAATAAAAGATGAGAAGAAAAGAAGGAATTGGGACAATTTAGATGAAAAGGGAGGGAAGGATGGACGAGAACAAGTGGGTGGGGAAATAAACTTTTTATAACAGGGAAGATAGAGGGAGGGGGATGAAAAATAGAGAAAAGGGGAGGGGGCATGAAAAAACAGAATAACAGAAGAGAGGGGAGAGGGAGGAGAGAGAGTAAAAGAGTAGAGGGAAAGTCATGGGGGGGGAGATCGACTGACCCGAGACAGGGAGGGGAGGCAGAGGAGGTGGAGGGGAGAGAGGGGGGATGAAAGGGGGAGAGGAGGTGGAGGGGAGAGGAGGGGGGTGGAAGGGGGAGAGGAGGTGGAGGGGAGGAGAGGGGGTGGAAGGGGAGAGGAGGTGGGAGGAGGAGAGGGGGTGGAAGGTGAGAGGAGGTGGAGGGGAGGAGAGGGGGGCGGCGGAGGGGAAAGGAGGTGGAAGGGGAGAGAGGGGGATGGAAGGGGGAGAGGATGTGGAGGGGGAGGAGAGGGGGGGAAGGAGGCGAGAAGGTGGAAGGAGGAGAGAGGGAGAGAGAGATGGAGGGGAGGAGAGAAGGGTGACAGAAGACAGAGGAGACGGGAGAGAGGAATGGAGGGGGAGGAAGGGGAGAGGGGAAAAGGGGGTTTTGAAAGTGCAAAAAAAAAGAGGTAATTCTTTTCACGTGTTTGCTGAACCACCCTTTTGTCTTTCTCTTTTTATTTGGTCGAGTCAACGCCATTCTCTTCAAAGCAAATGAGTTTTTTGTTTTTGAATTATTCTATTTGTGTTGCGATGTAGGGTAGAGGGGACTAAGATCTACCTTTGTTTGCCGTTGTCATTATTATTATTATCATTATTATAATAATCATCATTATCATTATCATTTTAGTCAACATTATCATTATCATTATAACATTATCATTATCATTATAACATTATCATTATCATTATAACATTATCATTATCATTATAACATTATCATTATTCATTATCAACATTATCATTATCATCATTATCATTATCATTTATCATCATTATCATTATCATGATTGTCAACATTATCATTTTTATTATATCATTATCATCATTATCATTGTCAATATTATCATTATCATTTTATCACAATCATCATTATCATTTTATCACAATCATCATTATAATTATCACAATATCATTATCATTATTATCATTATCAACATCATTATATTACCATTATCATTTTATCATAATCATCATCATAGTCAACATTGTCATTCTATCATAATAATCATCATCATCATTGTCTACATTGGCATTCTCATTCTATCATAATCATCATCATTCTAATTCTATCATAATCATCATCATCATTGTCAACATTTTCATCCTCATTCTGTCATCATCATCATCATCAGTGTCAATATTATCATTATCATTCTATTATTCTCATCATGGAAGGCCGCCCGCGTGACGCCCGAGGAAGTCGCTGCTCGGGCGATTCGCGAGGAGCTCGAGATGGCCGAGGAACCGCCCGGGATCCCGTGTCTTTTTTCTTCTTTTTCTTTCTTTTCCTTCTTATCATTATCCTTTTCTTCTTCTTCTAATTTCTTATTCCTCTCTTCTTTCTCTTTTTTCTTTTCTTCTTCTTCGTCTTCTTCTTCTCTTCTTCTTCTTTCTTCTCTTCTTTCTTCTTCTCTCTTCTCTCTTCCTTAATCCTCCTCCTCCTCCTCCTCATTTATTGTTAATTCACCATCATCCATTGTTATCTGTTGCTACCAATATCATTATAATCATTTGTATTATATTTCTTTGATCTTCCTTATTACTGTCGTCATAAAGCATCATTAATATCATCATCATTATCATTACCATTCCTGTTGTTATTACTATTATCATAATATTCATCACCAGCACTGATTATCATATTCCTGTTTTTATATCAATATCATGATTATCATAATCAACAAGAAGATTCATTACTAATGGAGTTATTAATGCATTGCATTACTAATGGTTATGGAAGAGCATTAGCATAATTATTTTTCCGAAATCAGAGGAACTTTTTATAGTAAGCAAATCCCTTCCATACTTTTATCTTATATCAGTGAACATTATAACAAAAATCAAAAAGATAATAGCAGCACATCCACGAAGGAAAAATCGTGAATGTTTTTTTAATAAGATTTTACTTTTTCTTTTTGATCTTGTTATGTGGGGAAGAAAGAGTGAGTTGATTATAAATAGATAGAAACTGATAAATAGATAGATCGATAAATAGATAAATAGATGTGAAGATGAATAACAGGTAGACAGATAAATAGATGAGGATATGTTGATGGAAAATTGCGGAGAAATGTAGATGAATTGATAGAGAAAGAGAAAAAGGAGAGAGAGAGAGAGAGGAGAGAAAGGGACAGAATAAGAGAGAGAGGAAAGAGGGAAAGAGTAAGAGAGAAAGAGAGAGCGATGATTTAATGACATGGAGAAGAAAGAGATGATATAGGAGTAGGGATGGTTTTTGTAATCTGTTTTCTCTATTTTTTTTTGCCTTTTTTTCGATTTGTCTCTGTCCGTCTGTTCGTCTCCCCCCCTCTCTCTCTCCCTCTCTCCCTCTCTCCATATCTCCCTCTCCCTCTCTCTCTCATCTCTCTCCCTCTCCCTCTTCCCTCCTCTCCCTCCTCCTCTCCTCCTCTCTCCATCTCTCCTCTCCCTCCCTCTCTCCATCGCTCCTCTCCCTCCATCTCCCCTTCCCTCTCTCTCTTCCCCCCTCTCTCTCCCTCCCTCTCTCTCCTCCCAACCCCATCTTCCCAGCCATAAAGGCGAATCCCCATTACCCATTATATAAACAACACACACAAATCAGAGGAATTCCAGCGGTCATAGAGACAACAGGAAAAGAAAGTCACAAATGCTGGGCCTAATTAGATATTCCATTAATTGCCATTAATCTTATCGATATTACCAGTTTTCATTATCACAGTCGATGTGGCTTGCGATCGTTATCAATAATGGTAATGATATCATTGCGATGACTATCATATTAGTCATTATCACAATGCTTGGGTTTATGATGGGGGGGGGGGGGCGAGAGGAGGGGTGGGGGTAGAGAGGGGGAAGAAAGGTAAAGAGGGAGTGGGGGAAAGGGTTTTGGGGAAGGAGGAGAGAGGGAGGTAGAGACGGAGTGAGGGGTGGGGAAAGAAGGAGAGAAGGGAGAGGGTTAAAGAGCAGGGAAGAGAGAGAGAAAGGAGGGAGGAAGGGAAGTAGAAAGTTAAAGAGTTAAAGAAGGAATGAGAAGAGAGGGAGGAGGGGGGGGAAGGGGTTGAGAGGGATTTGGGGCGAATAGAGGAGAGGAAGAATGGAGATAGAGGGAGTTGGAGAAATGGGGGAGAGAAGGAGGAGAGGGAGAAGGGGAAAAGGTGGGGAGGGAGAAGGGGAGAGTTGGAGGACAGAGATGAAGAGGAAGTGGGAGAGAAAGGGGGAAAGGTGGAAGGGTTGGAGAATGAGAGAGAGAGAGAGAGGACTTGGGAGGGAGAGAGAAAGAGTTATGGAGAGGAAGGGAGAGATCTGAAGATAGATTGACAGATATGTGATAAGATAGAAATATAAAGATAGATAGATAGATGAAATATAGATAGACAGAAAAAGAGACAGAAAGAGAGGGAAAAGAAAGGAGAGAGAGAGAGAGAAAGAAAGAGAGAGAGAGAGAGAGAGCGAGAGAGAGAGAGAAAGAGAGATGGAAAGAGAGAGAGAGAGCGAGGGGGGGGGGAGAATGATAAAGAAAGAAAGAGAGAGAAAAGTGAGAGATAGAGATAGTTAGAGAGGTACTGAGAATTACTTTCATTAATCCTATGGTAAGTTAACCTGTCATACCCTTGGGTGTTTTTTTAAGGATAAGGTAAGAGTATTGGATTTTTTTTTTCAGAGTTGACATGGATTAGACTTTAAAAATAATTATGAGAATGGCTTATCATCACTATTTCCAGGATGTGTGTGTGTGTGTGTGTGTGTGTGTGTGTGTGTGTGTGTGTGTGAGAGAGAGAGAGAGAGAGAGAGAGAGAGAGAGAGAGAAAGAGAGAGAGAGAGAGAGAGAGATCCATCCCTAACTCCTGCTTTCCTCCATCTCTCCAACACCTTTCCCCCTACCTCCCCCTCTAACTCCTAATACCTCCCTTACCCCTATCCTCCCTCCCCCTTACAGCTAACGCCTCCCATCCCCTCTGCCTCCCACTCTTCCATCCCTCTTTCCCTAATCTAATCTCTTCCCCCCCCTGCTCCTCTATTCCCATCCCCCTTTCCTCCTCTACAATCCTTCCCCCTCTCTTTCCCTCTCTTCCTCCCTCTCCCCCTCCAACCCCTTCCCTCCATTCCCTCCCCTCCCCTCCCTCTTCCCTCCCCTCCCCTGCAACCCCTTCCCTCATTCATCCTTTCCACCTCCCTCTCCTCTCACCCTCACGTTTCAACCCCTTCCACCATTCCACTCTCCCTCCTCCCCCTTTCCTACCTCCCCTCCCTCCCCCTCCCCCTATAACCCCTTCCCTTCATTCCCCTCCCCCCTATAACCCTTTCCCCACCTCCCTCCCCCCGACCCTCCAACCAAGAGCATCCAGCTCGCATGTGGACGCGATTAAATTGCAGCATAAATATACTGTCGGCATATTAACAGTGGCGGCATCCTGGTAAGTGGTCGTTCACGCCCAGCCCAGCGCCGCCTCACTCGGAGCACGACAGTTGGCTTGGTTGATTTCTCTCTCTCTCTCTTTCTCTTTCTCTCTTTCTCTCGATTTTTTTCTCGTTCTAGTTCTTTTATCTCTAGTTTTTTTCTCGTTCTGTTTCTCTCTCTTTCTCTCTCTCTCCTTTCTCTCTCTCTCTTCTCTCTCTCTCTCTTCTCCTCTCTCTCTCTCTCTCTCTCTCTCTCTCTCTCTCTCTCTCTCTCTCTTCTCTCTCTCTCTCTGTGTGTGTGTGTGTCTCTTTCGTTGTCTCTTTCCGTTTCTCTTTCTCTCTTTCTGTTTCACTGTTTCTCTTTCTATTTTCTTTCTCTCGTTTTTTTGATTTTCTCTCTCTCTTTCTCACGCCCTATATTTTTCTCTTTCCCCGTGTGTGTGTGCATGCGTCACCTCTGTTGTTTATGTCTTGTTCATATCACTCTATTAGGCAATAGCCCGTGTCACTTTGTTTTAATTCCTCTCTCTCTCTCTATCTCTCTCTCTCCCTCCCCCCCCTCTCTCTCCCCTCTCTCTCTCTATCTATCTATCTGCCTATCTGTCAGTCTTTTTTTAATGTATCTTTTTCTCCTTATTTGCGCTACATCTTACATTTATATCCACATTTCTACCTATCTATTAATATACATTGACAGAACAAATATTATGTACTAGTATATGAAAGTATGTCTGAATATTGATAAACATATCGATTTATACACACAGAAATCGCACAGGCACCTACCTCCCCCCACACACACGGAACTCCCCCCCCCCTCCCATACAACCTCCCACACGTAAATATGATTCTTCACTATACACACAACTTATATAAGTATTTCTTCCCCACCCCAAGCTCTTTGCACTACTCCCTCCCCAACTCCACAAAATTCTCTATTTCACTTCGAATACTCCCCACTATACAATATCCCTGTACAGAAGTTCCCTCTCCTTCTCCCTTCTCCCATTAACTCCTCCTTCCCCATTATCCCCTCTTCCCTCCCCATCAACTCCCCCAACACTCCACCAAACTCCTCCCTCTCCTCTCACTCTCTCATATATCACCCCCTCCCCCTCTTTCTCCCTCTCGTCCCTTACACAACTACCCTCTCCCCTCCTCCCTTCCCATACAACTCCCCCTCACACAACTCATCCCCCCCATCCCCACCCTCAACAACTCCCCCTCACCCCACCCTCATCACCCCTCCCACCTCCTCCCCCTCTCCCACCCCTCCTCCCAGCAACTCCGACTCACCCCTCCACACCCATCCCTCCCGTACCCCCTCTCTCCTCATCCCCCCCCTCCTCCCCCTTCACCCCCTCCTCCCCTCTCCTCTCTCGTCCCCTTCCTCTCCCTCTCCCTCTCACCCTCCCCCTACCCTACAAAACCCCTATAAGTAAAAAACAATAAGAAAACAAACAAAAAAGAACAAAGATAAAAATAAATCCGAGGCATTAGTAAATTTTCTTTAGTGTGCCCTCAACTTATTTCTTCGTCATTTTCATGGAAATTTTCAGTAAGGTTTTACTGTACACTTCCCCCCTACCCCACCCCACCCTCCTTCACCCCATCCCCCTACCTGCGTCAATGGGGCTTTTAATCTCCAGATGGAATGGGAATTAGAATAGGGGATTATGGGAATGGGGGGGGATGGGAGTACTGGGTGTGGGGTTGGAATGGGGGGGGGGGGTGATGGAAATGGGAGGGTATTGAAATATGGGGTATGTAGGGGGCGGTGATGGGAATGTTGGTTTGCGAACATGGGAACAGGAATGGGGCTGGGGTTGGAATAATGGGAATGGGGAAAGGAATGGGAATCGAGGTGAGGTTTGGGGGAGCGAGTTAGGAATGGGAGGTTTACGAATGGGGAGAAGGGGAATAAAAAAAAAACAGGGAGATGGGAAGGGGAAGAGAATGAGAAATTTGATTTAAAAAATGAATGGGATATGGGGATTTAATGGTAGGAGGAGGGGAGGAGGAATGGGGTTCAAGATACAAGTTGGGTTGAGGCGATGAGAGGGGATGGTAGGGGGGGGGGTTGGGAAGAAAGGAAGAACGTGGGGAAGGAGAAGGGGAAGGGAGAGGAAAGGGGAGAGGTTAAGAGGGGATGGAAAGGAGGGGAAGGGAGGAGGGGAGGAAGTAAAAGGAATGAATGGAGGAAAGAGGAAGCGATGTTTAGGGATAGCGAGAGGGGAGGAAGTGGAGAGTAAGGGTAAAAGTGGAGGTG
>NW_020870763.1:235048-240048 GCF_003789085.1 Penaeus vannamei | reverse complement strand
TCACCCACAACCACACCCTCACCCTCCCACCCACACCTACACCTACCCACACCTCACTTACACCCCCCAATCCCCCTTCCCGAACACAAAACCAAACATACACAAACACACTTTTTTCCCCTCCCTCCACCCCCGCCCACCCCATTCCCCATTTTTGACACACAGCTGTGCGGCGAAACTCCTGCCAGCCAGATTTTGGGAATATCAAAGTGGTTTCCTGCGCCCATGCATAATGTATGGATATTCCCCAACAGCAATATACATGAACCGGTATAGGGCTTTACCCATGCAAATGGGATGAAAGCTGGAAAGGTAGAAATGTGTAAATGTGTCCCTTTTGATGCCAGGCTAGGGGAGAAGAGGGCCCGTCGCCGCCTGATGGAGCAGTCGGGGCGGGCGGCCGGGTGAGTAGGGGGTGGGGCGGTGAGGATAGGGGGGATGGTTGACGGGTGAGGTGAGGGAGGGGATGGGGGATGGTAAGGGGTAGGGGGATGGTTGGGGTGACGTGAGGGGATGGGGGGGGGGGTGAGGGATGGGTTGGGCGGTCGGATGAGGAGGGATAGGGTCGGGTGAGGGAGGGGGTGGGGGAGGGGGAAGGAGGGGATGGGGAGGAGGGGGGAGGGGGAGGGTGAGGAAGGGGTGGGGCGGGTGAGGGAGGGCGTGGGCGGACGATGATGGGTGAGGGAGGGGATGGGATGTGTTGGCGGAAGAGGGAGGGGATGGTTCTCCCTCTGTCTCCCTGCCATTCTTCCCCTCTCTCTCTCCTCTTATTCCACCCTTCTATTACTTTCCTCCCTTCCTCTTTTCTCCCTCCCTCCCTTCTCTCTTTCCTTGTCTTCCTCCATTTTCCCTTCTCTTCTCTCCCCTCTTGTCTTCCCTCCCTATCATCCCTTCGGTCCGTTCCCTCCCTCCCTTCCCTCTATCCTCTTTCCTTCCTTCCCTCCCCTCTTTTCTCTCCTCTTCCCTCTTCCCTCCCTTTCCCTTCCCTCCCCCTTTGCCCTATTTCCCTCCCCCTCCCTTCCTATCCCTCCCTCCCTCCTCCTTCCCTCCATCTCCTGAAATCCTGTGGCCAACTGACACTCCACCCTTTCACAGTCTCACAACACACCCCTCTGCCTGACTTAAAATAGAGAGAGAGAGAGACGAGCAGAAAGAGAGAGGAGAGAGAGGAGGAGAAGAGGAGAGGAGGATGAAGAAGCGGAGAGGGAGAGAGAGAGAGAGAGAAGAGACGGAAGCAGAGAAGACGAGAAGAAGAAGAACTAAGAGAGAGAGAGAGAGAGAGAGACGAGAGAGAAGAGAGAGAGAGATAGAGAAGATGAGAGAGAGAGAGAGAGAGAAAGAGAGAGAGATAAGAAATAAGAGAGCGAGAGAGAAAAAAAAGAGAAGAAAAAGAAAGAAAAAAGAAAAGTTTGGAATGATATACCGACATATCTCGATATCTTGGGCTCCATGGATGCACTCGAGAGTGAAAGGTGTTCGTGAATTTGCTTTCCTTGTTCTCTCTCTCTCTCTCTCTTCCTTTCTTTATTTATTTATTCTTTCGTTTTATTTCGTTCGTTCGATCAATCGTTCCTTTGATTTTTTGTATTATTATTGATTTATGTTTTTCGTTTATCTATTTTTGTTTTTCTTTCTCTCTCTCACTCTCTCTCTATCTATCTATCTATCTATCTATCTATCTATCTATCTATCTTCTCTCTCTCTCTCTCTCTCTCTCTCTCTCTCTCTCTCTCTCTCTCTCTCTCTCTCTCTCTCTCCTCTCTCTCTCTCTCTCTCTCTCTCTCTCTCTTCTCTCTCTCTCTCTCTCTCTCTCTCTCTCTCTCTCTCTCTCTCTCTCTCTCTCTCTCTCTCTCTCTCTCTCTCTCTCTCTCTCTCTCTCTCTCTCTCTCTCTCTCTCTCTCTCTCTCTCTCTCTCTTCTCTCTCTCTCTCTCTCTCTCTCTCTCTCTCTCTCTCTACTCTCTCTCTCTCTCTCTCCTCTCTCTCTCTCTCTCTCTCTCTCTCTCTCTCTCTCTCTCTCTATTTCACTATTTTCTTCATTGCAATTTTTTTCTTTAGGTAACTTTCCTTTTGACTGATGTATATATCATTTTTTTTATATTCCGTAATTTATTGGAATGTCGTTACTCCCTGTTTCGTAACGGTTTATGCAAACATACACAAGTACTTGTGTTTGCGTACGCAGACCCACACACAAATACACACATATTCACATACACGGACTTATATACACCTACATACAGCATAATATATGTGTGTGTACGTGTGTGTGTCAGTGTGTGTGAGCGCGTGTATGTGCGTGTGTGTCTGTATAAGCCAGTATATAAAGACAATCAGTCAGATCGACACACACACACACACATAAAGCTACATATATAAGCATATTAGTATTTTCCTTTGTCAGATAAAGCGTCACTTTGTTTAATGATTAAAACTCTAACGATCAAACCTTATTATTTTCCTGTGATACTTTTGTGTAATACTCCTATAATTTTAATCCATTTTTTCACCCAAAGCTAATCTAGGGGATTAGCTCTCTCTCTGAACAGCGGCTGAACAAATATCTGCAAATGAACACGTCGTTACCATTTCGCAAAACCTCAGTCTTTATCATGTCTCCTCTATCTCTCTGTTCCCTTCTCTCCTCTCTCTTCCCTTCTTCCCTCTCCTTCTACTCTCCCTCCCCTCTCCTCTCTCTCTCTTCCATTCTCCTTCCTCCGCCTTCTCTCTTTCCCTCACCTCTCTCTTTGTCTTCCCTTCTCTCTCCTCCCCCTCCTTCCCTTCTCTCCTCTCTCCTCGCTTACCTTCTCCCTCTCCTCTCTCTCTCTCTCTCTTCCTTCTCCCCGTTGTGCTCCCCCCCCCCTTTTCTATCACCCTTCCCCTCATTCCAATTTATCTTATTTCTTTCCTCTTCTCCCCCGCTTACCTTCCCTTCTGCCTCCCTAATTTTTTCTCTTTCCTTTCCTCCCCTCCCCCTCCTTGTCTCTCCCTTATTCTCTTTCTCTCCAACTTCCTTCTTCATTTTCATTTGCTCTTCCTGATCCCTTTCCTCCATTCCCCTATTGCTCCATCTCCCCTCTCTCCCTTTTTCACATTTCCTTTCCATCTGCCTCTCCTTAACTCTCTTTCCTCTTTCGTCCTCCAAACAATTCCATCTCCTATTTTCTTCCCTTTATTTCCCTTTTTCATTCATTCCTTCTGTTTCTCGTCTCCTTCCTCATCTTCATCCTCCCCTCTCCCTCTTTCTCCTGATTCCTTCTCATCCCTTCCCTTCCTCCCACCTCCTCCTCCTCCTCTCCCCACTCCCTCACCCTCCTCCCTCCCTTCACCCTCCATCCCATCCCACACCCTCCCCTCCCCTCCGCCTTCTCTCCCTCCCACCCTCCCCTCTCCCTCCCGCCTTCTCCTCCCCTCTTCCTCCCTTCCATCCCTCCCCTCTCCCTCCGCCTTCTCCCTTCCCACCCTCCCCTCTCCCTTCCGCCTTCTCTCCCCCTCCCCTCCCTTCCCACCCCTCCCCTCTCCCTCCCGCCTTCTCCTTTCCCACCCTCCCCTTCCCCCCGCCCCCTCCCTTCCCCCTCCCCTCTCCCTCCCGCCTTCTCCTCCCCCTCTTCCTCCCTTCCCACCCCTCCCCTCTCCCTCCCGCCTTCTCCTCCTTTCCCACCCCTCCCTCCTCTCCCTCCGCCTCCTCCTCTCTTCCCACCCCTCCCCTCTCCCTCCCGCCTTCTCCTCCCCCTCCTCCTCCCTTACCACCCCTCCCCTCCTCTCCCTCCCGCCTTCTCCTCCCTTCTCACCCTCCCCTCCCCTCCCTCTCGCCTCCTCCTCCTTCCCACCCCTCCCTTCTCCCTCCCGCCTTCTCCTCCCGCCTTCTCCTCCCTTCCCACCCCTCCCCTCCTCTCCCTCCCGCCTCCTCCTCTCTTCCCACCCCTCCCCTCCCCCTCCCGCCTCTCTTCCCCTCCTCCCCTTCCCACCTCTCCCCTCTCCCTCCCGCCTTCTCCTCCCCCTCCTCCTCCCTTCCCACCCCTCCCTCTCCCTCCCGCCTTCTCCTCCCTTCCCACCCCTACCCTCTCCCTCCCGCCTTCTCCTCCCTTCCCACCCCTACCCTCCTCTCCCTCCCGCCTCCTCCTCCCTTCCCACCCCTCCCCTCTACCTCCCGCCTTCTCCTCCCCCTCCTCCTCCCTTCCACCCTTCCCCTCTCCCTCCCGCCTTCTCCTCCTCCTCCTCCTCCCTTCCCACCCCTCCCCTCTCCCTCCCGCCTTCTCCTCCCCCTCTTCCTCCCATCCCACCACTCCCCTCTCCCTCCCGCTTTCTCCTCCCTCTCCTCCTCCCTTCCCACATCTCCCTTTCCTACCGAACCTGGCAGAAATATTCGTATTTATACAAGATAATATACCAGGATAACGCTAACATACATTATGGAGCAGAGACGAGCGAGCTGTATCGATTCCGTGATGCATAGGAGGTAGGGAAGGAGGCTGATAAAAAGATAGGTAAAGAGAGAGGGAGAGAGGATGAGGGAGAGAGAGAGGGAGGGAGAAGGGAGAGAGAGAGAGAGAGAGAGAGAGAGAGAGAGAGTCGAGAGACGAGAGAGAGAGAGAGAGAGAGAGAGAGAGAGAGAGAGGAGAAGAGAGAGAGAGAGAAGAGGAGAAGAGGAGAGACAGACAAAACAGACAGACCAGACAGACAGACAGACAGACAAACAGAGAGAGAGAGACAGAAAGAGAGATTGAGAGAGAGAGAGACAGAGGCAGAGACAGAAGACAGAGAGAAAAGAAGAAAGGAAGAGATCTTCACAGAAAGAGAAACGCAGAGAGAGAAAAAAGAGAGAGAGAGAGAAGGATAAGTTGGGGAATATGGAGTATTTGAGAGGAAGAAGCGCATAAGGGGAAAATGAAATAGACATGAGAGGGGAACTAGAAGAAGTACAGGGGATTACAAGCGAAGGGGCAACGTCTCTCTTTCAAAGGGATTGAAAGGGTGAGAGACTCGGATTATCATTGTTTTT
>NW_020870763.1:223744-231244 GCF_003789085.1 Penaeus vannamei | reverse complement strand
CAAAACACGCATACACACATAACCCCTAAACATACATACACACACAACCCCCTCCCCAAAAAAAAAAACACACAGCCCCCCCCACTCCCAAACCACAAACACACAACCCGAAACACACATAAACATACAACCCCACCCAAAAACACACATGCACACGCAACACATCCCCCCTCCACCCCCCAAAAAAAAAAAAAAAAAAATACCCCCCACGCCCACCGTCGCAGCAACACTCGACCCGCCCACTTACAAACATGTAATCTGAGACCCGATCACCAACACGTCAGGAACATGAAACTCTAAGAGCTCAAGATGCCTTTAAGACGAGAAATCCTTAAGTGATAAAACGTATAATGGGAAAGGGCGTAAAGATAAGATCCCAATAAAAATGGTGGATATATATGGAAGAAGAAAACTGTTCATAGGAAGCCTTTTAGACAGAGGACGCTTATGAGGAACTATATATAGACTGCGTTTATATAATGATTATGATAATCAGTGTGTGTTTACATACTATATGCACAAACACACACACATACACGCACATAACGCACACACACACACACACACACACACAATCAATTACACACCCACACACGTACATATATTACACACCCACACACACACTTACACCCCCCCCAACACACACACGCACACAAACACACACCTATGTGTATTTGTAGGTGCGTGTATATATATCATATGTGTATTCTTTCATTCACTTCATTATTTTCCTTCTTTTTCGGGCCTTATATTCTCGTTTCTTTCTTCTTCGTCTCCCCCCCTTCCTCATTCTTCTTTTCTTGTTCTTCTAGTAATGCTACTTTCTTATTTTTCTTCTCTGTAAAAATCATTCTCGTCTTCTTCCTCTTCTTCTTCAACCAAGTCTTACTTTTTTTGTTTTGTTTACTTCTATTTCCCATTCCCACATATCTTTTTGGTTTCCTTACACTTCTAATCTTACTTTCTTCTTTTTTCTCTCTCTCCTCTTACACTCTTACACACAGAATATATACCGAACGTCTATATTTTTCTCCTATTTTTTCGAGCCCATCTATGTATCGAAGGTCTTAATGCAATCTAAGAGCTTTGACAAATTTCCTTTGAGCAGATTTCTTAAAAAAAAAAAAAAGAAAAAAAAGAAAAAGAAAAGAAGAAAAAAAATTTTGACTTTTTTTTTTTTTTTTTTTTTTTGCAATGCGTAATCTGTTTTGTTTGTCATGTTTGCAACTGCTCAGTGTGAAAGCAACATTACTAATAGCATTGAATCATAGTTGATATCATCATCATAAAAAATGTACAGAGCGGTTTACACATTACATATTACCATTATCATTCTATTCGAACACCGTCCTCTATATTCGCCATTATCAGCATTAACAGGAATGTTATTAGATCATTATTCTAGGTTTTATCAATTATCATCAATCATATATATCATCATTAATCATTATTACCTGGAATCATCATTATTCATATAATCATCAATTATTCATTATCTACTTGAGGTATGTCATTATCATCATAAATCCATTATCATTATTACTGGTATCATTACCTATTCATAATCACATTTTATTCATTATTACTGGATCACTATCATCATAACAGTCATTACTATTTATCGGTAATCGATTACCACCACCACAATGAGATCAATTAATCTATTACTCCTCGAAGAGGTATTTCAATTTACAGCCATATACATTTCCTTATCTTTATTATGTATGGTTATTTTATTCATTCATATAAATTCTACAATTATATCATTATTATCTTATATGGATACAGTATAATCACAGTGGATGAGTTAATAATTATTCTATTATTACCGGTATCATTTATAATCACTAATATAAAATTAATATTACTCATACACTCATTGTGTACTATTATCACCTATCATTAGATTCTCAATCCATTTATTCTTAGTATATCACATCAGTATACTCTTAGATTCTATTTATCAATCATAATCATTATATACCGGTGTCGTATCCATTACCATCTTATTATATCTATATTATCTTATTATTACTTTTTGGTAATCAATTATCATAATCAATTATTTTATCATTTATCACTTGTTTTATAATTATTCACATCATCATAATATTACTGGTTCATTTACCTATCATTATATCATCTCATTATTTATTATTACTTTTTTGGTATATACCCAATTCTGTAAATTATCCTTTATCTATTATTTACTGGTATCATTTACCGATCATAATCAATCAATTTAATCTATCATATTACTGATATCTATTTAGATCATCATTAATCATAGCTATGATATTCATTCTCTTACTTCGTATCATTATCAATCATAGAATCATCATTACATCATTCTATGAACATTATTATTCCGTTCACAGAATTTACTTACTGGTTATATATCATCATATGGCTATATCGCGTCTGCACATCTTGCTTTTTATTCCTGCTACAGCTCATAGAAAATATTCTCTTATTATGTTTATTCACTAAAGTTGTATCTGTGAGTTTCATAGAGGGAATGAGCATTCTTGAAAGCATGACAACCCACGTCTCTTCCCCACCGATCTTCAACACGCGCAATACCACCATCACCTCCATTCCTCTAAACATACACTATACTTCTCTAATATTCTTATTTTCTATTTATGTCCATGAATAGTGGTATTGTACTTTTTTCTCCTAATTTATTCACCCTTTCTCTTTTTCTCTTTCTTCTCTCTTTCTTCTCCTTCACTTCTTCTTACTTATCTCTCTCTCTTCTTCTTCTTCATCGTTAATGGATCTTTTTGTTCACTTCTAATATTTGCACATCATTATCGGACCTTTAGAAAAACAAAATATGGCTGAAGAGAGTGTCTTTTCTCTGCTCTCTACAAGTGCATAGATCTTCGTAATGCATCTTTTCTCTATCCTTTTTCTCTTCTTTTCTTTTTCCCTCTCTCTTTCGTTCTCTCTCTCTCTTCTTTCTTCACTCTCTCTCTTATACTCTTATCATCTTTCAGTACAATTTTTTTTTTTTCTTTTTTTTTTTTTTTTTTAATTTTTTTCATTTTTTTTTTTTTTCTCTCTTTTTTTCTGTTTCAGGTATTTTTTTTTTTTTTTTTTTTTTTTTTTTTACATACATTTTTTTTTTTTTTTTTTTTTTTTTTTTTTTTTTTTTTTTCTTTTTTCTCTCTTTCTTCTCTTTCTTTCTTCTTTCTCTCTCTCTCTTTCTCTCTCTCTTTCTTCTTCTTTCTCTCTCTCTTCTTCCTTTCTTCATTTTTTCAATTTTCTTCTTCTCTCTTCTTCTTTCTCTCTTTCTTTCTCTCTCTCTCTTTCTCTTCTTTCTTTCTTTTTCTCTTTCTCTTTCTTCTCCTCTTCTTTTTTTCTCTTTTCTTCTTTTCTTTTTTCTTCTTCTCTTTTTTTTTCTCTTTTTTCCTTTCTTTTTTTTTTTTTTTTTTTTTTGTTTCTTTTGTTTTCCCGCTCTTCCGCTTTCCGCTTGCTGATCTTGTTTTTTTTGTCTGCTCTTTTTTTCTTTTTTTTTCTTTTTCTTTGGTTCTTTGTCTCTGTTTTCTCTCTTCTCCTTCTCACTTCTTATTTTTTTCTCCTCCCCTCTTTCTTTCTCCTCCGTTTCTCCCAATTCTAAACATTTTTCCTTATCCTCACTCTCTCATTTTCTTCCTGTCTCTTCCCTGACTTCAGCCTCTGTCCTCCCTTCTCTCTTCTTATCTCTGCTTCCTCTTCTAATCACCCTCCCTTCCACACCACTCTCCCAAGACCCACCTCATTCTTCCAACCCAACCTTCCATCTCTAACTTTCACCTTCAAACCCATCTCTACATCCCACTTCCTTATACATCACATCCTTCCTAATTCCACCCCGTCCCTCCCTGCTTCACACCACTACCCCTCGCTCTCCCCCAATCCCTCCGCCCTCCCCTCCTCTCAGCCATACGACAACACCTTCAACCCCCCTATTCCTATCCTCATCTATCCTGCATTCCCCACCTATATCCTCACCCATTCCCCTATTCCCACTCCGCCCCCTCTCCCACTATCCTTCCTCTCCACCGCCGACTCCTGATCCCCTACTATCACCCATCTTCCTCATCCCCTTCTCTCCATCCCTACTCCCTCCCACTCTCCTTCCCTCTACCATCCCCCCACACTCCTATCCTTCCTTCCACACCTCCCCTCCCATTTCCCGTCACCCAATACCCCTATGCTACCTCCATTCACGCCTCCAACCCGCCCTCGACCTCCCCTTCCTCCAATCCCCAATACCCTATGCTACCTCATTCCCTCCACGCTTCTCCTCCTTAATCCTCCTCCCCCTAGCCTTTCCTCCTCACTCACCCCCCTTCTTACTCTCCTCCCCCCTACCCCTTCCCCCCTCCAACCCACCCCCCTCCTCCTTACTCTCCCTCCCCTCCACCCCTACCCTCCGCCTCACCCCCACTCCTCCTCAACAGACCTCCAAGGATTGTCTCCAGCTGACCTTGATCAGAACGTCCTTCACAGGCAGACTCCTGATGTCAAAGCAGTTTTGTCTTGTCTTTCTTCTTGGCTTGATGTCCAGTCCTGTTTTTTTTTTTTTTTTTTTTTTTTTTTTTTTTTTTTTTTTTTTTTTTTTTTTTTTTTTTTTTTTTTTTTTTTTTACTTGGCGGTCGAGGGAGTAGGGGGTGATACGTGAAATCGTGTTGTGATGTTGTGGGACTGGTCTGTTTATTTTTTTTTTGCTCTCTCATCAATCTTTTCTTGTTTTATATTTTTTTCTGTATGTCTGTTTTTTTTTCTCTTTTTTCTTTCTTTCTCTTCTCCTCTCCTTCCTCTAATCTCGCTCCCCTTCCTTTCTCATCTCTTCTCTCTCTCTGGCTCTCTCTCATCTCTCTCTCCCCTACACCTCTATCTCGCTCCCCCGTCCTTTCTCATCTCTTCTCCTTTGTCTCTGTTCTCTCTCTCTCCGTCTCCTCTCTCTCCCTTCCCTTTCATCTCGCCATCCTCGCTCCCCTCCTTCTCTATATTTTTCCTCTCTTTCCCTTCCCCCCTCTAATCCCTTCGCTCCCCTCTTTCTCATCTCTTCTCTCTCTCATCTCTCTTCCTTCGCCCCCTCTATCCTCGCTCCACTCTTTTCCTCAATCTCTTTCTCTCCCCCCTCCCTCCCCCCCTCTAATCTTCGCCCCTCCTTTCTCTCCCTCTCTCTCCTCTCTCTCTCTCTCTCTCTCTCTCCTCTCTCTCCTTCCCTCTTTCGCTCTCATTTCTCACGCTCCTCTCTCTCTCTCTTTCTCTTCTCACACCACGAAGACCGACAGATGACATACCATCTATCCATATCGCTCCCTCGGCACAGTTTTCCTCATTAAAAGGTCCATCGCCTCCCCCCAAAAACATCCGTCTCTCTAGCTCTCTATCTCCCTCCCCTCCAACCATCCCAAACTACATCCTCCATTCATTCCAAATCCCAATTAGCAATCCCACCACACCAACTCTCTCTCACTCCAGAAACTGACCTCTAATAGAGATAACTAGAAACGAGCAGAGACTGAGACTAAATCGATATAATTCCGGAGCTTTATGGATCAGAGAATTTTTCATCTATCCGATCGATGAAATCAAAAACCAACATCGCTCGTCACCATTTGCCTCAGCCATTTTAAACCTCGTTCCTCGGGCGAGACGGATCTCTAAAAGCCGACGTCATTAAGAGAGGATTAAAAGCTATGTTTCTTTCGTCTTCTTCTTCCTTCTTTTTTTAAGTGTAAGGTTGATGGCTGAGGAGAATACAAAAGCACCTTCGGAAGCACGTCATTTGTTCGGGATCAGCGCGCTGTAATGAACAACTTATCCGGCGCTGTTCTTTATTTTTCTCTCTCTTCTCTCTTTTTTTTTTTTTTTTTTTTTTTTTTTTTTTTTTTTTTGGTGGTAGGATTGTGTTGTTCATTTTCTTTCTCTCTTTTTTTTTTTCTGTTTGTCTTTCTTTCTTTGTTTTGTGTCGTCTGTTTTACTCTTTTTCCTTCCCTCGCTCTCGCTCTCCCTCGCATCTCTCTCTCTCTCTCTCTCTCTCTTCCCTCTCTCTCTCTCTCTCTTCTTCTCTCTCTCTCTCCTCTCTCTCTCCTCTCTCTCCTCTCTCTCTCTCTCTCTCTCCTCTCTCTCTCTCTCTCACTCTCTCACTCTCCCACTCCCCCACCTCTAGCTCTCTCTCACTCTCTCTCTAAGATATATCTAAATTTAATAATAACAATGAATTCCTCAATCAACTTTCGATGCCGTGCAAGCAAAACCGATCTCTATAGCACGGGGCGAGTAGGGCTAAAATCGATAGCTATGATGAACGGCCGACAAAGCCCCTTATATGGAGCGAATCTGAAAGGGTTTTGAGCTAAAGTACACCTAAGGACAGTACGTAGGAAGGGGAACGCGAGGAAAGAGGGAAAGGGGAAGAGGAGGGAACGAAAGAGGGAAATGGAAGGGAATTTAAAAGCGAGGAAAGAGGGAAAGGGGAAGAGGAAGGTATGAGAGAAGGGAAATGGGGAGGAGGATATGAGGGGAACGAAAGAGGGGAAATGGAAGGAATTTAAAACGAGGAGAGGGAAAGGGGAAGAGGAGGGAACGAAACGAGGGAAATGGAAGGGAATTTAAAGGAAAGAGGAAAGGGGAAGAGGAGGGAACGAAAGAGGAAATGGAAGGGATTTAAAGCGAGGAGAGAGGAAAGGGGAACGAAAGAGGGAAAACGGAGAAGGAATTTAAAGGCGAGGAGGAGGGAAAGGGAGAGGAGGGAACGAAAGAAAATGGAAGGGAATATTAAGCGAGGAAGGAGGAAAGGGGAAGAGGAGGACGAAAGCGGGAACGGAGAGGAATTATAAAGGCGAGAGAAGGGAAAGGAGAAGAGGCAAGGTATGACAGGGGGAATCAGAGAGGAGAAAAATGAGGAAATGAAGAGAGAAGAATAATAAGCCCACAGCGAGCAAGGAGGGAAGAAGGGAGGAACAAAAGGGGGAGGAAAAAAATGAGAGAGAGAGAAAATGGAGAAGAGAGGGAATGGCGAATAGAGGGAGAGAGGAAATGTGAGAGGAATCTAACCCGCGAGCAAAGAGAGAAAGGGGAAAGAAGAGGAAATGAGACGAGGGATATGGAGAGGAAGAGGAAAGGGAAGAGGAGAAATGAGAAGAGATGAGGAAACTAAAGAGGGATTTTAACCAGCGAAGAAAGAGAGAAAGGGAAAGAGGAGGAATGAAGAAAGGAACTGGGAGAAGGAAGAAGGGGGAAAAAGGCGAAGTAGGAGGAAAGAAAGAGAAATGGAGAGAGAGATCTGTAAAAACGCGAGCAAAGAGAAGAAAGGGAAGAGAGGGAATGGAAGGCGAGGGATAATGAGAGAGGAAGAGGGAAAGGGAAAGAGGAGGAAATGAGAGGAGAGGAACGAAGAGGAATTTAAACGCGAGCGAAGAGAAGGGAAAAAGGGGGAAGGAGGAAATGAGAGGGAAATGGAGAAAAAGTGGAAAAGGGGAATAGGAGGGAAAATAA
>NW_020870763.1:211244-218744 GCF_003789085.1 Penaeus vannamei | reverse complement strand
GAGGGTGAGAGGGAGAGAGAGAGTGCCGTGGAGGAGGGAGAGGAGAGCGAAGGGAGAGGCGAGAGCGACGAGAGAGAGAGGAGAGGAGAAGAGAAGAGAGAGAGCGAGAGAGAGGGGATGAGAGAGAGGAGGAGAGATTGACGAGGAGAGAGAGAGGGAGGAGAGGAGGAGAGAGACGAGAGACCGGAGAGAGGAGAGCGATAGAGACGAGACGAGAGAGAGAGAGAAGAGAGAGGGAGAGAATGGGAGACTATATATATATATAATAATAATATATATATATATATATATATATATATATATATATATATATAACTATTATAATATCTATATATATATATAATCGTATATATATATTTCTGTGTGCGTGTGTGTTGTCCTGTAGTATATATTATCTATTCATCTAACTATTCTATCTTACCCTCCCGTGTTAATCAAATTGCATGTGAGTGAAAACGCAAGCCTTGCATCCTGCGACCGCAAGCGAGCGAAGCCACTATCTAAAAATGATTCATCATTGGCCACGTTTTTTACATAACTGTGAAATCACTGAGGGCCAGTGGCCGATAATTGAAGCCAAAAGAATTAATTTGCATATACAGTTGAACCCTCGCTGTAACGCCCGGTTCACCTTTCACGTCTCTTCTGCTTCACGGATTTTGCATTTGCACTGTATGTTCTGCCCATTTTCTGATTTCGGCCCTGAACAGTTTCTCCGCTTCTTCTCTACCTGTCTGTCTCTCAAATAACGTTACGGTTCTTAATATGTACATGTACCGTAAAACAGCTCCCCCAAATTCTAGGTTTTGCAAATTTCTCTTACAAACCCATGAACCTCAGTTCGCTATTAATGATAAAATCTATTATTTACAGCTACAGCAATTATTTTGTAAAAAACCGTTTTATACAATACTTTTATTGTTTAAACTAAAATGCTTGGGCCTGTTAAACAAGCTTTTTGTTCTTTGCGTCTCAATGTATTGTAAGAGTACTTCAATTGCTATAATAATTTCAAAAATAAAAGGTTTACTACCTTCACGGTTTCGCCTATCACGGCGTTCTGTTTTGCGAACGTAACCCCCGCGAAAAAACGAGGGTCACTGTATACCAAAAGAGAATGCAAACTGTTGCAAAAGCTCTATAATCATGTGTTGATATGAAGGGATGGATATATATGATATATATATATATATATATATAATATATATATATATAATATATATAATATATATATATATATATATATATATATATAATATCAATATATATATATTAGAGAGAGAGAGAGAGAGAGAGAGAGAGAGAGAGAGAGAAGAGAGATAGGTAGGAAGATAGAGACAGAGAAAAGAGAGGGAAAAAGACAAGACAAGAGAGTTGATAAAATACAAAACTTCATGATACACACACCCACCATATAACAATCCACTTCACCTGAATCCTTTCGGGCCTAATCCCTAATCTTCGCCCGGGATCAGAGGATTCGGATCATCGCCAAAATCTCATCGGGAGGCAAATCACCCACAAGATTTCAACACGAATTTGTCAATACTTTTTTTTTTTTTTTTTTTTTTTTTCTTTTTTGAAATACTGATAACAAACGGACAAAAAAAAAAAAAAACATAAACACCTAATAAATATATTACCTTTAAATTATATGTATTTTTAAATTATTTTTGAATGTAATATGGTTTTATTTATTCTTAATTTATTTATCTATTTATTCATTTATTTATTCATTTATTTATTTTACTTATTTATCTATTTATTATTATTTATTTATTTATTTATTCATATTTATTTATTAATTTATTTATTTATATATTTATTTATTCATATCAGTTATTTATTTATTCAATTTATTTATTTATATCATTTATTATTTATATCATTTATTTATTCATTTATTTATCTATTCATTTATTTGTTTTATTATTATTATATTCATTTTTTTTTTGGGGGGGGGGTCGTAAACCAAACAGGAGGGCAATATCATGATATAGAATCCTTTTAAGTGAATTACTTTGCTCTTTTTTCCCTATGCATTTCGTAATTAGCAAGTAATTAAGATAATGATCATTTCTCATTATTGAAGTAGGATTTGCCACATCGGAACACTGTGCAATACCATGACGTAGCTTTTTTTTCTTATTTCTTCTACTTCTTCTCTTCTTCTTCTTATTTTCATTATTATCATCTTTTTTTTTCTTTATTTATTAATTACATTCTATACGTATTTTTTTTTTATTCTCTACTTCTTCCTATTCTTTCTTACTTCTTTATCACTTATTATTCATCTTTTTTGTTTCTTTATTATCCGAATATTTTACATTTTATGCTTCCGCCACTTAGATCCCATCAGAGTTTCGGTATTTAGAGCCTTGACTGAATTAATAAACACACTTACAGCACACACACTCACCGCGCACGCAGCACGAACACCCGCTACACAACCACACAATAATTATATATAATATATTATAAATAATCTATATATTAATAAAAAATACAATCATACCACAACAAAAACACAAACACCAACACACAATACAACTATAAAAAATCAAAAACATACAATACACAAAAATAAACAAAACATCAAAGAAAACAAAAAAACCATCACTAATCACAACACTCAACCCGAGCCGAACTCTCTACTCACTCAACATCCCAAAAAAAACAAAAAAAAAAAAAAGCCAGTACTCAACCTACCAACAATTCATATATAATACGACAAAAACGAAAAATAACATCTATCATAACTTAATAAAAATCAAACTCTATACAAAACAGCCAAGTTTATCCTTCAAAATACCAATATAAAATAATATCTTTTTATACCAACATTTTATTTTAATATATATAATAATAAGCACATAATCCATCCCCGTATCCTATCCCACCTATATTATATATAAATACTCCCTTCTCACAATTAATTCCTACATTCACACTACATCATACAAACTAACACACATTTCACCTTTGCCATTTGTATTCAATAGTCGTTCACATTTACAACATAACAACACATCACACACACTAACAAACATGCAACGACCACGACACAGCTTGTGGCTTATTTATTATTTTGTGCTAGAGTATTTTTGTCGTTGTTTGTTGTGATCCGCACACAGTTCACTCCACATCCCACACACATCCACATACAGACCACATCACAGTGGTAGACACAAACACACAAACACAACACTCCACATCCACATCAAATACAACACACACACAGCACATACACACCCCCCCACAGACACACACACATAAACCTCCCCCCCCCAACACACACAAGACACAAACACACAACACAATACATAAACGCCCCACCTACCCCACTCATATCACCAAGATCTCGTTGGCAACTATCTATCGCGAATCGGAGGCCCAAGGACCGGGCCTCGCGCTCGTTAGATCTTAAAGAGGGCGAGAATCAACCATCCGAAAGAACTCGAATCTCCTTAAGAGGTGTTAAGGAAGACGTTTTGGACACTGTATTGGGCTTGCTTTTGTGACGCAGCTCTCGCTTCGGTCGCGGACGTTTATGGACCCGTCGTGGTTGCACCTGGCGTTCTGTCTGCGAGGGGTGGTGGGGGAAGGGGTGGTGGTGGGTGGGGGAGGGGGTGTGATGGGTGGGTAAGGGGGGTAGGGGTGTGGTGTGTGGGGGTGAGGGGTGGGGAGGTGGGTGTGGTGGGTTGTGGTGGGTTGGGGTGGGGGGGTGAAGGGGGGTAGGGGGTGTGTGGGTGGGGTGGGTGGGTAAGGAGGTGTGTGTGTGGGGGGGAAGGGGTGTTTGAGGGTTCGAGGGAGGTGTGGTGTGGATGATAAGGGGAAGAGGTGTGTGGGGGGGGGGGTGGTTGAGGGGTTCGAGGGAGGGAGGGTGAGTGGGTGATGGGTGAGTGGGAGGGGTAGGAGGTTGTTGTGTGTGTGTGTGGGGGGGGGTGAGAGTACGAGGAGAGAGGGTGTGTGGGGGGGGTTGAGGGTTCAAAGGGAGGTGGTGGTGGGTGAGGGAGGGATAGGAGGTGTGGTGGGGTTTTTGGGGTGGCAGAGAGGGGTGTGGGAGGGTGTTTGAAGGTTCGAGGGAGGGAGGGAGGGAGGAAGAGGAAGGGAGGAAGGGAGAGAGAGAGAGGGTGGGAGGGATAAAAGGGGGAAGGAGGGAGGAAGGAAGAAGGAGGGAGGAAGGCAAAAAGTGTGAGCAAATGGAGAGGAAGAAAGCGTTATGTAGGGTTGGACGAGGAGAAAGACGGAAGAGAGAGAAAAAGGTGTGAAGGAGAGGAGGGAAAAAGGGTCATAGGGGAACAGAGGGAAAGAAAAAGAGAGAGGGGAGGAGAGGTGGACAAAGTGGGGCGAGGAAAAAAGAAGGAGACGAGGAAGAAGAGAGAGAGAGACGAGGAAGAAGAGAGGGAGACGAGGAAGAAGAGAGAGAGAGAAGAGGAAGAAGAGAGAGAGAGACGAGGAAGGAGAGAGAGAGAGACGAGAAGGAGAGACGAGGAAGAGAGAGATAGAGAAGAAGAAGAGAGAGAGAGACGAGGAAGGAGGAGGGAGACGAAGGAGGAAGAGAGAGACAGAAAGGTAAGAGTAGAGAGAGAGGGGAGACGCAGGAGGGGAGAGAGAGAGACGAGAAAGAAAAGAGAAAAGAGACAAAGGAAGAAGAGATAAGAGACATGGAAGAAGAGGGAAGAGAATTAAAAGAGGAGGGAGCCAAGGAAGGAGCAGAGGAGAACAAGGAATGGAAGGCAAGACTGGGGACGGGAACGCCTGCCCCTTCATCAGGCACCCATCTCAGGTCGAGAGGGGGACTTTTTATTTATTGTTTATTGCCCAGAGATGGCGCTCAGTTCATTGACGCCCTCGTATTTTCCTCGATCTCGTTGATTCATTCACAAGTTTGAAGCAATGTAATGAATCCCTTCAACCCTACTCTGGTCTCCCTTCCTCCTCCATTCAGAAATCCGCCCCTTTACTACACAGCGATTGCAGCGCCATCTATGGGCAAGAAACAAGACATGCAAAACCTTTCCGAGGATTTTAGTCCCAGACTGTGCGTACTGCAGTTTGGGACACATTGAGTGTTTTATCGAATTTTTTGGGAAGTCTTCGCTGTGTTTGGGACACATTTTCGATCTTGGGTTTTCCGTTTGGTACGATTCGCTTGGATGCACTTTGACTCGGGATGGAGTCTGAACAGAACACAAGCTTCGCTTGGAAATGCATTACGACGTGATACATTTGGACGTCGATTCAGAACACGACCTGGAACATGTTGTTCACTAGAATACAACTTGGAACACTTCAATTAGGACAGACTGATTTAGAACACGACTTGGAACAGTTATATCAGAACACTGGTTCAAAATATGACTTGGAACATTTCAATTAGGACAGACTGATTTAGAACATTAGGACACACCGAATCAAAATATGACTTGGAATACTTGTATCAGATCACGTGTTCAAAATATGAATTGGAACACTTTAAATGGGACACACTAATTCAGAACACGACTCTGAACACTGCGATTAGGACAGACTTATTCAGAACATGACTTTGGACATTTCACTAAGGACAAACTGATCTAGAACACGACTTGGGACGCTTCATTTAAAACAGACTGAGTCAGAAACACAATTGGGACACTTCAATTATGACAACACCCGATTCAGAACATGACTTGGGACACTTTATTGGGACAATCTGATTCAGAACACGAATTGGAACACTTCCGATTATTGACAACGATTCAGAACAATATCATGGGACACTTCAGTTGGAGACACACTCCACCGATTCGGGACGCTCAGATCGAAGCTCATTTCTGACACTTCGACCAGGACGCAAATTTTTGATTCGCCACACCAGCTCTAGCCAACGCACTCCGATTCACTCACCCCGATTCCCAACTCTTTCAAACTCTTTAGAACGAAAGCCACAGAATCACACGCTTGGAACATTACCATTCAAATTAGACTCTTTAAGGACAACACTTCTCTTTAGAAACTTTTCAACAATGCTTTTAAAAATAACTTTTTTTTTTTTTTTTTTTTTTTTTTTTTTTTTTTTTTACCAACACACAGAAAGCACGCAAGTTTTTTTTTTGGCTTCCGAATAAATGAGATTTTTTTTTCTTTTCTTTAACACAACAGGCTTTTTAGCTTCCGAATTAAACCGAGGAACAGAAACCCCAGTAATTGAAACGCTGTACACAATAGACAGAGAAAAACACACCAACCCCGACCTTTAAACGTTCTCATAATTGCAAGAAATGGCGACTCCTGGCATCTTTATATCCACTTTGCTCCAGCTATTAATGGGAAAACATTAGTCACTGGCAACACAACCATTGAGAAGGGAAGAGGGAAAGAAGGGAGAGAGGGGGGAGGAAGGAAGAGAGGAGGCGAGGAGAGGGAAGAAAGGGAGAGAAGTGGGGAAGCAGGGAGAGAGAGGGAAGAAGGAGAGAGAAAAGAAGGGAGAGAAGGGGGAAAGGCAGGGAGAGAGAGGGAAGAAGGGAGAGAGAAGGGAAGAGAAGGGAAGTAGGGAGAGAGGAAGGGAAAAGGGAGAGAGAAGAGAAGAAGGGAGAGAGAGGGGAAGAAGGAGAGAGGGAGAGAGGGAGAGAGAGGGAAAGAGGGAGAGAGGGAGGGGAAGAAGGGAGAGAAGGGGAAGGGGTAGGCAAAAAAGGAGAGAGGGGAGATAGAAAAAAAAAGAAGAAGAGACCAGGGGAAAAATGAATGAGAGAGGGGAGAGTGATGGGGATATATATACATATCTGTGTTGTGTGTAAAGAAAAGGTAGTAAGAAAAGAAGGAAGTAGAATAATAGAGAAACAGGAGAAGGAGAGATAAGAAACTACCAATTAAGCTAATGAAAAGGATAGTATTTTTTTCTCAAAATATATATTTGCTTTTAGGGACTCCGGAACTTTCATAGATATATAGTATCCCTTTTCTCTTTATTCAGCAGACATATAATCCCTTTTTCTCTTTATTCAGATATTTAATCCCTTTTCTCTTTATTCACAGACATATATTCCTTTTTCTCTTCTATTCACTAGACATATTTCCTTTTTCTCTTTATTCACAGACATATAATCCCCTTTTCTCTTTATAATCATTATTGCTTGTGGTGCTTCCCGAAGACCGGATTCAAATCAATTGGAATAAGATATTTGACTTATGGAACGCATTCGGGAGAGTATATTAATTTTTCTCTCTTTCCCATGTTCTTTCTTTATCGCTTTCTCTCTCTCTCTCCATCTCTCTCTCTCTCTTCTCTCTTTCTCTTTCTCTCGCTCCTCGCTTCGCTCTCATCTCTCTCATCTCTTTCCTTGCGCTCCTCTCGCCTCTAATATAAATAATAATGATAAAAAAACAGAAAAACAGGAAGAACGGAAAAATAAAACTATAAAAAAAGAAAGTAAAACGAAATGAATAGAAAATAAAGTAAAACTAATTCTAAAAATGACACACCAAAACACACACACACCAAACGATAAAACCGGA
>NW_020870763.1:204506-209708 GCF_003789085.1 Penaeus vannamei | reverse complement strand
TTTCTCTACTTTTCTCCCCTCCACCCTCCCTCTCTCTAGCTATCTATTTATCTATCTATCTATCTGATCTATCGTCTATTATTGTCCTATTACTTTGTTTCCTCAGTTCTTACATCCTCCATCTCTTTATACCTGCCTCCTCCATTTCTCTCCTCCTCCCTGTACCCCTGCCTCCCTCCCTTCCTCTCCCCCTCCCTGTACCCCTGCCTCCCTCCCTTCCTCTCCCCCTCCCTGTATCCCTGCCTCCCTCCCTCCCTTCTCTCCCTTTTTTTCATCTCTGGTCTTTCATTCCCAGATACACTTTTTTTTTACCAATTTCACCTCCCGGTTTCTCCTTTCCATACGTCTTCCTATTTTCCCCTCTCCCTCCTCCATCTGCCCCCGACCCTCTCCACAGCCTCTTCTTTTGTGCACAATATCTATCTCTGATGAGGACCCATTGTTTAAGCCTCCACATTGTACTCTTCCATAACTGTTCCTCCTTTTAGAGATGACTGTGTTCTTTCTGGCTCCTCGCTGTACCTACATGCCTCCCTTCCTCCCTCCTTTCCTTCCTCCCTCCCTCCCTCTCCTCCCTCCCTCCTCCTTTGCCTCCTTCCCTCGCCCCACGTTACATTTTTCCTACCTTGTCTCTTTTCCTCCCTCCTACTTTCTCTTCTCTCTCTCTCTCTCTCTCTCTCTCTCTCTCTCTCTCTCTCTCTCTCTCTTCTCTCTCTCTCTCTCTCTCTCTCTCTCTCTCTCTCTCTCTCTCTCTCTCTCTCTTCTCCTCTCTCTCTCTCTCTCTCTCTCTCTCTCATCTTCTCTCTCTCTCTCTCTCTCTCTCTCTCTCTCTCTCTCTCTCTCTCTCTCTCTCTCTCTTCTCTCTCTTCACTCACTTCTCACTTTTTCCTTTAAAATGCTACCTTCTCCCCCTTCCTGTCTTCCCTCCCGCCTCCTTTTCTTCCTGTGCACCTTTTCTCCCTCTCCCTCTACCTTTTCTTCCTAAATTCCCTTCTTCGCTACGACTCTTCCTACTCTCTACAATGCCTCTCTCACTTTCAGATTTTCCTCGTTAAAATCTTGAATGTTTGCGAATATCCAAAGATTAAAAGCAGCAAGAAAGAAACAAATTACAGCTAAAAGCATGGTGACAGATAAGGAGAAAGCAAAAGAGAAAAAGTTAGAGAGAAAATCAATAGATAGCTAGGTAGATAGATAGTCATATAGCTCGTTAGTTAGATAGTTTTATAGATAGATAAATATATAGATAGATAGAGAGATTGGGGCAAGCTAAGTAATCATTCGGATTACTCCCTTAAGACGAGAGGAAATCCTTGCACCTGGCGCCCGGAAGGGAGGAGGAGGCGAAGGAAGGAAAGGGAATGTAGGGGAGATAGAGGGAAAGGGAGAGGCGGGGAAGGGAGAGACAGAGAGTAGGAGGAAGGTAAGAGGAGGGAAAGTAAGGTTGAAAGGGAGTGGGAGGTGGAAGGACATGATTGTGATTTGAATCGTAATGCTGATAATGATGCTTGTAGGAATTGATGATGGAAATGATGACGATGATGAGGGCATTGATCATGATGATAACGGTAGTAGTAATGATGCTTATGATATTATCGATGTTGATAATTTTAGTAATAACAACGCTGACGGCAATGTCAGTGAGGATGAAAATGATAATATAAAAGCACCAAGGGTATACATGCATAATAACCCCCCCCCCCCCCCTCCACACGGACACACTCACAAAGGAAACGTCAGCCGCCTTCCGAGGAGCTGATGCCCCCCCCCCTGCTGCCCACCGACAGAGCCCACCGCGCAGCTTCATCCGAAAAGCTATTATCAAGATTAAGCATTGGAAGGCGCCGCGCCCTGGGCAGCTGTGTGTCCTGTGCTTGTCGGAGGAATACGTGGGAGATAATCTCGAAGAAGAGGGAATGATAAGGAGATAAGGATGGTTAGACGGAGGAGGATGGAGGAGGCGCTGAGGAAGTGTTGGGACTTTTGAGATAAAGGGGCGTTGGGCGTCCTCGTTTCTCGGCAAGAGAAAAGGGTTGATAACGTATATACATATATGAATGGGCGATTCAAGATGGGAGGGAAGTGTTGTGAAAATAATAGTAAAGAAAGATTTCTACAAAAAATATATATGTAAATGAACTATTCTTACATTGCAAACTTTACAAGAAGAAAAAAAAAACACATTTTATACCAACAGATTAGAGAATATAAACTTGTAAGCCTGTAACTCCCTTCCTTACAACCCCCCCCCCCCCTTCCACAACCACGGAACACGACCTCCATTTAAGACACGGAGTGAACTCGAGAGGCGGACACGCGCTAGGATACGGCATGAGCCAGCAACCCTCTCGGCCGTTCGAGCTGGCATGGAGCAGCAGGAGGGATGTGCGCTGAGGATGGCTGAGGGAAGCGGAGGAGGTCTTCGCTGAATTCAGTTGAGACTTATTCAGCTTGCGATGGATGGAGGATAAAATGCGTAGGTGTTTGTATATATCTATATGTATGTATATATATCATAGGCACATTCTCTCTCTCTTTCTTTCTTTTTCTTTCTTCTCTCTCTCTCTCTCTCTCTCTCTCTCTCTCTCTCTCTCTCTCTCTTCTCTCTCTCTCTCTCTCTCTCTTCTCTCCTCTCTCTCCTCTCTCTCTCTCTCTCTCTCCCACTCTTTCATTTTAAGTATGTAGCTAACACGTGGTTTTCTTTTTTTGTGTGTACAGATACATACATACATACATACATACATACATATATACATAAGTACAATCATACATACATGCATACATACGGACATATGCGCGTATGTGTTTTTGTGTATAAGCAAACCTAGCACTTATGTCTAAGTAGTAAGGAGCAAGGAAACGGAAAAAAAAACATAAGTAAGGAGCATGGGAACCGGGAAGAAAAGACTAAGACAGACCCTTTCCTTCCCAAATCGACGTCGATGAACCCCTTTTGATTTGATTATCTCCATCCGATTAACTTCCATTTACTCAGTCCGGCGCAGCACCCCGGCCTCTGCGCCTTCCGTCGGAGGAGCCTCGCCGAACAAAGGTCCTCGCTGGCTGCTGCTGTTTGCGCCTCGGCTGCGGCTCTTCCTTCGGCTCGCCCTCGCCGCGCTCGGCCTGGCGGTTGTGTCTCGGGCCTTCGGTTTAGATTCGGGTTTCCTCTCTATTTCTGTATATTGGTGTGTATATATGTATATACATATATAGTATATATAGTATATATATATATATTATATATATAGTATTATATATATATATATATATATATATATATATATATATATATATATATAAATAATGCACACACACACACCCACACACACACACACACACAACACAACACACACACACACACACACACACACACACAACACACCACACACACACACACACAAGTGCGACACACGGGTAATACACACACACACACTGTTCCTATGACACTCCGAGTCAGGCAGCACACATATATAGTATATATATATATATATATATTATATAGTAGTTATATATGTATCAGTATTGCTGGCGTCTGTATGTGTTATGTATGTATGTTATACACATGCATATATCCTAATCTGTATACGGAACCTTCCCTTCCTCACAACTCCCCATTCTTTCCTCTCTCTTTCGTTCTCTCTCACGCCTCTCTCTTATGTCATCGGACCCTCTTCCTTTCGGCAACGCCTCCCAGGTCTCCCTTACACTCCTCCTCCCTTCCCCCCTCGCCCCTCCCGGCCTCCTCCCTTTCACAGCAGGGAAGATGGGAAAGTTCTATATTATTTTCCCTCGCGTTGTCGTGTTGCTCTCAACGGTCGCCTGTCAGGCGGGGAATCTCGGCAGCCTGCCGCCCGGACCTCGCCCTTCGCGCGCGAAAGTTGAATTTTTGATTTTCAGTTTTTTTTTTTTGTCTTTGTGCTTACGTGTGGGTGTTTGTGTGTGGGTGTGTGTTGGGTGTTGTGTGTGTTGTGGTCGGGGTGTGTGGTCGTGTGGTGGTGTGTTGGGTGTGTTGGTGGTGTGTCGTGTGGTTGGTGTGTGTGTGTGTGTGTGTGGAGTGTGTGTTGTGTGTGTGTGTGTGTTGGTGTGTGTGTGTGGTGTGGTGTGTGTGTGTTGTGTGTGTGTGTCGTGTGTGTTGTATTGGAGGGGGCGTGGGGTGTTTAATTTGATTCTTCTGTTTTAAAAATCTCGTTTATTGGATTGTTAACTATAGTAAATTTGTGTGTGGGTTTGAGTCCTTAATTTTCTTATTTATTATTTTTACCGTTTCGTGTTTGTTTTCTTTTTTAATCTGTTTGTCATTGTCGTTGTTAACACATGGGTTCAGAAAGATTGACAAATATTGCACTCAACGTGTTTGAGGCTTAATATACACATTTCGTGTACAAAAAATAAAGCATATAAATAAAATACATTATAATATAAAGAGTAAATACGTTTACGGGCAGAGAAATGGAGATTAATAAGTAATTGCACTCATGAAAAAATACACAGTCGTATTAATCGCCGCCATTTATTAGAAACGGCTTGGAATTCATTTCCGCTTCCTGGAACACATGAATATTCAAAGGTCACCAACGCATGTTCAAATAAATGCGTCTTTTCTCCCGTGTACAATTTGCGCACCTGTGACATACCCGGAAGCTGCGGTGCTTGAGTGCATGTGATGCCCGAGGGATTGGCATGGAATCTTATTTTCGAATTTGTTCATTCTCGCGTCATCGTGAATGCTTGCAGTAGCTAATGCGGTAACTAGAACTCAGATGTTAACGCATCTGGTCGCAAGTCCTGTATACGCATACGAAGGTGAGGGGTTAACATGTGTTAGTGAGTAGACAGACAGACAGCTTTATGCGCGGCAGATTATCAGCCAGACAAATAAGATAGACGGCTAAAGATCCAGCTGGCAAATACACACTGCGTATACATCCCTTTAAAACCCGGATATTCCCAGCAAGAAAATAAACGTCGACGGATGCATTGTTGCAGTATGAAGAGCAAGAAATTGCACTGAAAGCCCATGCTTGCCCGCCTTCACACTGAGAGGGAGCTTCAGAATTCCATGCATCCGGCGGGCGTGAAGAGCTTCCAGTATATACACTAAATAAAAGGGAAAGAAGAAAAAAACAAAGCAAAAACAAAACATAAAAAACACTCCACACACACAAAAAAAAGATGACTGCGGTGTATTTGTGTCGTCTTGAG
>NW_020870763.1:175223-182723 GCF_003789085.1 Penaeus vannamei | reverse complement strand
GTGTGTGTGTGTGTGTGTGTTTGCATTCCATAAGCTTGTGTGGTAAATGTGTATGATAACATGTATGTGTGTGTGTGTGTGTATGTGTTGTGTGTCATGTGTGTGTGTGTTTCTGCATGCTTGTGTTCTTTATATATGCCTTATATTCATGTGCATGCTTGTGTTTGTGCATGTGCCTCAGTGCTTGTATGTGTATGTCTGTGTACATGCGTGAGTATGTATGTGCATGCATGTTCGTACGTGCGCCTATACGATGTCATATGATTCATTATGCTATGTGTATGTGCGTGCATGTGTATGTGCATTCATTATGCTGCTTGTATGTGTATGTGCGTGCATGTTCGTATGTGCGCCTCTGATTCATTATGCTGCTTGTATGTGTATGTGCGTGCATGTTCGTATGTGCGCCTCTGATTCATTATGCTGCTTGTATGTGTATGTGCCTCTGATTCATTATGCTGCTTGTATGTGTATGTCTGTGTATGTGCGTGCCGTATGTGCGCCTCTGATTCATTATGCTGCTGCCCCGCCTCTGATTCATTATGCTGCTTGTATGTGTATGTGCATGCATGTTCGTATGTGCGCCTCTGATTCATTATTGCTGCTTGTATGTGTATGTGCATGCATGTTCGTATGTTGCGCCTCTGATTCATTATGCTGCTTGTATGTGTATGTGCGTGCATGTTCGTATGTGCGCTCTGATTCATTATGTGCTTGTATGTGTATCTGTGTATGTGTATGTATGTGCATTGTTCGTATGTGCGCCTCTGATTCATTATGCTGCTTGTATGTGTATGTCTGTGTATGTGCGTGCATGTTCGTATGTGCGCCTCTGATTCATTATGCTGCTTGTATGTGTACGTCTGTGTATGTGCGTGCATGTTCGTATGTGCGCCTCTGATTCATTATGCTGCTTGTATGTGTACGTCTGTGTACATGCGTGAGTATGTATGTGCATGCATGTTCGTACGTGCGCCTCTGATTCATTATGCTTATGCAGGCTCTAACAAAAACAAATGGCCGGCTGATCGTCCACACATAAACGGATAAGCGAATGCGCCGCGGGAGGGATCAGCTGTAACAAAGAAATATTGGCTGAATATTATATCCACGTTGTTTATGTTATCCCTGATTATCCTTGTCTCGGGGATAATTCTGTTACTCTTTATTGCGCTTTATTTGATTTTGTTGCTTGTTCGTTTTTTTTTTTTTGTTGTTTTTCTTTCGGATGTTTTCTTTTCTTTTCTTTTTTGTCTCTTCTATTTCTTGCCACCCATTTTCTTTTGTTTTCTCTCCTAGCTCATTTTCATTCCTCAGTTTCTTTTTTTCTTCTCAAATTCTGTTTATTTCTCTCCATTTTCTCTCCTTCGTCTCACTTACTTTTTTTTCTCTTACGCTCTTCCCAAATTCTTAATTCTTCTTTCCTTTCCCCAGCTTCGTCTTTTCTTTCCACAATTTCGTCTTTTCTTTCCCAATTTTTCTTCTTTTCTGCTTCTTCTCCTTCCATTTTCTAAAGAATTTCCCCTCCACCATTTTCTCGGCAATCCATCATTATTATTCATTTTCATTTCCCCTTTTATCTCCCATTATTTAGCCTCCCCTCTTCTGCGTGCCCCTAATCTGCCTTTTCCCCTCTACGATTTAGCGATTATTTCTCTCTCCTCGGGTTCTGTTGCTCTCTCTTTTCTTTTATTGCTTTTGCTGAAATATTTCCTGCGTCCTTTTCTTCTTCCTTCTTGCCACTATTCTAGCCTTCTTTTTGCTTCTTTTTCTTCTTCTTTTTCTTCTTCTCCGTTTCCTTTTTTTCCTATTATTATTGTCATTATTACTATTATTATTATTATCATCATCATCATTGTTATTATTATGATTTTTCTTTTTCATCATCGTCCTCCTCCTCCTCCTCTTCTTCCTCCTCCTCCTCCTCCTCCTCTCTCCTCCTCCTCCTCTCTCCTCCTCCTCCTTCTCAACTTCCTCCTCTTTCTCCTCCTCACTCACCTCACCCCCCTTCTCCTCTTTCCTCCTCCTCCTCCTCCTCCCCTCCCCTCCTCTCCCCTCCTCCTCCTCCTTCTCCTCCTCCACCCCCACCCCCTCCTCCTCCTCCTCCTCCTCCTCAACTTCCTCAGCCTTTAACCCCCCCCCCCCTCATCTTAACACAAACTGCAGGTCATAAACTCCGTGAAGTTATCAGTCACGACTTGACCCAAACCGGAAGTTGCGTAGAAGCCATGAAGATCTCGGAGGAAGGGAGATGGAAGGGAAGGAGGAAGGAGAGAGGGGAAGGGAAGGAGGGAAGAGAGGGGAAGGGAAGGGGAGGGAATAGAAGGGGGAGGGGAAGAGAGAAGTGAAGGAAGGGAAGGAAAGGAAAGGAAAGAGAGAAGGGAGGGGAGGAAGGCAAGTAGAAAAGGGATAGGAAAGGAAGGTGTGGGAAGGAAGGAAAGAGATGATGAAAGTTGAGGGGAAGGAGGCGAAGGGCGGGAGAATTGAGGAAATGTGAAAGAAATAAAGGAAGTATAAGAGAAGAGAGAAAGAGAGAAGAGGCGGGTGAAGTGTCAAAGGAAGGACGAGAAAATCAAGAAACGAAATAGCGAAGGAAATGGGAAAAATAGAAAAATAGTGAATAATGAATAGCATAACAATATACAGTAGAAAGCGAAATTAGACAGAATAAGAAAGAATTTCGAAGGAGATGAAATGAGGGACTGAAATGGAGAAAAAAAAAGTTCTGGCTTTGACGGTTTTTATTCATCTGTTGCTCGTGTTTTATCTTATCTGTCTCCGAGCTTCCCGTTTGTGTGTGGATTCGACATTTTGTAAAAGTGTATTGCTGCGTTTCTGGGTAACGTCTTAAATTTATGGGGATACTCTCTCTTTATCTCTCTCTCTCTCTCTCTCTCTCTCTCTCTCTCTCTCTCTCTCTCTCTCTCTCTCTCTCTCTCTCTCTCTCTCTCTCTCTCTCACTTATTTATTTTCTTTCTTTCTTCCGTACAACACACACACACACACACACACACACCACACACACACACACACACACACACACACACACACACACACACACACACACACACACACACACACACACACACACACACACACATACACAATACACACACGCACACCACGGCCCTATTCACCTCCGCCTTCCACACAGACGCTCAAATACACGTACACGTAAATACGCTCGAGAGAGGACACTTGTGCAGTTAAGTCCCCCCTTTCTTTTCTCGAGGAGGTGAGCGGAAAAGTAGTTTGTTTGGATTTCTGCTTTGTTTGTTTCTGTATGAACAAACAGAACAACCCTGAGGATGGGGTGAGCTTCTCCAGGGGGGTAGGGGGTTGAGGTAGGGGGGGGGAATGGGGGTGGAAGAGGTCGCTGTCTTGAACTCCCTCTCTTCCCCTTTCTTATTATCATTACAATCACCTACTCTTTCTTTCTCTCTCTATCTCTCTCTCTCTCTCTCTATCTATCTATCTATCTATCTCTATCTCTCTCCATCCTTCTTCCCCCCTCTCTCTCTATCTGTTTCTCTCCTTCCTTCTCCTCCCTCCCGCGCTCCTTCCTTCCCTCCGTCCCTCCCTCTCGCTCCCTCCCTGGGCCCGAGGTAGAACTTTATTTCTATTTGTATTTCGTGTTTCGGTCGGCAGTTCTTGGTTCATCTCCGTGTTCTTGACTGAGGATCCATTGTTTTGTGTTTGCAGTAGCTATAGCTTTATATGTAAGGATGTGTGTATTGGAGAACATATTTATTCTCTGAATATGTGGATATTCTGAAGTTAGAGTGCTGTGATCATACAAGTACACACACATACATATACACACGCACTCACTCTCTCTCTCTCTCTCACGCACACACACACGCGCGCGCGCGCGCGCGCGTACATATGTATATAGACGTACATATATACATACATACATACTGTACATACATATACATATAAATAGATAGATAGATTGACGGATATATGTATATACATGTGTGTGTGTGTGTATGTGTGTGTGTGTGTGTGCATGTATGTATATATGCATATATCTATGTATGTGACATCTACATGAGTCTGTGTACACAGTTCCGTGAGAGTGACCCAGTGCCTCGAACAGGTCTTCCGCCGGCGCCAAATGAGTCTCCCATCGCCAGGGCTTCGGTAGACTCTTGTTTTCTTTTACTTTTTCTTTTCCTTCCGGCTTCGCCTTCAAATCGCCCTTCTAAGTCTCGTATTTTCTCTCGTTATCTCGTTCTCTCGATGCCACACTCTCCTTCGGTGATGACCTTTTAAGGCGAGGCGAGGAGGCGAAGATTGCCCAATTGGCACTGGTCGCTGGCACCCTGGGAGAGCTTGGGGGGGGGGGGGGACTTCCGGCCCTCCGTTTCCTGGAAGGCTTTAAGGTGCAGAGCCGAGCGGGGCTTCAGATGGCACCGTCGACGTGGCACTACTTGGTTTAGGAAAGTCAAGTACAGAATTTATTTTTGTCATTTTCTCTCTCCCTCATGTCTCATCTCTGCGCTCCCTTATACGTACCTCCCCATTTCTCTGAACATCCCCTTTCCTCGTTTTTTATCCTCATTTGCTTCATTACGCTCTTTGAAAGAACAAAAGATAATTATGGATATTATGACACTTTTTAGTATTGCGCTGAGTACGAAACGATTTTGGAAAGATGGCGGCGGTGTCACTTCCGGTGTTGTATGTGTATTACGCAATTTTTGTTGTTCTTGTTTTCCTTTCTTGCGTCTAGTCTGTATCTGTTAATTATTTTAATGTAATTGTTCTTCTCACAAGTTATTATTCTTGTTGTTGTTTGCATTATTACTATTGTTGTAGTTATTGTTTTATCATTATCATTATTGTTATTGATATTATCATCATCATTATTATTTTTTAATTATTGTTACTGATATTGTCACAGTTATTATTGCTACAATTATTATTATGATTATTATTTTCGTGATTGTTATTTGTATTATTATTACCATTATTGCTATTAATATTATTATCATTATTATTATTATTATTATTATTATATTATCATCACCATTATCATGATCATTACTATCCATAGCGACGACATCGGCCCAGAGCACTGAGGAGAGGAAAATGACCAAAATGGACGATGCAGCGCGCCATTAAAGACCCTGATATGATTTCTAGGAATTTCCACCCTACAAGTACTATCTTGGTGGTTCGCCGAAGTGTCGACAGGCGCGGAGGCCGTGGCGGTCGCTTGACGTTGCGCCACTAATTACGGTTTGCATCCTCGCTACAGACGTTTGTTTTTGGCGGCGACGTAAACATTTTCTAACTAAAACGCATATAAGAAGTATAAAAAAGAACACGAACAAACGCAACGCAAAGCTTGTGAAAAGAGAAGAAAATTTTAGATCAAGAATAAACACAAACTAAAACAAAAAATCGTAACCTAATACCGGTAAAAGCCTGAAGATGCCTCGAGTTCCCGCCGCGTCACGCACCGGGCCGTGACAAGTGAGGGGTCTCGTGCGTAATGTTTTAAATTGCATATTCATGGACGAATATATACTTAAGCACTGTTTTGGAATTTTTCTCTCATCCCCCACTCAAAAAAATCGTTTTCTTGGTCTTGGTTAAATGGCTGGGTTTTTGCGTCATGGTTGGTTTGATTTTCTTGAAATGTTTTGTGTGCGCACGTAATCCCTAATTATTTATGTTCTTATGCTGCTGTATTATATGGTATGGCAGTATATCATTGATCATGTGTCTTAAGTTTCAGATAGATTTATATGCAGATCCTAGATATGTACAGACACAGAACATATAACAAATTATGTTCGCATATGCAAATATACAGATACAAATACTTTCGTCCTTTCCTCACCCCAAGCCCACTCCACCGTCACATTCCACCCTAACCGATACCCTCACACATCCACCTCCATCCTGCCCATCCCGCCACACCCACCCCGAAGCCCCATATAAACCCACCTCTTACTTCCACTCCCCCTTCTTTACCCCCACATCCACCGCACCACCCCTACTTCCACCCAAACCCCTCCTTCACCTCATCATCCACCGAACACTCCACACTTCCACACTCTTCAACCCTACCAACCCCAACCCCCACTTCTACACTCCCATTCTCCCCCTAGCCCCACTTCAACCGGACCCCACTTCATTTCCACACACCCGACACCACTTCAACCCCACCAAGCCACCTCCCCACCCCCACTTCCACACACCCCCGACACCCCACTTCAACCAGCCACACATTCGACACCCACTTCATCCAACCCACCCCCACTTCCACACACCCCCGACGACGCGACACCCCACTTCAGTCGACCCCACTTCCCCCACCACCCCCACTCCACCCCACTCGCCCCCACCCCGCGCCCTATATGCCAGCAGCCGACATCCGCCTTCGCCGCAGCGCCATCAAAGTGGCAAAGCCGGAGACGCGAGGAGACTGGCGCGGGTCCTGTGACAATGCCGCTGCATTCCCTTAAGATTGGGAATCGATACTTTGGGAATTAATTTTCAAATTGAGTTACGTATGAGGATGGTGAGGAGCGTGTAGAGAAGGAGGAGAGAGGGGGGAGAGGGGAGAGGAGGAGGGGTAAGAGGTGGGGATCAGAAGAGAGAGGAGAAGGAGGGGTGAAAACAGGAGAGTGAGAGAAGGAGGAGAGAGGAGGAAGAGGCGAGGATCAGAAGAGAGAGGAGAAGGAAGGGTGAAAACAGGAGAGTGAGAGAGGGGGAGAGGAAGAGGAGGAGGATCAAGAGAGAGGAGAAGGAAGAGTGAAAACAGGAGAATAAGAGAAGGAGGAGAGAGGAGGGGTAAGAGCGGGGATCAGAAGAGAGAGGAGGAAGAGGAGTAGGAAAGGTGAAAACAGGAGCGTGTAGAGAAGGAGGAGAGAGAGGAGAGGGGAGGAGGGTAAGAGGAGGCGGGTATACGAAGAGAAAGGAGGAGGAAGGGAAAAACAGGAGGTGAGAGGAGAAGAGAGAGGAAAGAGAAGGAGTGGTAAGAGGCAGGGATCAGAAGAGGGAAGAGGAGAAGGAAGGGGAGGAACAGGAGGGTGAGAGAAGGAGAGGTAAGAGGCGGGGATCAGAAGAGGGAAAAAGAGGAAGAGGAGTTGGAAGGGTGAAAACAGGAGGGAGAGAGAAAGGGGAGAGAAGAGGAGGGATAGAGGCGGGGATGGGAAGAGAGAAGAGGAGAAGGAATGGTGAAAACAGGGGCGTGAGAGAAGGAGGAGAGAGAGGAGAGAGGAGGAGGAGTAAGAGGCGGGGATCAGAAGAGTGAGGAGGAGGAGGAAGAGGAGAAGGAAGGGTGAAAACAGGAGGGTGAGGGAACAGAGGAGATGGTAAAGGGATAGAAGAAGAGGAAGATAGGAGAGGAAATGGAGCAGAGGGAAGAGAGATGAGAGAAGGTGAAGGAGGAGGAGAAAAGAAGAAAGAAAAGGGGGGAAAAGAGGAAGGGCATGGAGGAGGAGAGAGAGAAAGAAAGAAGAAAGGGTAAGAGGAAAGTAA
>NW_020870763.1:155223-165223 GCF_003789085.1 Penaeus vannamei | reverse complement strand
AAATACGCCAAATACATTTCCAAGAAGAGGAAATCACTCCACATCACCCCGCAACGGACCCGGAAATAGGATTCATAAAAAGTCATCAAATGAAGCTTCGAAACCCTCGAACAGCGAAACCCCAACGAAGCACCTTCTCTCCTTGGCGACTGAGCTCGAAGGGTCTCGGGAGTTCCCCTTCAAGGCGCGTTGATTACGGTTACTGCATGTACCCCTTCTCTATTAATTATTCATTGTCCTTTTCATTATCTGTTGTGCCTTTTTAATCAAGTGTTTATTTATACTTATCATTTTTAGTTCCTCGTGTTTTTTTTTTTATTATTATTATTATTAATTGTAAGTTTAGTCGGTTTTGTTTTGGTTTGGTTGCGGTGTTGACACTTTTCCATTTTTATTGTTTCTTTTTCTTGTCTTTTCTTTTTGAATGTTCATTTTTCTTTATTCATGATAGATATTTTCTCTGTTTTTTTATTTTGTTTTGTCTTTACTGAGCTCTTCTTTTCTTTATTACTGTTTTTCATATTTCTGTTATTTTCCCCTCTCTCCTTTCCTTCCCTATCTTCCTTCACCTTTCCTTTCATTCTCTTCGGTAATCTTTCTCTCTAGATCATTGCCGTAAATTAACTCTTATATTCTCATTCCCATTCTCATCCTCATTTGCATTCTTATTCATTCTCTTCTCTCTCTCTCTCTCTCTCTCTCTCTCTATTCTCTCTCTCTCTCTCTCTCTCTCTCTCTCTCTCTCTCTCTCTCTCTCCTCTCCTCTCTCTTCTCTCTCTCTCTCTCTCCTGTCTCTCTCTCTGCTCTCTCTCTCTCTCATCTCGTCTCTCTCTCTACTCTCTCTCTCGTAGGGGAGGGGGAAGGACTCTAGGATCTCTACTCGTCTCTCGTCGCATCTCGATCTCCTCTCCAATCTCGTTCAGATCCTCAGTCATCCTTCCAATCCCGGTCTACGGTCGCATGTCGAACATTATCTCTCTCTCTCTCCCTCTCGCTGTCTCGTCTCGTGTCCCCCCAGACTCGCTCTCCGTGTCTCGTCCCCTGGCCTGGAATCAGGCTCGGATACTCTCGATGAACTACCTCCAAAGACGGCGGGAGAGGAACTCGCCCTCCCTGGGCAGCTCCGTTCGCGCGACCTCTTCCTCCTCTCCTGCCCTCAGATGTCGGCTGGGGGTCAGGTACATGGAGCTCACGGAGGAGGGGACTCGGTCTCTGGAACATCCCGATCTGGAGGGAAGGGAGGGGCATCGGCTAGGATTTACCGGGGCAAATAAGAAATTCTATAGTTGACGGATGCCGCCACAGTTACGACGCTGCCAAGCCAGTCTGTGTCAGTACAATACCCGTCTCTCTCTCTCGCTCACATGGGGCGTTAACTCCAAAGAAGCGAATCTGTTCGGATCATCCTTCCCTCTCACTCCTTCTCGTCGCCTCCGTCCCCGATTCTCGTTGGTCCTTGCCCGAGGGTCGACATATGGCGCTCAATATTTAGTGTGTAATTGGCGAGATATTGGCCCTTCGTTATTCCCTTCATGTGTTAGAAGATAGAGATAATGGTTTATGTTCATTTTTTTTCGGCTGAATCGCTTTCTGTCTGTTCTCCGGGTGTTTCATTTCTTTCTTCTGTGTTCTTTTTCTCCTCTCTTTTCATTTCTTCTTTTATTCCCTCCTCTCTTTCCTTTTTCTTTTCTTTTCTCTCTCCCTCCCTCCTCTCCCCTTTCTCCACTCCCGCTACCCCTCTCCCGTTTTTTCTACATCTACCCTAATTTTTTGCTTTCGTCAGTTTTACCTGTAATGTAACTGTTTTACTTTTGGACTTCACACTCGTCAAAGCAGACGACAGCGCTATTTGACGGAAGTTGCGTTTATCCTTTGAGTAAAAATGGTTAGGGTGGGAGGGAGGCTAGGTCTTTTGAAGACAAACTTGATTACGGGAAGCGGCGAAATGTTAGCTTTAGAGGAATTATAAACACCGGAGAAGAACAATGGAACAGGCGGAGGAGGAATCCTTAAACAAAGAAAACGGATATCGCAGGGCTGACTTGAAGGCATTATTCTCGGGGAATTCATTTTTCTCTCTATTTCACACCTACGTATTTGTCTTGCATGTGTATGTCAGGGGTGAAGGGTGAGCGGGAACCGAGGAAAAAGATCAACGTACGCGTGGGTTGAACTGATAGGGTGAGGGAGAGCGGGAGAAAAGATACAAATCGGGATTATGTAATGGAACACTTTAATTGAACTTTAACGTGAATTAACTGCGATCACTGGTTATTTTTTGATGGATAAAGATTTAAAACAGTAATTTAAATATGAAGTAATATTGGCCTGAGTATTCATTTTCGCCCATATCAAACTATTTAGTTTCATCAGTCTTCGCTTGAATTTAAAGCAGTGAGACCTTAACATTTATTTATATTTATTAGCACATAAATCATCTGTTTTTATTTGGCGTAGGCGATGAATCTATACATTCAATAATAAGGGAATTTATTTAAAAAAAATCCATGTTCTCATAGAAATTGCTATCGGAAAAGAAACTCCTGAAAAGAAGGAATGTTTGTGATGAAAATTCCCTGTCGATGCTGCCATGAAAGGTGGTTTAGTACGTGGTTTGAATATTTTATTTAAGAAACGAATCGAAGCGCAAGATTGGGGAAAGATTGTGCTATTTTGATTGAAATGTGATATTTTTGGGCGATTTTGGCTCTATATTTCCAATGAGAATGTCTTTTTGTATATTTATATTTGTGATAGGAACGGAAGAAAAGGATATTCTTGCTGAGACAGACAACATGAAAAAAAGTCTAGAGAAGGCCTATGTCCAACAATGGATTTTAAAAAGGCCGAAGAAGAACTATATATAATAATATATATATATATATATATATATATATATATATATATATATATTACATAATATATGTATTATATATTATGTAGTATGTATATATAATATATAGTATATATATATATATATATTATATGTGTATAAATATTAATTTACACATATAAATGGATTTCCGTGTGTGTGTGCCCAGCGCATGTTGTGTGTTTGTAGTTGTGAGTGTATGTCTGTGTATGTGTGTGTCTGTGTGTGCGTGTGTGTGCGTTTGTGTCTGTGAACAACGGATGCAATCTTTGATTTGAGGCAAATGCTGGAAAAGTATGTGGAAAACAGAAAGAGCTACAACTCGCATTTATATGTTAGAAAAGGGAAAAAAAAAAAAAAAAAAAAAAAAAAAAAAAAAAAAAAAAATATATATATTATATATATATAATATATATATATATATATATATATATATATATATATATATGTTTGTGTGTGTGTGTATGTGTGTGTTGGATAGAGTATCGAGAGAAGACATATAGAAGCATATGAGAAAAAGTTTTAGCAAAGGATGTAAGACTAATAAAGATGTGCATGAGGATGCAAAGAACACAGGAAAGACTTGTGCAGCTGAGAAGAGAAAAGTTCAGCGTAAAGGTTGAGTTTCACTAAGGCTCGGGCTTTGAGCCCACACATATTTGATAATGAATTTATAACAGTACTGTTATTTATGACAGTATGACCAGTCCCAAGGGATATGCTATTTGCAGACGATATAGTCCTACTAAACACCACCGGGGAGGTTGAGCAGAAATGGAAGAGATGGAGAAGAGAGGTAGAGGATAGAGTGCTTAAGAGATGAAAAGATAACATTACTTACATCGTTCTACATCGGGAGAGATAACGAGAGAGAGAGAGAAGGAAGGTACGAAAGGCAGAGAGAGGGGCGGGAATAGGCAGGTAGAGAGATAGACAGAAACCGAGTTATATGTGTATATGTATATATTTATGTATCTATATGCGGAGACGTTAAACGTTCTTCGTAATGTGTTTTTTATGTGTATATTAATATGTGTTGTTTTTTTCATTACAGGTAAGGAGTCGATACAATATCAGAAGTAGATGTATAAATGGGTAAGTGCATTTTGTGAAAAGTTATATTTAGAAACTGCGTTGCTAATTTTATTTTTTGTTTCATAGTTTCCGTGAGCGTTGCGAATTTTATTGTTTGCTAGACTTAAGAGACGCTTTTTTGCTGTCTGTCCATCTCCCTCTCCTCGTCCTCCTCTATATCTCATTTCTGGTCTCTCTCCTCTCTCTCTCTCTCTCTCTCTCTCTCTCTCTCTCCTCTCTCTTCTCTCTCTCCTCTCTCTCTCTCCTCATCTCTCTCTCATCTCTCTCTCTCTCCTCTCCTCTCTCTCTCTTCTCTCTCTAATCTCTTCTCTTCTCCTCTCTCTCTCTCCTCTCTCCTCCCTCTCTCTCCTCTCTCCTCTCTCCCTCTCTCTCTCATCAGCTCTCTCTCGTCTTTCTCCTCTCTCTCTCTCTCCTCTCTCCTCTGCCTCTCCTCTCTCTCTCTGATCCTATCGTCCCTCGGCTCGGGCTCTCTCGTCTCTCCTCTCTCTCTCCTCTCGGCCTGCGCTCTGCTCGCTGGCCGTCGCTCGGTCCGAATGCCGTCGGGAGGGTGAAGGTCTTGAGCGTGCATTCGGTAGCGCTCAGTTCCGCGATTCGCAGCGGCTCCCTGCCTCGCCGTCAGTGCCGCTCTTCTCCTCGAATGCGGTAGGCATCTCGCGTCCTCTATAGTCACTCTGCGGCTGCCGTCATCGGGGTCTTTCGCATGTCTATCTAGGCTATCTTGTCGAGGCAGGATCCTTCTCTCGCTCCACCGTCGTGCAATTGGTCCTCTCTCTCTGACGGCCGTGGGACTCTGCGCGCCGGGGCCTTCTGCCTCTGGAGCTCTCCGCTCTTTCCCTTCTCTCCTTCACTCCTCTGCTCCCGTCCTCTGCGCGAGTGTCTCTCTCCCCCGATCCACTCCTCTCTCTCTGCTCTCTCTCTCCTCTCTCGGCTCTCCCTCGCTCTCCCGCTCTTACGACTCCCGCTTCCTCTCCCTCTCCTCTTCCTCTCCTCCTGCCTCGTCCTGCCTCGTGCCCCTCTCTCTCCTCCCTCCATCCCTCTGTTCGGTCGCTCTCTCCTCTCGGCCCTCGCTCTCTCCTCTCTCCTCCCTCTCTCCCCTCTCTCCCTCGTCGGCGCCTTCCTTCCGTCCTCCCCTCTCTTCTCTCTCCGCTCGCTCTCACCGCCGCTCCTCTCGGTTCTCGTCTCCCCTCTCTTCCTCTCCACCGGTTCTCCCTCCGGCTCTTCCCTTCTTCTCTCCCTCCCTCCTCTCCTCTTCTCCCCACTCTCCATTCCCCTCCTTTCTCCTCTCTACTCTTCCTCTCCCTCTCTTCATCCTCCTTTCCTCTTCTCTCTCTCCTCTCTCATCTCCATCTCATCTCTCTCTCTCTCTCTCTCTTCTTCTCTCTCTCCCTCTGTCCTCGTCTCTCTCCCTCTCTCTCTCTCTGTCCATCCTTCCATCCCACTCCTTCCCTCCCTCCCTCTCCCTCCATCCCTCCTTCCCTCCTCTCTCTCTCCATCCCTCCTTCCCTCCCTCTCTCTCCTCCTTTATCTCCCTCCTTCATTTTCCCTCACACCAGGCAACCTGCGCTGCGCGTAAAGCAGAGGTCGTTCCAATGCCCCTTTCATCTCAGCCACCCTTCACTTAGCCGTAATGCCTTAGATTCGATACTTACAGTTAATTAACATGGAAATTCACGGGGCTTATTGCTACCTGACACTAATTACTGGTGAATTAGGGTCGTTTGGCCGCCGGCGAATTTCATATAAGGGAGACGGGAGTGCTGGTTACGGGCGGAGTGAGGGGCGAGATGGATCATTATTCGCGGCTTTTTCTTCTCCTTTTTCTTGGAATTATGTCCTTTGTTTAGATTTTTTTTTTTTTTTTGAAGAATGGTATTGGATTTTGATTTTTAGAGTTGAAGTGTGTGTGCGTGTGTGTGTGTGTGGTGTGTATGTGTGTGTGTGTGTGTGTGTGTGTGTGTGTGTGTGTGTGTGTGTGTGTGTGTGGTGTGTGTGTGTGTGAGTGTGCATGAATTCAGCATGCATGTAATTATATGTGGAAGTCCGAAGGTGTTCTCATACCATTGGTTCGAAAATGCGTTTATCAAATGCCTTATTAGATTAGAATCCAGTCATAAGAAAGGGTCCATTCGAATGACCAGATCACTGATTATGCTGTAGCTGGCAGTTCAGACTAACAAACCATGCAGTATACTCATTTTCGAGGCATTAAGCTGAGAACCCCCTTAGATGCGCATGCCTTCATATGTATGTAAAATATGCATATCTACAATAAGGCTCGCTAGCTTAATATAGAAGTCAGTGTGGTAGTTCCGCACAGGTAACCGCAGAGCCGAGATTGCCATTGGTCCAGCGGCCCCAGCGGACAAAAGGCGAGACAAGACAGGGTGCCAAATAACACGAAGCCGAGCGCCATTCAGCTGGAACCACGAGGGAATTGGCACCGCGAAGCACAGCCGCGACCGCGCGTTCCCAATCTAGTTGAGAAACGGACACGCTCGACGAGAACGGGAATGGGTTTGTTAACAGGTATCCTCGCGACGGAGATGGCGCCCGCCCGGTATGTTTCCCGAAATTAATCAGCCGCGCAAATCAAGCCACGAGAGTGATGGCGACGCTGACCGAGGCGGGAGATGCTCGAGGAAAGTGATGCTGCGTGGAGCGGTGTCCGGGCCTGGCTCTCGTTTACTCACCTTCTGTCACTTTCGCATCTCCTCTTCCACTCTCCCATTCGCGTAGCCCTTTTCCTTCTCCCCAATTTTAAGACTGATTCCCTTTCGTTTCCACATCCTATCTCTATCACCCTCTCTGTCACTGTCACACTCTCTCTCTCATTCTCACACCCTCTGTCCCTCTCTCCTCTCTCTCTCTCTCTCACGCCCTCTCTCCCTCTTCTCTCACTCTCACACCTCTCTCTCTCTCACTCTCACACCCTCTCTCCCTTTTTCTCATCCTCACACCATCTCTCCCTCTCGTAACTACACCCTCTCCCTTCTTTCCTTCTCTCACCCCTCCTTCCCTTTCTCTTCCATCTCTCTCTTCCTTCCTTCTCTTCCATTTCTCTCTTCCTTCACTTTCCCTTCCATCTCTCTCCCTTCCATCCTTCTCATCGTTCTTCATCTCTCTCCCCTTCCTTTCCCTTCCATCCCTCTCTTCCTTCCCTTCCCCGCTTCTTTCAGTCTCTCCGTCCTCCTCCAGTTCACATGAAAACAGAGACGAACGACAGAAAGCAGAGACGCAAAAAGTGCTCGGGCAGGAGGAGGGTCAGCTGGATCAGGTCACGCCAGGCAGACCGGGGGGGGGGGGGGCACCAGGTGGGGAGAAAGGTCAACTTGATGTGTCCGGTGTCCGTCTGAGGGAAGGAAGGAGTACGGTAGAACTCAGGTGTTGCGAGAAACGTTTCGTAAAGGTGGAGGAAAAAAGGTGTTTGCGTCTGTGTTGCTTCTCCCGGGTAAAAAAAGATGGATCTGGAAGCGATGTGTTTCAGCGGTATCTCCTCATCGCGGAAGGCGCGGTTATTTCTTGAATTCTTGTATGTGGCTATCCGGTCTCTCTCTCTCTCTCTCTCTCTCTCTCTCTCTCTCTCTCTCTCTCTCTCTCTCTTCTCTCTCTCTCTCTCTCTCTCTCTCTCTCTCTCTCTCTCTCTCTCTCTCTCTCTCTCTCTCTCTCTCTCTCTCTCTCTCTCTCTCTCTCTCTCTCTCTCTCCTCTCTCTCTCTCTCTCTCTCTCTTCTCTCTCTCTTCTCCTTCCTCCCTTCATCCTCTCTCTCTCCTTCTCCCTTCATCCACCTTCCTCCTCCCTCTCACCTTCCCTCTCCCTCTCCATCTCCCTCTATTCCTCTTCCTTCTCTATCATCCCTTTGTCTTTCATTTCTCTCTTTTCCTTACCTTCCTCCTCACCCTCCGCCTTCTCCCTTCCACCTCTCTATCTTTACTCTCCTCCTTGTTCCTCCTCGCGATTCCATCTCCTGATATGCACCATCAAAACCTTTCATAAGTTCCCACCCTCCACATTTTGCAACATGCAACGTTGGTGAAAGAAAGAAAAAAAAGAAAAAAAAAGAAATAATAAAAAAAAATGAAACGATAAAAGAAAATAAGCAATTTTTTTTAAACGGACCATAGAGAGTGGAATTCATTTCGATCCACGACATCTGGAAGACCAAAAGAAAAAAAGAAAAAAAGAAATAATTAAAAGAAAAAATGAAACGAAAAAAGAAAATAAGTATAAGTAAAAAGCAGACCATAGAGAGTGGAATTCATTTCGATCCACACATCTGAAGACCAAAAAAAAAATAATAATAATAATAATTTAAAAAAAAAAAATAAACGAAAAAAAAAAAATAAGTAATTAAAAAAAAAAGCAGACCATAGAGAATGGAATTCATTTCGATCCACGACATCTGGAAGACCAAAAAAAAAAAAAAAAAAAAAAACCTGATGCCATTTTCCTAGAAGCTTATCCAGGGCCATTTACTTTGCTTCCAAGATCTTAGACGAAGGAGATGATAATGGCTTCCGGAAATTCTTGGCTCGGGAGCGAAATCCCCGGATGCGGAAGCTGTTGCATGATCTGCTGTAATTGCAATGGTAATAGTTCCCGTTGATGGGGTTATAATTACTTGTTGGTGTTATGTTCGTTGTTGTAATTATTGTTGTTGTTATCATTACTTATTATTTATCTTATTTTATCTTATTATTATTATCTTTATTTTTATCATTATTACTGTTATCATTTTTATTATTTTTATTATTTTTGTATTATTATCGTCATCATCATTATTCTTAATATTATTATAATTATTGCCATTTTGATATCATCATCATCCTAATTTATAAAATCATCACTATTATTATTATTATTATTATAATTTTTGGTGTAAGTATTATTGTTGCTGTTTTATTATTATGATATTATATTATTATTACTATTATTATTATTATTATTATTCTTGTTGTTGTTGTTATCATTATTATTGTTATTGTTGTTATTATTGTTATTATTATTGTTATTATCATTATTAATATTTTTATTATTATTATTGTTATTATTATTATTAGCATCATTATCATCAGTATCGTCATTATTGTTATCTTTATTATCATTGTTATTTATATTGTTATTATTATTATTTCTGTTATTAACACAATATTATTATCGTTATTATTATTATTGTTGTTGTTGTTTTTATTATCATCTTCATTTTCACCACCATAATTATTGTTGTCGTTATTATTATTATTATTATTATTATTATTATTATTATTATTATTATTATTATTATTTCTGTTGTTATTATTAGTAGTATTGCCATCATTATGATCATTATCGTTATTATTGTTATTTTTACTATCATTGTTAGTGGAATTAATATTGTTATTAGTATTTTTATCGGCATTATTGATTTTGTTATTATTGTTATTGTTATGATTATTGCTATTAATATTATTATTATTATTGTTATTATTGTTGTTATTGTTGTTGCTTTATTGTCATCATCAATATCGGTGTTGTTATAATTGTAATTATTATAATGAAAATTATTATTTATATCATCATCATCACTATTATTATCATCTTAGTTATTATTATTATTACTATTATTATTATTATTATTATTATTATTATTAATATTATCATAATTACTACTGCTACTAGCAAAGCTACTACCATTATTATTATTATCATCATTATTATGTTTTGTTATTGTTGTTCAATTTCTTCTTGGTTATTGTTATTGTTATTTTTATGATTATTATTATGTATATTATTAGTTTGTTTATTACCATCGCCATTGTTATTATTTTTATCATTATTATAGTTACTACTTTTATTGTTATTTTTATTATTGTAATTATTAATATTATTGTTATTATTATTAAAATGATTGTCAATATTGTTTATTATCATTATTATCATTGTTCTTATCATCATAATTATTATTATTATCGTTATCATTATATTCAGTATTATTGTTGTTATCATTATCATCATTATCATCTTCAATTTTAGTTAAGATTATAGTTATTTCTATTAC
>NW_020870763.1:140223-145223 GCF_003789085.1 Penaeus vannamei | reverse complement strand
CTCTCTCTCTCTCTCTCCTCTCCTCTCTCTCCTCTCTCTCTCCTCTCTCTCTCTCTCTCTCTCTCTCCTCTCTCTCCTCTCTCTCTCTCCTCTCTCTCTCTCTCTCTCTCTCTCTCTCTCTCCTCTCTCTCCTCTCTCTCACTCCTCTACTCTCTATCTATTTCTCTATTTGTGCACATGGAATTATTGCTTCATCTGAGCATGAGTTGGATAAAGTAAGGGTGATAGGAGGAGGGAAAATGAACGTTAGGACGAAAATGGAGAAGAGAAAATAGATCTGCTTGATTTCAGCAATAACTCCGATGCTGATGGTACAGGTAGACCGAATTTTCTGGATTCTTATACCAAGGGAATTCTGGATCTGATACGAAAATATGAAATCTAGTTTACGCTAAATAAGCACAGGATTTCCCTCATTTTAGGCAAAGCGGGTTGATAACCTTTTCCGATTCTATTAATACTAGCGTTGTTTTAGAAATAGAGCGTTTTTTCCCGTGTCATTTCACCACAATAACAAGAACATGACTTTGCTTTCAGAAAGAAGTTACAAGACGAGAATGATAGAATCGGAATACTAAAGGCGACCTCCTTTCAGCTTCAAAGAGCCTAGGACAACGAGCAGATTCTTAAGGCAGTCAGCATGCATACTCGATCACGTGATATATAAATAATTTTGTGTAAATATTTCTTTTGAATGTGAAGAACGTTTGTTAGATATGAATGGTGTCTTGTTATGTAGGGTAGGGGCATAAGTGCGTGTCGTTATAAAATGAACTGATGTGTTATGTAGATAAAATAAATCTGTCGTATGTAAGGACTTGCATGTTTATGTCATGTGATAATTATGGCTTGATATATAGATATATTATCTATTATGTGATCACACAAAGATTCCTGATCAATATTATATGATATATATATAGTTAAAATATAGTATATATATATATCATATATATTTAATATATATATATATATTACTAATAGCCGATATATTATTAATATATAATCTATATATATTAGTATATATGATATATATAGTATAATGTATATATACTATGTAAATGATAGGAAGAGAGGGAGAGAAACTCACTGAGAAAGGAGAAGGGGAGGAAGAAATCTCCATGAGAATAAGGAAGAAGTGAGAAGAAAGAGAGCAGCAGAAATCTCGAGAGAATTACAGAAGCGGTAAGAAAGAAGAGAAAATCTCTAATTAGAAGTATATCAGATAAGTATTTAAGTAAAATGAATAGAAAGTATATAAGTATATTGTATGTATGTAATATATATGTGTATAATATTAGATAAGGAGGGAGTATAAAATCTTTCATAGAGGAGTATCAGAAAATAACCATTAAAAATAATTTTTTTGACATAATTCCACGCGTCATGTATCGCTCGAACACTAAACTTAATATTACCTCAAAAATTCATGGCTGCCATAATAGGTATACATATATATATATATACATATATAATATATACAGAAATATATATATAATAGTATATATATATATATTTTATATATTGTTTGTGTGCGTTTGTATGTGTGTGTACAGAGCGTTCCTTCGTAACGGTCTTGAATTTCCTTGAATGTCAGAATTTTTCAGGACTTGAAAATCTATAAATATCTTTGAATTTGAGGTAATTTTTAATGAAATCTTTAAAATTCTCTAAATTTGTTTTTTAGTCTACCAAACGTTTTGAAAAAGCGTGATGAATGTGGTTTTAGAACTTGCAAGATCATGAGAATGGGAATATTGTTACTTGTGTATTTTTTAATTGAATCAAAAACCCAGACCTTGTTTATGTGCATATGATGTATTATTGACTTCAACGTTCAATTACATTATGACGTGACCATAAAATTGGTCAAAAAGTCCTTGAAAAGTCTTTGCAAATGGCAAGCAAAAGTCCTTGAAACTCTGTAAATTATTTCTGCCTTGCCTACTATGAACAAAGTTGTAAGTATATTTTACACGACGAACCTTATTCGACGATTACATACACTATATACTATATCTGTAACCTGTATATATATTCGCTATGCTATATTTCGTATAGTCTTCGCCTTGCCAGAAGCAGGTGTGCGAAGACGGCACCTGCCCTGAATGTCGCCTTTATTAAGGTGCGCCCCGAGTTCTCATCTGGAAAGGTGTTGGCAATGAGGCGTTTCTTAAGGTCATTAGTGCTCTGAAATGTTCGCTCTCGGGAGATGATTGTGATAACCGCGTGTTCTTTGTGCGTGTGTGTGTGTGTGTAAGTGTATGTGTGTGTGTGTGTAAGTGTGTGTGTGTGTGTTATTTTTTTGTTTAGATGGGAGGAGTACCGTTATGGGTAAAACAGGATAGGTATGTTTTACACTCGTCAAGTCCGTAATGAATAACAATGGTAATTACATGATACACAGATACGGACTAGGACTTTCTAGCGTTTTTACAAGTCTCATGATTCCCATGTATTAGGCCGTGGCTGGGGATTACACACAAGCCCACAAGCGAGCGTCGAAATATGCAAAATGTGTAGGCCATACATCACGCTTTCACTCGGCCCTTCACTCTTATGAGGGTGTAAAGCAGGGTCAGCGTGCAGTGACGGCCGCAGACACCAGATGTCCGCAGGTCGTAAAAGCCCCAGGATATTTCTCGCGCCTCCCGTCAGCTGGGATAAGTGAGCCATTGTCCCGAGCTCTCCGTGGATAACCTTATGTATTTCGTTTGTATACATACGGCGTGGTGAGTTAAACATTTTTTGCATTTCGTTTTTTCCCTCCGTGTAAGGTCGCTTCTTAGGGGGCTGGTTGGCTGAACGTGATTAAGTGAACTCAGGATTTTATTTTTTTGTGTGTGTTTTAAGATGAATTTCACATTTTGACATTTCATTTATCTGAGATATGAAGTTATTTACATTTATTTCCGTTTTTTTCTCTTTACAGGTAAGCGCTTGATAACGACTGCTGCTTCGTCAAGACTGCCAGAGAAGGTAAAATTATATAAAAATATATATATACTTATTATGCAAAAAACAAGAGCAGAAGAGATAAAGAATAAATAGAAAGTGCAATGATGACAATAAATCTAAAGGGTGGAAATGCTCTTAGAAAATAAGCGCGAGTACAAAGAATAGCTAATTAATTTGAAGAACGGAAAATTGAGAAACTTGATCTTTCAATGATGAATGAAAATGGCCATAAATATCAACGGGGACTTAGCTAAATGATATAGGAATTTAAAAAAGGATAATGCAAAGACTGTCGTTTCCGTATGATGCGTGTGAGTGGATGGGGTGGAAGTTGAGGAATGAAAGAACACATGTATAAACAAACACATGTATAGATACATAGATCGATAGAGATGCAGCCATAGTGGGATAGATATTACTGAATATAGATTGAATTGTAAATATGTGTGTGTATGTGTGTGCGTGCGCGTGTGTGTGTGTGTGCGCGCAATCTTCATTGCGGCAAATGTAGAAAATTTTATTAATATGAATGAATATATTTATAATGCAAGTGATGCATTTGACCGGTTTCGATTATATTATCGTCAAATATATATTTATTGCACTGTGTGTGTGTGTGTATAGATAGATAGATAGATAGATTTATATATATATATATATATATATATATAATATATATATATATATATATATATGTGCGCGCGCGCGCGTGTGTGTGTGTGTGTGTGTGTGTATGTGTGTGTGTGTGTGTGTGTGTGTGTGTGTGCGCGTGTGTGTGCGTGTGCGTGTGTGTGTGTGTGTGTGCGTGTGTGTGTGTGTGTGTGTGTGTGTGTGTGTGTGTTACCCTACATCAAGATACAAAGATATAGAGAGGGTGAGGGAGGGAGAAGAAAACACAAATATGCATATGAATGTGTGTATGCGTGTATGCGTTCTCCTGCTATGAATATATCATGAGAGAAAATAATGCCCCAGCTGGCCGGCCGCGAGCGCAAGGGGCCCAGAGGAGGGGGGGGGGGGGGGGAGGCGGAACGAGGTAGGGACAGATAAGGTCTGAAAGGCAAAGACCTCGAGCCATTGTGGCCAAGGTATTGTGGAAGTGAGAGAACGAGTGGGACGAGGAAATGATAAAAATAATAAAACGTGGAAGAAGGTATTCTAAAAGCTTTCTTTATGAGCGGCGGATGGCATCCTCCTTCGCCTCTCCTCAGCCTCTGTCTTCTTCTTGTCTCTTCTTTTTTTCTCTCTTTCTCTATTCTTTCTTTCTTTCCTTCTTTCCTTCTCTTCTCTCTCTCTCTCTCTTCTCTCTCTCTCTCTCTCTCTCTCTCTCTCTCTCTCTCTCTCTCTCTTTCTCTCTTCTCTCTCTTCTCTCTCTCTCTCTCTCTCTTTCCTTCCTTTCTTCCTTAGCCGTATGAAGGAAAGTAAACTACTCAAGAAATATTTTGCATAATCGATTCTCGAACGATTGATTGTTGCTTAACTGATTATTATCGACGTTTCCAATTGATATTATTATATGTATGTTATGATTTATCCGTATTTTTTGGTGTGGTCATACTATAAAGTCGTCATATAAGTATAGTACCATGTAAGATAATTTACATGATATTTCTGTCCTGTAACTCAGTTAAAGAGCCCCCTTTAAATCCCCACAACCAAAGCCATTAACCCAGCTAGACAACGCCCTCAGGCCTGTATAAACTTTAATCAAGTTTAGCTTGCCCGAGGCCAGCGCACCGCGGCGCATGAGGGAAAGGAGTATTCAACACTCTACATGTAATTCGCCTTCGCCATCGCCGCCCTTCACCTCCATCCCTATCACTGTCTTCCCTCCATCCCCTTCCCTTCATCTCCATCCCCTAACCTTCGCCATCCCTCCCCTCCATTCTCTTCTCTTCTTTCTCTTCTTCTTTCTCAATCTTCTCTCTCTCTCTCTTCTCTTCTCTCTCTCTCTCTCTCCTCTCTCTCTCTCTTCTCTCTTCTCTCTCTCTCTACTCTCTCTCTCTCTCTCTATTTCTCTCTTTTTCTCTCTGTCTCTCTTT
>NW_020870763.1:117723-135223 GCF_003789085.1 Penaeus vannamei | reverse complement strand
CTCGCATTATATATTGCATCGATCTATGACGCGAGTTTAGTTAGCGTTCTTATTAATCGTGACGTAAGCAGACCCCTTTCTTCTTGATATCTGATTAGTGATATTATTCGTCGGATTTAGATATAAGATCGTGATATAATTATACACTCGTTACCCTCTCCACCAATTAAGATCCTTTGATAATTTTCCCATTTGTCTATCAATATTTTTTTAATCTATCGAGGATTTTAAAGTCTGTGATCCATCATGATTAATTTGCGATCGGATAATCAATCTTCAACACGAAATTTGACGTCACTGTCAATACAGAGGATTATCTCCCATGATCCTGACGTCATGACACGAGCTCCCTGACGTCAGCAACAGTTATATAACATCTCACACGACACGAAAAAATGAGGTTAGCGTCTAGCCAGAGTCATCATACACAATCGTCAGATAAAAAGGGTTCATTTGAAACACAATTTAGGGCAGAGAGGTTTCATCAGGCCGGAGAATGGCGGCGGGGACACTCAGTGCAATTGCAGATCAGCGATTATCAGGCTGGGGAAAATACGCGATGCAGCGCGGGTTGATTTGGCCGGAAGTTTTATCTGGAGCGAAAGAAAGCTGGAAAGCAAACGATTATGGCGTAGGCCTTTTCGCTTTATTGCTACTTCATTCGCTCTTTTGCCCTGGAGGAGTGGCAGAGCGAAAATGGTTTCCTTGTCTCTCCTTCGTTGCATTTACTTCTAAAGCCTTTGATCGAGGTGGACAAGGTGGACGAAGTTTATTGAGGGGTGGACAACAGTCTGCAGATTGTTGGTCGTTACCATTGCTCTCTCCTGTTCTCTTTTTTTTTTTCGCATTCTCTCTCTCCCTCTCCCTCTCCCTCTCCCTCTCCCCCTCCTCTTTCTTTCATGCCCTCCCTCTATCAATCTATCTATATTTATCTGTCGATCTCCATTTATCATTCCATCTTTCAATCCCTATCTCATTATTTTTCTCTCTCCTTCTCTGTCTCTTCCTCTTTTTACCTCTTTCTCTCTCCTTTTTTCCATTCCCTTCTCCTCTCTCCCTCGAGCACATACACATAAACACACACTTATATCCACACACTTCGTAAGGTTATTGTAACGAGCCATTCCTACAGGCAACAGGTCGCATTCTGACGTGGAAAAAGTGTGTGTGTGTGTGTGTGTGTGTGTGTGGTGTGAGAGAGAGAGAGAGAGAGAGAGAGAGAGAGAGAGAGAGAGAGAGAGAGAGAGGAGAGAGAGAGAGAGAGAGAGAGAGAGAGAGAGAGAGAGAGAGAGAGAGAGGAGAGAGAGGGAAATATGAGACAGCTAATCAAACAATACCTGACAGAAGTATTTAAACTGCATAAGCAACCATGTAGTCAACACTTTGACTCTTGCACAACGCCTTTTCCTCCATACACAACATACCCTCCCACGCCTCCTTATTCGCACAACGCCTCACCCCCCCCCCACACACACACACACAACATACGCCTCCCACCGCCTCCCCCCCCCCCTTCACACAACATACCCTCCCACGCCACCTATTCGCACAAACGCCATCTCCTCCACAGTCCACACAAAAAACATCAAAATTTCCGCAATGCCAACCTCCAATGCAACCACTACACCCGGTCTTTATATACCCCACACAGCATGCCCCTAAATCCCTCACATTCATCCAACATCTAGAAATATGACGGCGATGCTGGCGAAAGAAAACACGGCGTCCCCTGTTTGCAGATAAGCTCCACGTGCATTAGTGTGATGGTGTCTGGCCTTTCGAACAAACGAAGCAGGCTCGGACACCCTTCCCCCTGCTGTTTGAGGTTCGGCTGTTTTTCAAGGGTGGAGTTGGTGTTTCCCTTGCCATGCGGTGGTCTTGAGGTTATTTCAAGGTCAAGGTCAAAGTCACGTGTTTATAAGGGTGAGGACGGGGTTTCTCGTAAGGGTGGGTGTTCTCGTCCCAGGAGTGGTGCGAGGTATATGAAGGGTGATGTGTGTGTGTGTGTGTGTGTGTGTGTGTGTGTGTGTGTGTGTGTGTGTGTGTGTGTGTGTGTGTGTGTGTGTGTGTGATGGATGTGGATATGGAAATATGTGTGTGGGTTTGTTTAAAGCTTGAATCCATTTTTCCGTGTAAGGATGAATTTCCCCCTTTTCGACCCATAGTCTCAAGGTTAGTTCGAAGTTGATCAAAGTTCAAAGGTCTCCCAGACTGGACACCCTTCTTGCCCCCTCCCAAGGTTTTTCTTTCTTTCTTCCTTTCTTCCTTTTCTTTTCTTTAAACGTTTTCTTCTTCCCATGCGAGGGCATCTACATTATTCGAGTTGATCAAAGGTCTCGGGATAAAGGCAGCGAAAGGGAACAATAGGACCGTGGGAGCTTAGAAAAGGGAGGGATTAGTCTGCCATTGTTGCTTTGTTTTCCAAGCGTTTGAAAGATACAGTGGTCGCAAAGGAGGATGGTTAGGATTGCAGAAGAAAGGATGGCGAGTGATTATGTGGTAGAATGAACAGTAAGCCTTATGCAAGAAGCATTTTTCGCTCGGTGATGATTAGTCATGATGCCGGATGATTGCATTATGAAATACAACAGAAAGGTAATCGTAAGAATTAATGAAAAATGGTAATATTTATAAGAAAGAATGAAAATTATGAAAGGAAAACATAATGACTAAAGAGCGTTCACAAAAGATTATTGTTGTGATTGTTATTGTAGTTGTTTTTTGTTATTATTACTGTTATTATTGTCATTATTTTTTTATTGTTATCGTTATTGTCATTAATGTCATTATTAGTATATGCTTATTATTATTATTTATTATTATTATTGCCATCATCATTGCTATTATTATTATTTATTATTATTATTATCATTGTCATTATTGTTATTATTATTATTATTATTAGGTTATTAAAGAAGACAGAATAATTGGCTTTGAATGAGGAGACTAAATGTAAAGAATAAAGTTACCCGCTATCTGTTATTCTTGTCTTTTTCAAATAGACACATTATTTTATTTCACTTTTGTGTTGTGATCATTTTATTTGTCCATTTATAATTCGGTATTACTGTAGTTCAGACATTTCTCATTTGTTTACGGTTTATGTATTTCTTCTCCATAACTCCCCTATGTTTCGGTCGATCAGCGTGAGAATCCTGGAAGACAAAAACAAAAATCAACTAAGATTAAATAAATGGCACAAAGAAGACATACGAGGAAGGAATTAATCGTTCTAGAATATCCGTGAATATAAAGAATTCGCCCACAAGTTGCTGCTGGGTAAGAGGTGATAAATAAGGTTAGTTCACCTCGACGGTTAACCGGTGATAATAACAATTTCGAACACCAGTTAACTCCACCAGACAAATTTCAAGATATGGCGATAAGAGAAGACAGTGAGAAGAGGAGAAAAGAAAAGGGCAATAAAAGAAGACGACAAGAGAATACAAGAAGGCAAGAAGATAAGAGAAGGCGATAAAGAATGGCTTTTTAAATTTTTCAACCTCAGTGTCTCCGTGAGCCATTCGCTGCAACTGGAGGTCGGTTCGGCCTATGTCATAGCACGCTAAATAATTTTCTAATTTTCTCTTTCTCGTTTTCCTTTCTTTTTTTGTCTTTTGTTCTTTTTCCTTTTTTTTCTTGTCTTGTTTCGGCGTTAGTTTTTTTATTATTCCCGTTTTCTTTAGATCTGTTGCGTGCTTCTTTTTTCTTTCTTTACCTTTCTAGGCCTTTTTTTTTTTTTTTTTTTTTTGCTTTTTTTTCTTTGTTGTTTTCCTTTTTCTGTTTTCTTTTTTTCTTCTTTTTCCGCTTCTTTTCTTTCTATTTTCATCGAGTCAGGCAAATGTACATTCTGAACATTCTGAATGACCAGAAATGTGTTTAGGAAATGTTAAAAATGAAACGGTTTCAACTTGATTGCAGTTTATCGTCAGACATGTGAACAAATTAGTAAGGATACACTCGTTTTGTGCTCCATTGTAGTCACATTTGCGCATTTCATCTTTCTTTTCGTCGAGGGAAAACATGTGCATGTGTGTCTGCGCTTGTTGTCACTGTCATAATCCTCACTCTTCATTTTCCGCTGCTAATTCGTCGCCATTGGCAACCTCTTCTACAAGAAACTATCGCGTGAATATATTTATCTTTCCCCGCCAATTGTCTCTCTTCGTAGCCGAGGAAAAGGGGACGAAGAAAGACGAAAGATAAAATTCGTGTTCTTTCGTTCATCCGAATCTACTTCATTATGTAGATTATATCAGCAGGACGGTATAGAGGATTGGAGGAGAAAGGATTGGGGAAGAGGGGTGTTAAGGAGGATGGGGGAAGGGGTGTTAAGGAGGATTGGGAGGAAGGAGAGATGGGGGGAGGGAAAGGAGGTGGGGGGAGGGGGAGGAAAGGGAGGATTGGGGAGGGTGTTAAGGAGATGGGGGAGGGGTGTTAAGGGAGGATGGGGGAGGGGGTGTTAAGAGGATGGGGAGGGGGTGTGAGGAGGATTGGGGAGGGAGAAAGGATGGAGAGATGGGGATGTTAAGGAGGATTGGGTGAGGTGGGGGATGGAAGAAGGAAGTAGGAATGGTATTGTAGGAAGAGAAGATGGAAAGGGAGAGAGAGAGAGAGAGAGAGAGAAAGGAGACGATAAGCAAGGCCGGTAAATACAGGGTGTGGAGGTTTGTTAAGATAACAAGAGTTATGAGAGAGATGGGGGTGCAAAGAGGAGGGAGAAAGGGGAAAACTGAGGTAAGAAAAAGAAAAAAGAGGAAGAAGGGAGACAGAGAGAGAGAGAGAGATAACAGAAGAAAAGAAAATGGATAATAACAAGAAAGATAGATCCCCTGCCGTGAAGTGAGAGGGCCGTTGAAACACGCGCTATTCTGGTCCTTCACCCAGGGGGCAATAAGGGTGAAAGGCCACGCTCGCCTTTGGCCCGGGTTAACTTGGCTATGCACTATTGAGTTGGTGTTGTGAGCTGAACAGGTCGTGCGTGGTGGTCTGGGGGGCTTGGGTTGGGGGGGGGTTGTTGTGGGTCTTGAACGGGGAAGATGATTAGATTCCATAATGCATTTTCCTATTTGATAAGAGGGTATTGGATATTCAGTATTCGCGTGATCCTATGAGCTCGGTGGAGGCAGTATTCAGGTATCTGTCATTATGGACACACATCCGCGACGGGACTGAGGTATTGGAAAACCTTTGGAGGCGACCGATGATAGGCCTAATGGAGTGAAGCGAGCATGTGAAGAGACGTGTCCAGCTATGACAATGATAGTCCAGGATCCAGGGAGAGAGAGAGAGGGAAAGAGAGACAGGAGAGAGAGAGGGGGGGAAGAAGGAGAGTGAACAGAGACAAAGAAAGAGAGAGAGAGAGAGGGGAGAAGGAGAGTGAACAGAGACAAAGAAAAGAGAAAGAGAGAGAAGGGGGGGGGAAGGAGAGTGAACAGAACAAAGAAAGAGAGAGAGAGGGGGGGGAGAAGGAGAGTGAACAGAGACAAAGAAAGAGAGAGAGAGAAGAACAAACACAGAAAGCGAGAGAAAACGGAGACAGCGAGCAGCGACGCGGACTAACGGCGATGATATTCGAACGCCATGCCCCGAAATACACGCGAAGGATCCCGCGCGAATGGATAGGCACCAGGAGGCTTCGGGGCAGCGCAGAGGCACCTGTGATATAGACCCAGACGTAATATTAGCCTGTGGTCATTTTTTTTCCGAAGAGGAAAGGGGGACCACACCTGCCCTGCGTGTGCCATCGGGAACCGTTTTATCCCATGATATTATTGGATACTTGAGATCAGTTTTGGGCACCGCCGTTATTGATTTTCATAGAGGGCGAGAATAAAGGAGGAGGGGAAGGGGATGGAATGAGGAATATAGTCGGAGGGTAGAAGAAGATTAGGGAAAATAGAGCCGGAATAAGGGAAAACAGTGTAGGCGTGAAAAGATGAAGGACGGGATGACGAACGGAAAATACCAGATTAAAGACAGAAAAAAAGACGATCACAAGTATAAAGGCGAGTATAGAATCGAAATAAAGTAGACAGACAAGGAAAAAAACAAGAGAAACGCGAGCAGAAGAGGTAGGACTGAGACGTGGCGGCACCAGTCGCTGATGCAATAACGGAGCCTGATCGGTGGGACTGACGGCGTCATTGAGCCCGTCCGAAATTCAGTGGGATCCGAAGCTGAATTGGGTGATTCGGAAACGAACGAAATCTCTGTGAGCAAGGAGGGACAAGGGGGGAGGTGGGGAGGAAGAGAAGGAAGGGGGAAAAGGGGAGGGAAGAGATGAGGAGGGGAGTTGGGAGAGAAGGAGGAGGTGGGGAAGAGTTGAGGCAAGAGGGAGGAAAAGCTTGAGGAGGTGGAAAATGGGAGTGATAGGAAGAGAAAGAGGAGGGAAGTGGCGCGAGGAAAGAGATGAGAAATAGAAAGGGGAGAATAAGAGGGCGGAAAAAGGGAGGGAGAAGAAAAAAGAGGAAGTGGAGAAGAGATAAAGTAAGAGAAGGGAGAGGGCGAGGAAATATAGATGTGAAGCGGGAGAGAAGAGAGACCGAAGAGGCAGAACAGGGATAAGAGACAGAAGCAGTAGACAGAGATAGGAAGAAAGAAGAGTGTGAAACGATGATGGCAAGGGAAGAGGCGAGAAGGACAGGGGACGAGATGGCGCTAAAAGAAAGGATAGTTTTTTGCGAGCGGGAAATTTGCAGAGGTTGATGAAGACGATGATGGCGAGACTGAAGGTTCAAGCGGGATCGTAGACTAAAGCAGAGGTAACAGTAAATGTTTCCCTTGAGGGCGTGGAGCCTGGGAGGTGGAAGAGACGGGGAAGATAAAGGTGTGGAGTGGCGTGTGGAAGAAGGGTGATGTGGTGCGCAGAGAGGAATGGATTGCGGGAGAAGGATGAAGTGCAGATGGAATAGTGGGCCGAAGGGTGGAGCTAAAGTGGACTGGTGAAAGGCAAGGCCGATGAAGTGGAATGCGTACTGCTGACGCCAGAGTGAAAGGCGTGAAATGGGACTATATTAAGGGAACTTTTTTTCCTTTTTCCGAAGAGGCGGCGAAATGGAAGAGGGGAGCAGACGCCAGAGATGGCCAATGAAGAGACCCCGTTGGAGTAGAACGGGAGGGGGATGGAGGGGGATTCCATGCAACTTCCTCATGACTGTGCAATGGAGGGGACAAAGGGTGAGAGGCTTTGCAATAAAAGTTTCTTTGGAACTTTCACAATTCAGATGCAAATGGAAGAAGTTGCAATAGTGCAGGAATTCATTTCTTTGCATAGCGGAATCCCCGCCAGGTCGTGGTTGCACAAAGTGTCGACAGGGGGGATGGGGAGACCTGCTTCTTTGAAAGCGTTGCAGGGACAGCGCTGTCATGCAAAGATTGCAGATGGTTGTGTAATGGGAGAGCTGCTGCGGGTAGAACAAGCTGAGCTTTTTTCTTCATTCATTTTCTTCCTGCGGGTATTTTTTTCTCCTCCTCCTCATAAACCTCTTCCTCCTTCTCCTTACCCGTTCACCTTCTTCTTCTTACCCCTTCTCCTTCTTCCTTTTCCCTCCATTTCTTCCACCCGCCACCTTCTCTATTTCCCATTTTTATCTCATTTCTCCGTATTTTTTCGTTCTGATCTTCCTCCTCTTTTTTCTCTTGCCATTCATACCATTCCGAACTTTTTTTTCCATCTTACTCATTTTCTTTCTCTTATTCTCCTTCTCGCATTCCATCTTTCTAATCTTTCTCCGTCTCTCCTAACGTCCTGAGCTGCAGTACCCTTCCACCTCAGGTCAGAAATATAATTTTACCCTCATTTCCCCCCTAATTCCCCCGTGTTCTGCAATGATTATCCCCTAATTTTACCTTGGCCCCCCGTGTCCTACAATGATTTTCCCCTAATGTGTCCTACAATGATTTTCCCCTATCCTTTTTCCCCTAATTTTCCTATACAATGATTTTCCCCTAATTTTCGCTTCTCCCCATATCACAATGATTTTCCCCTAATTTTCGCTTCTCCCCCATATCCTACAATGATTTTCCCCTAATTTTCGCTTCTCCCCCATATCCTACAATGATTTTCCCCTAAATTTCCGTTCTCCCCAGGTGTCCTACAATGGTTTTCCCCTAAATTACCCTTCTCCCCTGTGTCCTACAATGATTCCCGCTTTCTCTCATAACTTCCTATCTGTCCCCAAGGTAACTTCTCTAGCTAACTTCTTTTGTTAGGTTCATGAAGGAAGGGTATTAGTGCTGATCCTGTAATGACGAATTTCCTCCTTATCTTGTAAAGTTTGGGGGGTCAAGACCTCGATTGACCTTCTCCTGTTTTGTGGTGGATTTGTAGCGAGATTTCTGGCTGTTGGTTTATTAGCTTTTACGGGAATTATTAGGATGGATCATTATTTTCGCCAAAGATTTGATTTTCTTCGTTTTTTTTCACGGATTTATAACTATATAGAATCTCGGAAAGTTTACTCTTTTCAAATCCATATCATCACAATGATCATCAAAGCAGATCCCTTTTTTTGTGCGGAGTTTGTCACATACGAAATAGAATTCAACCTCATTTAAAGGAGTTGTGAGGAGTCTATTATTTCCACCAGAATAGCCCCAGGAGCCTCTTTGAGCATAAGTTCCACAGAGGAATATAATGGATTGGATTCCTTGGTTTCGAACTTCTGTACTTTAAAAGTATGGATGCCCCCCCTCCACCCCCGCCTATTGGACTTATATCCTATTGAACCAAGTACTATAATTTGTATATAAAATTTGATACTATTTTCTTCTTTATAACTGTCTTTATTAAAGAAACCGGGGGTGATTGTGATGTAGTTTCGTTCACAGCAATTTGGGAAAACAAAATAGAAGAAATAAGAGACGTGACGTCACATAAATCAAAACAATAAAAAAAATCACAATTGCAGTTTCAACAAACGGGTTTCAGGCAGACGAAATTGCAAAATTAATTAAAACTTTATCGTTGGGAAGCGCAGCCGTTTGTGAGGAGACCCAAGGTGCGGCTCCTCTCTCGCTTCCTCTCTACGGCTCTCTACCTTGCCAGTCTACTCTCCCTGCCAGCTTTATCTCCCTGTCAGCCACCTTTCCCTACCTGTATCTTCTACCTGACAGATTACTCTCCCTGTCAGCTTTATCTCCCTGTCAGCTACCTTTCCCTTCCTGTATCTTCTACCTGACAGCCTCCTCTCCCTGTCAGTTTTATCTCCCAGTCAGCTTCCTTTCCCTTCCAGTCTTTTCTACCTGACAGCCTCCTCTCCCTATCAGCGTTTTCTAACTTCTTGCATCATCTCCCTGTAACCTCTTCACCCTGCCACCTCATCTCCCTGCCAGCCCTATTCCCCTGCCAACTCACCCTTTCCAGACTCCCTCTTTTTGCATTTTCTTCGCGTCGGAAGTAAAAAGGGAAAGGGAGAACAGATGAAGGGAATGAAGATGGAAGAGAAGGAAATAGGGGAAGGGATAGAAAGATAGGGACCAAAGAGAAAGACAGATAGACAGGCGGACAGGCAAAGATACGTAGACGGGAGTGTGAAAGGGAGATAGAGAGAGGCAGAAAAAAACAAGACGTGGGGAGATAGTGAATGGGGTAGAAAAAGCCTATATGTTGTTCGAAAGATTTTTTCTCAAGATTATGCTTGGTTGTTCATGTTTGGTTGTGTTTTTTTGTTTGTTTGTTTATTTCTCTCTCCTCCCTTTCTTTCCTCCCCTCCTCCTTCTCTTCCTCTTCCTCCTCCCCCTTCTCCTTCTCTTCCTTTTCCTATTCTTCCTACGCCTTCACCTCCTTTTCCTCCTCCTTCTCCTCCACCTCCACCTCCTTTTCCTCTTCCTGCTTCTTCTCCTCTTCTTCCTCCTCCTCCTTTCCTTTCCTCTCCTCCTCGTCCTCCTCTTCCTCTCCCTCCTTTACCTCGTCCTCCTTCTCCTTTTCTTCTACCTCTTCCTCCTCCTCCTCCTCCTCTTCTTCTTCTTTTCTTCTTCTTTCTCCTTCTCTCCGATATCCTCCTCTTCCTCTTCCACCTTTTCCTCCTCCTCGTCCTCTTTCTCCATCCTCTACCTCCCAATCTTCTTCCTTCTCGTTCTACTCCGATTTCCTCCTTCTCTTTCTCTTCCTCCTCCTCCTCCTTTCTTCTTCCTCCTCTTTCTCCCCCTCTCTCCTTCTTTTCCTTCTACTCCGATTTCTGTTTACTAGTTTAATTTGCTTTCTGTCTCTCTTCCCGCATTCTTCACAGTTTTCTTCCCCTCATCGCATTCTGCGCATTTCTCTTTCCTTTTGTGCATTACACTTTTTTCTCTTATCTTTTGTTTCCTTTTTGTCACTGTGCATTCCATTCACTTTCCTCTCCCTTTAGGTATGAATTTTTTCTTCCCTTGTGCATTGTACACATTTTTCTTCCACCTGTATTCTGCACATATTTATTATTTCTTTCTATTTTTTTCTTAATTGTATAGAATGCATTTCACAATTTTCTCTAATTCTCTGTCTCTCCCTCTCCCTTTCCCTTTCCCTGCCCGCTTCCCTTCCCATTTCCCTCTTCCATTCCCTCTCCCTCTCCATCTCTATCTATCTATCTAATTATATCTCTCTGTCTAATTATACCTTTCTCGTCCTCCTCCTCTTTCTCTCTCTCCCTCTCTCTCCTTCTCTCCTCATTTTGTATTTTTTTTCTCTCTCTACCATATTTTTGGACGGCCGAGGCCAAAACTCAAGGCTTTGTTCATATTAACGTCGAGAAGTTTAGCATCTCAAGCGAACTTCTTTTCGTCTCGTCCTCTCCGTCAGATAGCAGGACCAAGTGCTTCTTGAAGTTTGTTTCTTCTGTGTTATTTTGCAACCAATTTTATCAGGTTTCTTTTTCTCTGGCTTATGTTGTTGGAAGGAGAGGGATGGGGGATAGAGAGAGGTAGGGGGGAGGGAGAGAGGGAGGGGGACAGAATGACATTGTATTTTTCGCGTGTATCACTTCTGTGTTGGTTAGTTTTACTTTATTCTTCAGTATTTCATGAAAATAATTTCTCGTTTCCTACAATAATTTTCCATGATGCGTTTTTTTTCTCCCCTCTAGTCTTCGCTTCCCCCTTTTCTTTACCCTCGTTTCTGTTTTCGTCTTATTAATTCTTTATAACCCTCCCCATCAGCCTCTTCTTATCCTTTTATCTTCTCTCTTGTCTATCCGCCCCTTCTTTCCTTTCTCTTTTCCCTCACCCTTCGAATCTATTTATTTCGCCAACGCTATTTTCCCCATACCCCGTCCTGCCCCTCTCCTCTTCAGACTTATTTAGCTCTCCTCCTCCTCCTCCTCCTCCTTTTCCTCTTCCTCGTCCTCTTCTTCCTTCTACTTCTTCTTCTTCTTCATCCTTCTCATCTTCCTTATTTTTTTTCTTATTCTTATTCTGCTTCTTTTTCTCCTTCTTCTTCTTCTTCTTCTTATCATCATTATCCTCCTCATCCTCATCCTCCTTTTTCTCCTCCTCCCTCTCCTCCCCCCCCCCCTCCTCTCCTCATCCTCCTCATCCTCATCATCATCGTCTTCCTCCTCCTCCTCAATCTTCCTCCTCACCCTCTTCTTCCTCCACCTCATCCTCCTTTATCCCCCACCCCTTTCGCTCATGGGTTTCCTTTTCATTCACTCCGAACGAATATCCATAAAGATCACGGGAGTACCTGGGCCTTATCCCAAGCAAGATCCACGGAGGTAAGCTAGCAAGAGGATGTTGGATTAGGTGTTGTTGTGGAGCCTCTTTTACTCCCGAGAGATGGAGAGGGGGGAAGGGGAGGTGGAAAGGGAAGTGAGGGAGGGAGGGAGAGAGGAGAGAGGAGGGAGGAGAGAGGGAGAGAGAGAGAGAGACAGACAGACAGACAGACAGACAGACAGATAGACAGACAGACAGACAGAGACAGAGAGAGGGAGAGAGAGAGAGAGAGAGAGACATAGACAGACAGACAGATAGAGAGAAAGTCAGACAAACAGAGAGAGGAAGAGATAATAAGAGACAGACAGACAGACAGAGATAGTCAGACAGCTGATGACTTCTTTCGTCCGTAACTTCGCAAAAGAAGTTCCAGTCTTGTAATAAACTGCCACCTACTACACGCCATAAGTACCACAGCACGCTAACACCACGATGTCCCGAGCACAGCCGAGTGACACCACGCGGCTTCCATTAATTAAATTTCGTCACCATAACAGCGCAACTTAGGAGGCCGTTCCAGCGGGCTACGCTATGTACACGTTCGCCGGCGGCCGCTGAAGAGGATTTGGGCGGGACGTTTACCGTGGGCGAGATCAGATCCCCCTCAGTCAACACTCGCGACGTCGAGCCAATCTCCGGACGCGATTCGGCGTGAGAGGAAGGCTCCGCTAGGGTGGCAGGGGCGGAAGACGACCGTGGGGAGGGGTGCGGAAGGGTGGCAGGGGCGGAAGACGACCGTGGGGAGGGGGGCGGAAGGGTGGCAGGGGCAGAAGACGACCATGGAGAGGGGGCGAAAGGGTGGCAGGAGCGGAAGACGACCGTGGGGAGGAGTGCGGAAGGGTGGCAGGGGCGGAGACGACCGTGGGGAGGTGCGGAAGGGTGGCAGGGGCGGAAGACGACCGTTGGGAGGGGTGCGGAAGGGTGGCAGGGGCGGGAGACGACCGTGGGGAGGGTGCGGAAGGGTGGCAGGGGCGGAAGACGACTGCGAGAGAGGGTGCGCGAGGATGAAAGGGGTGGGATGGCGAGGGGAAGGGTGAGGTGGAGCGAGAAGGTTATTACGTCCAACCCTCCTGCAATCCCATCTCCAACCCACCCATTTTTTATGCTGTCGTCCGGAGGGACTTTCTTGCAAGATATGTTAAAAAATGGCTTTTCAAAATAATTTATGGGCTAGGGTGAGACGCAGTCTCATGCCGCGAGGGAGCCGGTTAAGGAGAGACAAGGACAGTCGAGCACAGTGTTGGCAGTCGAGCACGGATCTCGGCGACTCGACCCGGCTTTAAGGATCTGCCGAGGCTGTTCGTGGCGCTTCCAACGTCGCAGGAATCCCCAATCTGCCAATCCACTCTCCCAGATCGTGAACAGATTCCTCTTGCCTGCCAATGTCTTTTTCAGATGACTCTTTCGGTTAAGTCCACGAGATGTATAAAGTAAAGGAAAAGTGCTTGTGTGCCCCTAAGAAGGGTGGCGCAGCCTTGCTTTCTTACATGTAGAGGTGACGGGATGAAGTTATATAGCTTTTTTATTTGATTCAATTTTCCCTTTTTTATGAGGATGTCGTATCCAGGCTATCTTTACTACATCACTGTTTGCTTTTATGTAGAAATAGTTTGAGTAAATGCTTTCTATGGTAAAGCAGTATAGAGACGAAAATCCAAAGTTTAATATAAACTGGTGTTTATGATGGTTATGTTTCAGGTAGTGTAACCATTTTGATATGACCTGTTCCATTCACTTTTTTTTTTTTTTTTAGCTTAGCAGTATTTCAAATAGCTGTTACAGAGCTGGTTCTGTATCTATAAGCAATTGTGTATTGGTGAACATCGTAATAGGTCATAAGTTAAGTACAAATAAAGTAATATTGTTTTGTAGTCAGTGTTATAAGCTTTCTGTGTTCTGCTCGTTCTGAAGTCTGGCGTATTGGAAAACTTTATAGAAGATAACATTGGTTGAAAGATACCGTTTTTTCCATTCTTTCTCTCTTTCATATTTTGTTACCGTTCACTAAGGTCAGATTGGGGTGTACTGGAGTTTACGTGTCATTAACTGTCCCTGTTATTGTTTCCGTTTTTCGCGGTGACATTGAGAATCCGAATTCCTTTAAGTGCGTTTCCCCGACATTTTCTCTTACCTGGCCATGGCTGTCAGGTTACGAATGCTACAGGATAGTGGCACATGTCATTCTTGTTTTTTCTTTCTTTTGTCGTTCTTAACGTCTTTAGGGGAGTAGACGTCATATCCAGTTTCATGTCGCTTCTGCATAATATAACTCGCATTTTTTGACATGAACTGACCATGTTAAATAGATAGAAAATATGAATGATGGATTATATAACTTCCTCCACTAGGCAGTAGCAGCCCAGGGAAGAAGGTTATTTAATCGATCACACTTGTTATTTATTTATTCATTTATTTTTTATTCATGTGTTTCTTGGTTTCTTGGTTTGTCGTCACGATTATGCTAAAAGGTACCAATGGACTGTGATGAAAATTCATAGGTCGGTTACCCATATTATCGCGATAAAATATATATTTGTTTTTGTTTTTATTTAAGGTGGTTTTAAGAGAATAGTTTTGCAGGAGACTAATGTTTAATAAGTATTTAGCATAATGATGGGGGGATTAAGGGTAGTTAAGGGTAGATTAAGAGAGATTTTGGTGGTAGAACAAAGTAGAGATGAATGTAGATAAAACCTATTGATGGAGGTGAAGAATACATTTTTTTTCCTAATTGCAGCACTTGTCACAGAATTATATATTCAGTAGAAATCGTTGGAGGATTTCGGTTTGATGGCGTGAAAGGGTTTTCGAATAATGTTATTAGGACACGGTTAACGTATCTGTATTCGGATTAATGAAGATTCGCAGGAATGTATGTAACATTTCGATACATAATTTTCTTTTCAAATTGTGATAGTCTTAAGTGTTTTTATTATTGTTATTACCTTTATCATTACATTATTATTGTTATTGTTATTGTTGTTGTTGTTGCTGTTATTTTATTTTTAGTTTTGTCATTGTTATTATTTCCATTTCTACATTTATCATTATAATAATGATATTTTTATTATTATTATCATTATTATTATTATCATGATCATTTTTAATCATTAAGTAATCACTATAATAGATTTTGTGATAAGGATCAGTGCGTTAATTATTGAGGTCTATCGAGACCTAAAAGGCTAGATAGTATCACATTTCAGGAGCAGCATCCGTAGTCTTGTTCAACAGAGGGACGAGGATCGATTAAAACTGATAACAAAGCCGTGCGCCCTCTGAGTGCTTTCGAGTTGCAAGTATGAAGTTGCAGGCTGCAGTGATTGGAGTTTTTGATAAGTTTAGGATAATTTCCCTAAGCTGATATCCCCCATCACCTTGTTTCGATATTCATCAGATGTGACACTCCATGGCGGAATATTTTAGCGATGAATTTAAAGTATTAACTAGAGTTTGAGAGTCGAGTATTTTTGCAGACACTCTCTTTGATGTTAAAAGCTTTCATTGGAGTTGCGTGTTTGTGTGCGTGTGATTGTATGTGTTTTGTGTGTGTGTACGTGTGATTGTATGTGTGTGTGTGCGGGTGATTGTATGTGTGTGTGTGTGCGGGTGATTGTATGTGTGTGTATGCGTGTGATTGTATGTGTGTATGTACGTGTGATTGTATGTGTGTGTGTGCGTATGATTGTATTTGTGTGTGTGCGTGTGATTGTATGTGTGTTTTGTGTGTGTGTGGGTGTGATTGTATGTGTTGTGTGTGTGTGTGTGTGTGTGATTGTATGTCTCTGTGTGTGTGATTGTATGTCTGTGTGTGTGAGTGTGCGGGTATGTGGGTGTGTGGGTGTTTGTATGCTTGTAAGAGTCGAATCTCTGTGTCTGTATGTGCATTTACTTTATGTACACTGTGAAAGTTATTATATAGCTTAGTTTCGAATGACACGCAGTTGGCATACATTCCCGTTGTTATTGGGTACATGAGAGTGCGAATGTGACGTCACTCGTTACTTGCAGATGAATGGCTTGTATTTGGAACGTCGACGAAAGGAAACACTGAGTCTGGAATGCACGTGATAAAAAATGAATTGATAAATAAAACGGAAAATGAAATAGGGTTGTAAATAGTTCTGGGTAAAGCGTATAGTGTTGGAGGTTCGGGGAAGTGCGTATGGTGAGGGCCAAGTGTTCGGTAATGATGGTGATGGCAGGTTTAGGATTATACAGTGATGGAGGTTCGTTGACTTAGATCGTTACAACACTTGATTATGGTGACTTTTTTATTGGTGTTGTGACAGATATAGTGATCGCAGTGGTGTACAGTCACAGAAATGTTACTTCTAATCCGAATTTTATGATGCCGGGAGCATGCCGGCGATTGCATCAGCGGAAAGTTTCGCATCGCGTCACCGGCCGAAATGATCTGCACAGCAATAATGGTGCTGCTGTGCATGATCATGACGCATTGCAATATATCGGGCAGTGACCATGAGTCGCCCTGTGAGCATGGGGAATGCCTACAGACACAAACACACATACGCACGAACACGCATGTGCACAGATGCACGCACAAACTCCCTCACAGTCCCTCTGGGTCGGTAATCAATACACTAGAGCCCTGCCGGCACCAGCACGTGGTGGGGAGCTTGGAAGAGGAAGAAGAGGGGAAGGGGAAGAGGAGGAGAAGGATGGGGAAGAGGAGGGGGAGGAAAGGAATGGGGAAGAGGAAGACGAAGGGGAGGAGAGGGATGGGGAAGAGGAAGAGGAGGAGAAAGATGAGGAACAGGAGGGGGAGGAGAGGGATGGGGAAGAGGAAGGGGGGAGAAGAGAATGGGGAAGAGGAAGAGAGGAGAAGGATGGGGAAGAGGAAGAGGAGGAGAGGAGGGGAAGGGAAGGGAGGATGGGGAAGAGGAGGAGGAGAAGGATAGGGAAGAGGAAGAGAAAGATAGGGAAGTAGAAGGGGAGGAACGGATGGGGAAGAGGAAAGAAGGAGGAGGAGAAGGTTGGGGAAGAGGAAGAGGAGGAGGAGGATGGGGAAGAGGAGAAGGGGAGGGAAGGATGGGAGAGGAGAGGAGGAGAAGGATGGGGAAGAGGAAGAGGAGGAGAAGGATGGGGAAGAGGAAGAGGAGGAGAAGGGTGGGGAAGAGGAAGAGGAGGAGAAGGGTGGGGAAGAGGAAGAGGAGGAGAAGGATGGGGAAGAGGAGAAGGAGCAGGAGAAGGGATGTGAAGAGGAAGGGAAAGAGGAGAAGGATGGGGAAGAGAAAAGAAGAAGAAGGAGAAAAGCATGGGGAAGAAGAATTGGGGAGGATGGGGAAGAGAAAAAAAGAGGAAAAGGAGAACGATGTGGAAAAGGAAGAAGAAGAGGAGGAGAAGGATGGGGAAGAGGAGGAGTAGGTTAGGGAAGAAGAAGATGAAGAGAAGGATAGGGACGAAGAAGAAGAGGAGAAGGATGGGGAATGAGAAAAAGGAGGAAGAGGAGGAGAAGGATGGAGAAGAGGAAGAGGAGGAGAAAAGGAAGGATGACGAAGAGGAAGAAAAGGAGAAGGAGGAGGAGAAGGGTGAAGAAAAGGAAGAGGAGAAGAAAAATGGGGAAGAGGAAGAAGAGGAGGAGGAGTAAGAGAAGAAAGAGGGGAAGAGGAGGATGAGGACGATGGTGAATTAGAAGAGAGAAAAGTTGAATGATTGGGAAGACGAAAAATAGGAATAGGAGGGAAAGATGAAAGGGGAAGAAAAAGAGTTTGAGGAAAATAAAAGAAAAGGTGATAAGAAATAAAAAAGAGTCGGGAAAAAGAAAAGGAAAAAGATGGAGGAG
>NW_020870763.1:97723-112723 GCF_003789085.1 Penaeus vannamei | reverse complement strand
AATGGGAGGTATTCGTCTGCGCGTGAACATGCAAGGAAATCTGTGTCTTCCAGATAGCAAAATGACGTGTGTGTGTGTGTGTGTGTGTGTGTGTGTGTGTGTGTGTGTGTGTGTGTGTGTGTGTGTGTGTGTGCGTGCGCGTGTGCGTGTGTGTGTGTGTGCAGGAAAATGCGCTCAGTATTAGAGAAAGCGTATATTATCTTACGTACTTCTACAAGAATAAAACTAATTCGCGCGCGCGTGTGTATGTGTCTGTGTATGCGTATGTGTCACCAGGCTTATGCACTCCGCATTAGAGAAGGTATGTACCAAAGGCAATACATACTCCCCTATATATTTTTACCAGCGTAAGAGTAAAACGAAGTGCGTATATGCTGGGGCAAGTTAATGTCGTTCAGGAAAACGTGTTATGCAGGGAAACGTGTATCCGGGAAAAATAACAAACATCCGATGAAGGTTTAACACGGAGAGAGTCTGCCGGCGAGGGAAAGGCGAGGGAATGCGTGCGCGAGCCTTGCTTCCCGCGCTGGAGTCTTCGAGGCGCGGAGACTGAAGCATGGAACGGCACAAACCCCAATGAGCAGATTTCAACGTTTTATTTACATGAGGTCCTTGCCGGGAATAATAACGGTGAATTTCCTTTTCGTCTCTCTCTCTCTCTCTCTCTCTTTCTCTCTCTATTCTCTCTCTCTCTCTCTCTTCTCTCTTCTCTCTATCTCTCTTCTCTCTCTTCTCTCTCTCTCTCTCTCTTTCTCTCTCTCTCTCATCTCTCTTCTCTCTCGCCTTTCCTCTCTCTCGCCCCCTTTCTTTCTTTTTTTAATTTCTCTCATCTCCTATTATCCTGTTCTTTCTCTTTCTTTCTTTCTTTCCTTCCTTTCCCATTCTCCTCTCTCTTTCTCTCCCTCCCGCTTTCAGTCAAATAACGTGACCGAGTGAGTGTAAACACGAGAGAGTGTGAGCAGTGTGTATCGCGGAGGCTTATATCGCCAAGTGCAGGTGCAATAAGAGGGTTCTGTGTGTGCGTGTGTGTGCGTGCATGTTTTTCACTGTGTGTGGTTCACTGTGTGTGTGTGTGTGTGTGTGTGTGTGTGTGTGTGTGTGTGTGTGTGTGTGTGTGTGTGTGTGTGTGTGTGTGTGTGTGTGTGCTTCACTGTGTGTTTTTTTTTTCTTTTCTCTATGCGTGGATCCGTTTTTTTTTTTTTATATTAAAATTTTAGAGAAAAAGTGAGATATGGCATTTTTAAAATCTTATTTCCATTTTATTTAAGCTGCATATTCAAAATTGTATATGTAGAGGGATTTTACATTTTCATATGTATATTGGTATTTTTATAAGCGTGTGTGTGTGTGTGTGTGTGTGTGTGTGTGTGTGTGTGTGTGTGTGTGTGTGTGTGTGTGTGTGTGTGTGTGTGTGTGTGGTTGTCAACGTTTGTTTCGGCTCTTGTAGCAAAATAGTTCTATGGCCACAATTAAACAGACATACGGTAGTTCACAGAAGTCAAAACCTTGATCTTATGAACTAGGAAGAGAAAATAATTTCCTTTCAAAGGACATTTACATCTGTGGCTGTCTGTGTATGTCCTTCTCTCTCTGAAACATTTCATTCGTATATTTCGAAATGGTAAAACGTTTATTTTCTTTATCTTATAAGAATATTTTCTTCTAAGTCGCGAAAAAAGGTATAAATCACCCTGCATTTGTAAAGCGTAACCTGTAATTTTATCTCATGAAGTGAATTTTTGTCCGAGAAGAAGTTAGATTTAACGTAGAAAATTTATCCGTTGTTCGTTGGCTGACTCTCAAATGGATTCCTGTCAGCCCTTTTTTATCACGTTGGAAGTCTATCAAAACATTCTTTACCTCTCTCTCTCTCTCTCTGCCTTCTCTCTCTTTCTCTCTCTCTCTCTCTCTCTCTCTCTCTCTCTCTCTCTCTCTCTCTCTCTCTCTCTCTCTCTCTCTCTCTCTCTCTCTCTCTCTCTCTCTCTCACACACACAACACACACACACACACACACACACACACACACACACACAACACACACACACACACACACACACACACACACACACACACACACACACTCACTCACTCACTCACTCACTCACTCACTCAATTACTCATGCTCTCACACACTCACTCAACTCACGCATTCACATACACTCACTCACCCACACTCACTCACACTCACTGTCTTTAAAAAAGAAACCCTAACAGCCTTAATTCATAAACCACACATGTTACACCCTTACCCGGTCTCCACATAAGCGTCGCCCTTGGATGTTTCGCCTGATGCTCGGGTTTGCGTGCGCCCTCTCTACAGGTATTGCAGGTGCGAAGGGATAACAGGCCTTGAGTGATGTGGCAAAGGAAAAGGGGAAAAGGTGTGATAGAGGAGGAGGAGGATAGATAGAAAAGGAAGAAAGAAAGAGGTCTAGAAAAAGAAAGAAATGCGTTCGAGCATTTCACGTCGATACTAAACGCTGAGTTTGTGACGTTTGATCCCTCTGGAGCGATGCATGAGGAAGGGAAAAAGGAGGGGAGAGGAAGGAGGAAGAAAAGGAAAAAGAAAGGAGAGAAGAAGAGGAAAGAGGTAAAATGGAAGTGAGGGAGAACAAAAAGTCAACAGCAGAGGCGGAGGAAAGAGATAAGAAGGATGGAGGCGAGAGAGGAAAGGACAGGAAAAGAGACGAAGGGAAGGAGAGGGAAGAGATAGGAAAAGAGAGAGCAGAGAAGGGGGCAGCAGGAGAGGGGAGGGCGGGAGGGGGGGGAGGGAGAGGGAGGGCGCGGGAGGGGGGAGGGGAAGGAGGGCGCGGGAGGGGAGGGGGAGGAGGGGCGGGAGGGGGAGGGAGAGGAGGGCGCGGAGGGGGAGGAGAGGAGGCGCGGGAGGGGAGGAGGAGGGCGCGGGAGGGGGGGGGAAGATCGGAAAAATGGATTGAATGGAGCTTCGCCACCTCCCACAGCGGCAGCCTCAGGCGAGTTTGCCTTCCGCTGCTGACACTGCATGCATCTTGCTCTCCTGTCGCGCTCTGTTAGCTTCTTGTCTTTGGACCTTCTTCCTTTTTACTGGCGTGTGTTTTATATTGCCTTTATGACCCTTGTTCTTCGTCTCTTCGTTTCGGGATGCCTTCGTTCCTTCGTGAGCCGTTTACAATGGTACGTCTTGGGTAGAGAATGCTTTTGAAATATTCGTTCTTGACGGAGGAAAGCATACGCTGAGTTGTGTATATTTGCTTTTCCTTTAATGAAATTGTATGACAGGAGTTTTTAACATCATGAAATATACAGCTTGTACGTAATGAAGTTTGACTTTTTGAGATTTCCTTTTTTTCTTCTGTTAGACTAACTCTCAGAGAGAAAAGAGAAAGTGAAATAAGGATTAAAAGGAGGACATAAAGAAATGCACTTAGAGTCCATAATACTGAATTTTTAATTTAGTACAGCGACTCTGAGAAACTCCTTTAGTATAATGAGTACTGTGAGAAACCCCCTTTGTACAATGACAGCATTGTTAGGAACCCTTTGTGCCAGAGCTGAACATCGGGTTTCGAATTCATTGTTCCCTCAGACTGATTAGTGGCGGAGATCCATAGGACTCTACCGTGAAAATCCTTATTATTCCGGTTATGGATCGATGCTGCGGCGTTGGTCATGAATAATTAACATATTTTCTTCTCCTCTCCCAGAGTTTGTCAACTTCCCTCTTTACTCTCGCATTTAAATGGAAATGTTGGTTGTAGGCTGAAAAAACTTACGACTTTTAACAGAGGTTTAAGGAACGTTGTCAGGCTGGGTAAGTAATGGCAAGGCGTCCAGTGCTATGTATTGAAACGTGGGTTGTGGGCCGTAGATTTTACGAATTTTAGGTATTCTAATCTGATGTGCGGTAAGCGTATATGTGTGAAGTCTGATTTCTAGTTCTCAGTTAACTATCTTGTAATAACGTTATAAAATACTTTGAAAAGCTCGACTGACTGTTAAATCTTCAAGCAGAATCGAAGCAAATAAACTGAATCTCACAGTAAACGTTTATTTTTTTATGTTTACATCCATCTATCTTTACATATGCGCGTGCGTACCCTATGTCCACATATATACACGGATATGTATATGTTTATTTTTTATGAAACTTACTTGCATAATTGTCCCGGTTTCTCCGCTGACTCTGTCTCCTCATCCGGTGTAAGCAGTAACTCGCGAGGGTAAAGAACACATTAAAACACCGCTAGACCTTCTTTTTCTTTACGTAATGGAAGGGCGCATTGTTTATCTCACAATTCTTATTGTTCCTTGAATTTTTATGACGAGGTGCAGTGTGGTGGGGAGAGTGGTGAAGGCCGTAGTGAAGATAGGGGTCGTACGTAGAGGGATAGTGACTGAACTTGATGGTGAAAATGGTGATGGTATTAGTGGTTGCGAGAATGTTGGAGGCGGACTGACTACAGCGTGGTATGAAATGCGAACCAAAAGCATACTGTGTTCTTCCTGTACGATTAATTAGCTGCATTTTTTTTCTTTTTTGCCAGTTATTGATCCAGTGAGACATCCCGAGCTGGCTATTTATAATAGTGTGTACATAGGTGTTCATGTTATTATGTGCACATGTGTAGGTATTTAGGAATGCGGTCTTCTATGTTGTATGCGTGCTTGCGTGTATGTATACTTATATTTATTCATGCATGTTCATATGCAATGTAGGTGTTTAAGAATGCAGTCTTGTGTATGTACGAGAACTTAAGACCATATTGACATTTTTAAAAACTGAATGGATGATTTTTATTTCTGATTTAAAAGAACATGGTGTTTATAAAGAGAAAATTACTGTGAACGCAAACATTTATCTAAAAGATTCCTCAGTATGTGGATAATACATAATAAGAAAATAATACACAATGCAAAAAGGCCGAAATGTATATAAAAAGACAAAATCCCGAGAAATGGAGTTGGCAATTACAAAGGCAACAGAGAAAAACAGCAACGACCACATCCGACCAAAAATGACATTTTCAGACCTGCTCCATAAATAAATGCTCGTCGGCAACTCACCCAAAAGGCGAGAGGGAAGGTGAGAAAAGTATATTAGGAAAGTTAAGACTTAGAAACAAGTTGTGAGAAGCACCAAGGCTTTGCAAAGGATTAGATTCCAGCAGTTTCCAGAACAAAGGAACAGGAATCGGGTTCGATATAGAACTTACTCTATAACAAAGATCCACTTGTTCTTAGTCATATAGAATATGGTTTGTGTTTTAAAACGAGATAAACTATATTTTCATTATTTTTCAATAGTTGAAGGTGGGATTTTTCACATTTACGTGAACCATTTTTATTTTTGGTATGATATTATTGGTGTTGACTCACATAGTAGTTAGGTAATTATTACTTTATTGTAATTGTTATTATTATTGTTATTGTTATTATTGTTGTTGTTGTTATTATTTTCATTATTATTATTATTATTATTGCTATTATTTTTATTATTATTATCATCATCATTATCATTATTGTTATTATTATTTCCATAGTTATTAATGATATTGATATGACTGTTATTAGCATTTTTATTATTATCATTATTATTATCATTAGCATTACCATTATCGTTAGTAGTAATAGTAATGTTATAGTTTCCATTATTATTTATAGTAGTATTATCATTACCATATTAGTATTATCATCATCGTCCCCATTATTCTTATAATCTTTATTACTCATATTATTATTATTATTATTATTATTATTATTATTATTATTATTATTATTATTATTATTATTATTATTATTATTGCTATTATCATTATTATTTTTTATTACTACTACTGTTATCAGTACTATTATTATGATTAACTGTTGTTGTTATTATTATTATTATCATTGTTATTCTTATTGTCATTATTATTATTATTAGCGGCAGCACCACCCTTATTATTATTATTATTATTATTATTATTATTATTATTATTATTATTATTATTATTATTATTATTATTGATACTATTACTATTACTGTTATTATTGTTGTTATTGTTGTTATTGTTATTATTGATTTTTATTATCAATTTCATTCCTGCTGGCATTGCTGTTGTTGGTATTGTAATTGTTACATTTTAATGCTATTACTATTTTTATTGTCATTATCATAATTATCGTTTTCGTTATCAATATTGATGTTATCATCATCATCATCAGTCATCATAGTCATCATCACGATAATAAAGGTAATTGTTATCGTTATAATAGTCGTTGTGATTTTTTTTATTCATTTTCATAATTATTGATACATTTATTATCAACATCATCACATCATTACAATTACTATCACTCATTTTCTTTAGTCCCAATGAAAAACATTTCTTCTATTATTTTATGAGACACTGACAATGGTTTGAGGGGCGTGATAAAATATTTCGAGTTGAATTGGTCAACGCCAAGGAAATCTGAACGATACTTGGTGTCATTGGGAAGATTCTGTTGTCGCCATGTGAGTGAGTGAGTGAGTGAGCGAACAAGAGAGAGAGAGAGAGAGAGAGAGAGAGAGAGAGAGAGAGAGAGAGAGAGAGAGAGAGAGAGAGAGAGAGAGAGAGAGAGAGAGAGAGAGAGAGAGAGAGAGAGAGAGAGCGAGTGTGAGTGTATTTGCAATGTATTGATGAACATTTTTATCAATCACGTAGACACACACACACACACACACACACACACACACACACACACACACACACACACACACACACACACACACACACACACACACAACACACACACACACACACACACCAAAAAATGAATGTGTTTGATGTAAAAGACAAGTTAAAACGCAACTCACCCTCCGCAGAGATCACAGAGAAATCCCTCATGAATCTCCCTTAATTCATCCGACTGATCTGTGGCGCTAATATCAACCCTCATCTCCTTCAGGTGTACAGAAGCCTGTTCCAGCCGCTGAAGGTATCTCGCCATCAGTTCAAGAGAGTCATCAATTGCATGAAACTCATCCGCTACGTCAAGTTCCAAGAGATTTACGCGCAGGAGAAGATAACTCGAGTGGATTCGCTCTCGCTCGTGCTCTCCGGCAGGTGTGTGCCCCTTCGTGAATACGGGAGTAGAGGAAGGGATTGGCAGGACCTGTTGATGGCGAGAAGTGGAACGGGAGAAAGAAAAGACGGAGGGAGAGAGGAGGAGGGCGGGGGGGGGGGGGGAGGAGGAGGAGGAGGGGGAGAGGGAGGAGGAGGAAAACAAAAACGAGAGCAGGAATTATAAAGAGAAAGAGGAGGAGGAGAAGGAGAAGGAGTTTGGGTGATGGCTGAAGAGTAGGAGTACAAGAAAATGAAATGAAGTATGGTAATCTTTATCAAAGGAATATGAGAATGTAACTGGTTGGGAAATTTAAGGGCACAGAGAAGACGCCTTATGGTGTTTCTGGTAATGAGATTACGGAAGTATAGGGGGATATAGAGTGGGATATAGAACATGAATAATGGGTGGAGAGAAGGACTGAAAGAAGCTGTTAAACGGGGAGGGATGGAAGAAGAGAAGGAAGAATGAATAGAGAAGTGGAGGAGTGGGAGCAGAGTTAGGAAGGGTAGGAATCACAGGGAAAATACACAACTACTAAGTGGAGCAGGGTACTAAGAACTTACTGGTTGGAAGGGATGGAAGATGAGAGAAAGGAAAAGGAAAGGGGGGTATAATGTGAGGAAGGAGGTAAGCAGATGAAAGAAAGGAAACTAGAATTTGACTTAATGGAGTTGACTTAATTGTAAGTTGTATCCATGAGAAAAAACTGTCATTGTCATGTTCAACATAGAGCCAGTTTAAGTACTATCTGGTTATTTAAGTAATTAGAAAAAATAACTAGTCGATATACATACATCCTATATGTATAGTGTGTAAAGTTAATATATATATGATAGAAATAAGATATATATTGAAATTAATCATTATTCCTTCTGTTCAAACTATAGACTGGTGATAAGCCAAAATGGGCGAGCTCTCCACATTGTGTCTCAACACCAGTTCCTTGACTCTCCAGAGTGGTTTGGTGTCTCTACTGATGAGTTCTTCCAGGTTGGTTATCCTTAAAAGTGAATAAGTGTTTTCTTTATATGCTTATAAGCCTATTTCTCTTTATGTTATTCCACCCATCATTCATCCATATATCATAACTAACAGGCAGTCTGTCTAGCAATTTCTTTATTTCACAAATATTTCTGTTTGTTTCCCAGTTAGGTTCATAGTATTATTCTTAAAAGAAGTCAGAATTGTGCTTCAATATGCAGAGCTTTGTATTTTAAAAGGTAAGTATGTCACAAAAATAGATTGTTTTGTGAACCCTCCATAAAATGACATCATTAAAAACTGAAAAGATTAATGACACAAAACCAGTTACTAGTACTGAGGTTTTCCCATTCATTCAGTGATGGATAGGCATAACTATAAGCATACTAGATAGACTACAGAAGATGTAAACTTGTTCATCATGATTTTCCTGTTTTTCAGTATTCATCCCTGCTTTCCACTTTTCAAAAATGCCAACTAAAACTGTTTATTTCTGATATATTATGTTAACCCAATTTATTCCTTCAGGTCTCAGCAACAGCCATAGAAGATTCTCGAGTGTTGATCTGGCATCGTGACAAACTCAAGCTCACAATTATGGGCGACCAGTTTCTTCAAGCAGTGTTTGACCACATTTTAGGCAGAGATGTCGTAAAGAAGCTTATGCAGGTAATTATTTTTTTATGGGAATTTATGAACACTGCTGAATTTTTTTATCAATATTTTCTTATCTTGTTCCATTATTTTAGCTTATTGCAAATCAACTGGCTTTTGTGGGTTATTCAGTTTAAAAGGATGGTATTTAAATGCACATAAAAGTTTCATAACTAAAGAAAAATAACAATGGCACCTTACCAAAATTACTGATTAATCCTAGAAAGAACTGAATTTAAGAAAATAGTGTTGATTTGAGAAAATTATTTAATTCAAAAAATTTATTACCACATATAGTAAGAGAAGATTGTGAATATTAATGGTTAAATACAGAGTTTCTAACATGGGTGAGGAACAGTTATTACTCAATCCACTTTTTTTTACTACTTCATGTTTGGTTCTGTATGTTAAGATTTCAGTAAGTTTTGTTCTCTGAACATAAGTAGTCTCCAGAATAGTTTTTTACTATACTTTCTTTCTTTTTCTTTTCTTTTTTTTTTGTTATATAAAATCACTTTTTCCAAGGTATGACTGCACATAGCTTTGTTATGGTTTATTTCATACAGCACACATATAAATCAGTTACAAAATTAGAAATAGAAAATAGGGGAAAATCATGTCCATAAGAAAGGTGAAAAAGTAGACAGATTGACTATATGAAAAGTATCAGAAAAGAGGAAATGTAAATTCACGGTCTTACTCTTTAACATCATTTCAAAGTATAACAAGTAGACCATACAGCCAAAAATATTGTATTTCCCGTTATATTAAGTACAGTAAATGTACATTAAGAGAGAATCAGCTAATGACATTAGAGGTATTAATATTATGAAAAAATAAAAACATTAATGATAAATCAATAAAATAACATCCAAACAGTAAGTATATCCTAATATGAAATGCTTGCCACCTACTCGAAGCTGCCATTATCATGTAAGTAAATTTAGAGACGATTTTGATGTGATTTGATGGATGCAGATGTCAGAGCACATTTTGCCATAGATAGTCAGTATTTCATTGTAAGAGAAGATTTTTTTTTTCTTTTTATAAGTTTATATTATTATCTTATGACCTTTATCTAACTTTTGACTTTCTTTTTCTGTACATTTTTAAAATCATTTTTATGATTTATGATACTGTCTTTTTTCTCTATCTTTCATTCTGTCATTTTGTGAATGTTAACATATTATTTTAGATTTTTCTTATTCTTTTTTTTTTTTTTTTTTTAGAAAGCCAAATTTTAAGCATACTGTTTTTGGTAGAGATACGACAGTCATGATTTTTTTCAAATAGTTGATAAAACTTGATATGATTCCATATGGTAGCCTCATGTAGAGGAATTTATATATTGCCTAAATGTTATATTTCTTTCATATCTCCACATACTCTCAAAGGAATGGTTTTCTTCTCATTTAAATAAATCACTTTCCTTAGATGATTTTATCATGAAATGCATTTATGTGCTAATATATGTAGCCAGATTTTTTATGCAGTTTATACTTACTATAATCTTTTCTTTCTTATAAACATAAGAAAGACTATATTTATTAACTTCTATTACTTACCTAGGATATTTTCTGACTTTACTAATCAGAAGGTCTGTCTTGTAGTTCATCTTGACTGTTGTTAGTCTAAGGATTTTGTTACATATTGTGGAATATTTGGGTTTACATCATGAATTCACTTTGCCAGGGCTGGTTAATTTCATAGGCTATTGTTCTTTACATTTATTTTATATTACTGTGTCTTTAGATTGTTATTTTTCTATGAGAGTAAACATATTTTTGTATCTTTTAGAGAAAAAGCTATATAACTTTTTTTATACACAGTTATTTGCCTTGATTTTTTCATTCAATTGATTACTATTATGTTATTATCTTTTAACATGTTTTTGGTGCAATGTTTTTTGACATCAACTACTTGCTCCAGGCACTGTTTAGCAATCTTAATGCAAAAAATATATATATATTTACAGACCTTTTCTTATGATGTGACATTGGTAAAATAGATCTTGCTAGAATTCATCCATATAATTTTAGCTTGAAACTTATCTTTCAAATTAACCTCCTTGGGACAGATAATGCTAAATGATAGTCACAAGTAATTGTTATTTGATGTTTCATTCTCACTTTATTGTATCATAGCTACATTATTAAAAATTTTGTAGTTTATTCCAGATTTCAGTACCCATTTTATGTTCTCTCTGCCTGATAAAAGTGTTGCTCAGATGATGGCACCTTGAATATAGAAAATGGAATCTTTCTGGTATGCGCTTATATTATGGTATCAGAAATATATATTACCATAGCCTTTGTAAAAATTTAACTTGTGATATATATTCTTCTATTTGGAATTTTTGTACTTATATTGGGGAAATGATCCCAAAGGGGTTAATTATAGTTTCTTTCTTAATAGATTTAAGATGACCAATTACAAAAGAAATTATTGTACATGGCTCTTTTTAGAGTTTATAATTAACCATAGTTTAGTTGTATAAAGTATTTCCTCTCCAGAATTTCCTGAAAATGCTAATGTCTTTTGCTTGATTTATTTGCAAATGTTGAAAATACCATTATGATAGCCTAAAAGGAGCCACCATACCCATGTAAGACACAGGGAAAGATTTTCTTACCAAACCTTTACCAATACCCGCAGATTGCAGAGTTTAGAAGAGTAAGTTTGCATCAGAACCAGTGGTGCAATTTGTCCTCTCCTCTTGTTCCTGTATTCTTCTGTTAAACAAGTTTAAGTTAACAGTAGTATCAATACCCCTTCCCTTTTTTATCCTTATTTTCATTTTGATATTGCACTGTTCTTTTTTGTGACTTTATATCTGTTACTTTTGCTTTATAATTATTGTTTTATTTGTATTTTTCGTAACTTTTTTATTGGTTGTCGATTCCCATATAAGGATATGTACTCCCAAATTAAAAACTAACCTTTTAAGTCAATGGCATAAGATGAAATTTTATCATACTTTGAGTGTTCCAACTCCTGACTAGTATTTGATTAGTGTAATATTCTCTTGATTTTTGAATGATTGCTATCAGAAAATACATAGTCCCCTAAACATAGTGCCTTATTATATTTCATGTGACTACAAAGTAATTAGGCTGAGAAGAGAACAGAACTGAAAAGTAAAGAAGAGAGAGAACAGAACTGAAAATAATTGTTCTTATCTTTTTCATCCATGAAAGTGATAAATTTCAAGGTCTTTGTGAGTATTTAGAAAGTTTTCTTGATACAACTTGTTTCTTAAGATATTTCATGTTTTCGGGAGATATATCTGTAAAAATCTTTCTTTTTATAGTATTTTTTCTATCATAGTTTATAAAAAAAAACATAAACTTTTCAGTTTCAACAGCCACTCTCTGTGTTTAATTGTGTTGGTGCTTCTTTTCTTTAATTTTTTCCTCATCTTTTCCTCTTTATTTAAACATTTCCCAACTTTAGTTGTAACAAATGATCTTTCCCCTCTTAGTTCCTGTTGCTTTTTTTTAACCATAGTTTGACCACATCATGTCTGTGTTGTTACCATACCATAGTACAGTATGTAGTAAGTTTTGCCCTAGAGTATCTGGAATGTCTACTGGATTGAGGTGTCCTGACTTGTCTCTCTGGCTGATGTCAGTGTTTGCAACAGAGAGTTACACTACAGTTCAAACATACCTCATTACTGCACGAGAGTTTAGGATGCCTTTTGGTCCGAGTCTGGTTATGCGCGTCTTAGGGATTTTCTAATTTAGCCATGTCCTATTCAGTTTCTAGCCTTTTTTTTCTTTTCCTTATTTCAAAACCGTGTTGTCTTGCTATCCTTTAAGGCAGGATACTCAGTTGATGGTGATGTAGCTGTGAAGCTCTTGTTTTATAGGAATCTTTTTTTTCCCAAGCAGTGTGATGTTAGCTCATCATGCATGAAAATTTTAAGATGAGAACAAAGATTGCATTTTGCCAAAGGAGGAGCATGAAGTGACTGGTTGAGGGAGCATCTATAGCTACCCTCTCCACCATCTTAGTTTTCTTTCCGAGTCATGCAATTTGTGTTTCATGAGAATGAAGTGGTGTCAGGAAGTTTTATTGTGGTCTGTGATTTGGTGATTTAAAAATGATTATTTTTTATTTATTTTATAGTGGAAGGTTTGAATTTTGTGAATGCTGGTTTGAATAAAAGATTCCTGTCTATAGCTGAGTAATCATATATGTAAATTTTGGAATGGTTATTAGAAAGTCATATTTTAACAAGTTAGACATTATGGACTACTGCATAAGACATACAGAAACGTTTAGTAGACTGCATGTAAGCTGTATAAGATTTCTTGATTTATATTTTAAAGATCATTTTACAATTAGGAGAAAAAACATAATTAATGATATAGAAATTCTCAAGGCTCTTATTGACTTCTAGGTTTACTCATTCAGTTGTAGTATTGTCTGATTAGTAGATATGAATTTTTATTGACTTCAAGCAAATTTATAGGCTTTTATCACTTATTTTTGATGAAAAGTATCTAAGACTAATGTTCATATCTATGAGGGTTCATTTTTATAACTAGTAAATTCATGCAACATTTTTTTTTTTTTTTTTTTTTTTTTTCAATATTATCAATAAATTGGTAGAAATAGTTCAGGGAGATGGAACAGAATTTTGTTCCAGATCTGATTGCACTGAAGATATTATTGTACATTTCCATGAGTTTTTCAAGATTTATCTGTTCATTGATAGTAGTTTCTCGGAAATGGGACATTACTTTTATGAAACTTTCTCATAATACACGGTTGTATATTTTCCATCTGCCAAACCTATTTCAGGATTACTTCAGGGGCTCTCAGCTTCTTTATCTATTCACAGTTAATAGCTTTTGAATAGTAGTTTAACACCTTAATATTACCCGGGATTCCTATGTTTCTTAGAACAGTATCAAGGTCTCAATTATTTGCATTACCTACAGATGTGACTGCTCTCAGCAAAGTGATTGTTACTTAGATATAATAAAACAGTTTTTACCAAAAATATGGGAAAAAATAATGGATAGTACTGTTTAGTCTAAAAAAAAAGTTTGGTTGCTATTTAGTGTATATTCTATATAAAATGGTCTCATTTTACTAGTAATCTAGGTTTGAAAGAATATATGTACTCCATGTGCTTAGCATTTCTATTTTCTTTTGAAGAATGTCATAGATTTCCCAAGTCCTGTTATTATGATATAGATGTAACATTACTGAAGTAGATCTACCTTTCATAGTTGTTTGATGGTATGATTCTGACTCTGACCAGAAGAGAATATTTGATCAGTTACTACATTTGTTCTTTTTCTTTATATTGCCATTAATACCACTGCACTGCAGAACATTTTTTGCTTTTTTCTCAATATTATATAGCAGATCTTACAAAATAAAAAAGAGAGAATGATGATGGTTAAAAGTTAAACTATATTTTTAGTTCCATACATTTTCTTCTTTGGACAGAGGTATCTATCATTTTATGTTATACCTGAGATTGACAAAAAATCTTTGGTAGCAAACCATATCAATGTATAGCCAAAGCACCTTTTATTGATTATTATATTCATTTTCAATAGTGTTTACTGAATTTTATCATTTTCTTATTTTTGTGTGTAGTATTTGGAACTGAAATTAGAAGAAAGAACACATTGTAAAGCCCTCATAATTATATATTTTGTAGTTTTGTGTTGCTGATGAAAATATATATATATGCTAGTGAAGAGAATACAGCTGTTCAGTACTAGTACTATTGATTTAGATAACATCTGTTCTCTGTGTTAACAATATTTGCTTATTGCAGAAGTAAAGAGCATTATTTATTGATAATACAACCCCCCCCCCCAAAATCTTGATCAGCACAAAATTGTGATCATTAATAAATTTTATCTAGATTTTGTTCTTGGATTAAACATTGTAAAGCCCTCATAATTATATATTTTGTAGTTTTGTGTTGCTGATGAAAATATATATATATATGCTAGTGAAGAGAATACAGCTGTTCAGTACTAGTACTATTGATTTAGATAACGTCTGTTCTCTGTGTTAACAATATTTGCTTATTGCAGAAGTAAAGAGCATTATTTATTGATAATACAACCCCCCCCCCCAAATCTTGATCAGCACAAAATTGTGATCATTAATAAATTTTATCTAGATTTTGTTCTTGGATTCACAAGAAATGCATTTCCTTGATCCTAGTATTATTCTTTTTTCACATATAACCAAGGAAAATTTGATGTTCGGTGTATCAACACATAGAATTGTTGTTCATCAACTCCAATCATAAATATTTT
>NW_020870763.1:65223-80223 GCF_003789085.1 Penaeus vannamei | reverse complement strand
TTTTTGCCTTATGTTTTTGTCTTTGTGTATCAATCTCTTAAGTTGCTATTTATAAAACTTTCCTCTTTAGATATATCAGCTTTCATTCTTTAAAAGGCTAGAACAACTAGATTTTGGTGGCATTTTTAGATATGTAAAATCTAGTGTTTCTTACTATGAGCTTTGGTATTTATCATGTTTTAACCTTTTTTCATAAGTGTTATTTTATAAGTAACATCATATTGATGTCAGTGGACAGAAGTTTTTGGTAATTAACAATTGATTAAACATAATTTATTAAGTATAGGAAATTTTTATGAAAAATATTTTATCTCAGACTATCTCAGAATCCTGTGATCTTTGACTGTAAAATATAGTTGCAGGAAACTCATATTTAATTAATTTGATGTGTGAACTTATGCAGATAAATTCCCTTTTTATGTAATATGATTTCTAAATACAAATTTGATATATTGAAGAGATTTGTGATATTATAAAGATTGAGAATACAAATTCTTCCATCACTTTGACAGTTAGTTATGACTTTCCATAAAATAAGACACTGTGTATCATGTAACATATTTCTTTGAAGGGGAACAGAAATACAAGCACATTTTCACAAATCTACACTGTAATCTGTATTATTGAACAACTGTTATTGCATATTATAAACAAATCAAATCTCTTTATTAAAGTTACTGAAAATGAAGTAAGTCACTATTCTGATCTAAATAAATAAAAGATCTTTCATATGTGTAATCACAATAGGCAAAAACCATGTAGACATTGTGATTTTTACCAGCTTGAATAGAATATGATTATTAGACATAAAATATAGGGTATTGAGAATTTCAAAAGGAGCCAGTGCAGTTCAAGCCTGTAGTTTTACTAGGTTGCGTTTTTATTATCAGTGTTACCTAATTGATAACCATGCAATTATAGGCCAAGTTCATAGACTATCTACCAAGCTGTAATAATTATCAGCTTGCAATTTTGTTGCTATTATCAAGTAAGCTATGTGTTAGAAGTCTGCAAGATTACTATGGAAAAAGTCACATGCAATTCTAAGATCTGTATCTTGTTACTCTGAAGTGATGCTGCTTTTGCTGACTTAGCTATAACTGCTGAAGAGATAGCACAAGTTGTCTGAATGGGACTGGATATTTATTCATTTTAGTAGGTATTAGCATTGAAATCTGTTCGTCTAGTAGATATACAACAAACAAAACTGATGTTTAAAAGTTTACATACAGATATTTTTGTTGTTTCTGTTCCCCTTTTAAATCTGAGCTTTCAAAATTTTACTGTTTTCAGCAATCCTTATGATGTACACTGATGGGCACAGTAAAGGGTCCAACATTTTGCTCTGTGGGTTAGTATTGCTCAAAAGTTTTTATATGTATGGTAAGAAATATTGTATTAGGGCTCAGAATCCACCATTTCCTCAAAAAGTCAAAATGACTTGCTTTGAGATCATCATTACTGACCAGTTGTTCAATGAAGGGCATGACTGATATTACAGCAGTTAGAAAAAGAAAAAACTCCTTTTTTAAATGGAGTAGTTGGACAAAGTCATTTCCTATAAATGTTTAACTCTTTCTTTTTCTCGGCGATCACGTCCTTAACACCCTTTGCATCACACTTACTTTCAAGGGTAATAAAACATGCAAGGTCTATTTATTCTCAAAGTTGGAATTGTGAAGATATGTAAGTGGAAGCTTGTGGCAAATCTTATGGTAGCTTTTACTGATTCTGTGAAGTATGATATCTTTGTTTTCTTTCCATGCACTAAGTGGCTATTGTTGGTTTGATAAGTTTATTTTGTAAATGCAATGATATTGAATATCAAGCATATTAATTAAAATAATTATGTTTAGGCAAAGCTGTTCAGTATTTTAGCTTGTTTTATGGTGCTTGTATTTTTTTATTATTAAACAATACCTTCCAGTCTTTGGACAATCATAATACAAATAATGTTAATCAACACATGTATTGTGAAACAGAACACTTGATGTTTACTCACAAGACCAATTACTATATTATATAATATGGGTGACAGTACAGTTTAACCCACCATAGCAATATAAACTCTTAACAAGCACAAAGTATTTGTTACTATTTGAAGTAATCCAATGTAATATTGTGTTTCCCTTTCTATATACCAATGCCTGTTGCAGTGTTATGGAGTGATTTGCAAAATATTTCTTTTTAAGCACTTCCTCTGACTGCATAAATAGTATTTCTTTGACTACTGTCACTCAAAATTGCTCACATTTGGGATATTTATGCAACTTCATTTAGTGCAATATAAACCTGGTTCTTACACATGCTGATTATTGGCACACAGCTACTTTTTAACTTTTTAATACCGATTTTTGTTTTTAGAATAAAGATATATGAAAAGACATAATTGCAACATGTATGATGCTGAAATTTGATGGAATATGTGTAAAACTGCTTTTGGCCAATTTGCAGTTGCTTTTTTAGAGTATTTTGCTTTTATTCATACAGTAAGTCATATACACATGTATGTGACCATGTATATGTAAGCATGTATTTGAGTGTGTGTGTCTTTGTGTCTGCAGATATATAAATACATTTTGATTTTTTTACAAATGGTTATTGTAATGAAAAAAGTTTAACCTTAGTCCTTTTGTCCATAAGAATGATTGCATTACAAGAGTTACTTTCTCACTCATGATGAAATCTTAAGAACTAAAGGGAATTTTGCTCTCATCTTATCTAGAATATTCCAAGTTGGAAGTAAACTTCAGTTATTATATTTATTGAAATAATCTGTCAGAAATAATTCACAGCTTAATTGATGCGCTCAGCCAAGGTAACTAACAGTGCAGGAATGAAGACATGTAGCTTATACTCAAGATCATCTGCTTCTTGGTATTCTTTTCTCTTTTTCTTTCATTTTTTTGAGATGGTTGCTCATTAGTCTTCAGGGGATTTGACTTTATTTTACATACTTTTTTATTAGTGTCCATACCATTTTTCTTTATCTATGATAAATCAGTGTAACTTTATTGTTATGATATGGTAAAGATTAATCAATTCTAACACCTTTCCTTGTTGATGTTTCTAGTCATGCTCATATCCTTATTCTTTATTTTCTGAAAATCCATATATGACTGAGTCATGCCAGTAAGAGAATATCATGAACTAACTTTTAACTGGTTGCTAATATGCTTACATTTGTATGGTGCTCAAAGGCAGCATTATATTTTGCTTGTTGTACATGAGAAGATTTTTTCACTGTTAACTATTATGGTTCAGGGTGGCCTTCTTTTTTCTGTCTCTCTCTGTCATTTTACTCTTTCCTTTTTCTCTGTTTCCACATGCTTCATCCCCTTGCACACTATATATATTTGAGTTTTCTCCTGTAAGTCAGAAACAATAGGCAGTGACTAGTGTACTCATATATAGCCCTGTTATTTTAAACATAATTTTTCAAACATTTTTTTTTAAGTTGACCCCATAGCAAACAAAACAACAAATTTTAGTTAGGTGAGAAAAACTTTAAGTATAAAGTTTTATGTTAAGGTGATTGCTGAAGGACTATTGTAGACTTTAAAAAATTATTTATTGGAAGCATGTACTGACAACTGATTCCAAGAGAATGTTTGTTGTGCATGACCCAAAGTCATGTTTCATTCAGATATGAGTAAATGCAATTTTTCTTCAGCTATTTTACATATACTAATGTGAAATGGCAGTTGGGTTTAGTCACTGTTTTACTTGAATGTGTGTTTAAGTTTGCAAGGGGATTAAAATCATAGCACATTTAATATATTATATCACAGAATCATCTAACATCTATACATTCTGATCAGAACATCTGTTAGCAATTATATCTGCTTACCACAGTAATACTACTGATAAAATGTACCATATTGGTTGCTTGCTTGAAGTCCAAAAATATGTTAGGAAGGTAGATATTAGCTAAGTAAGAATATTATTACTATATTTACTGCAATTTCAAATTGCTTATTTCAAATTTAGTATTGCAGACACACACATTCGTACAGTCACACGCATTTCTTTTCACACTTGAAAACATCCACTGACACTCACATCAACCATACATACTCACATAATTATGTGTAATTATATTAAGCAGAGTTCACAAACATACCGAAAGGCTGTAGATTTTATACACTAATGATTTTTATGCACAAAAAATCCAAACTCAAACAGTAAAGCTGATGGCAGCATTCTTCATAAGGTGAAGTAAAAATAATTGTTACTTTTACAGATAGTCATCTGTCAGAATGCTTTGTCCCAGATGAAGGCAACAAAATATTTAAATGCATTTCATCAGGTGCAACAATAGAACAGGTCCTGCCTATTGGCTGCAGTTATCAGATCTTGGTACAATGCACATAGGTAATCATCTTCCCAGCCATGTAATACAGGAGACAAGTGAATGGTTGTTGATCCACTTGCTACTGGATTCCTTTGTCTCTGTGAGACAACCAGATTGTGTGTAAATATATATATGCATCAATGAAAAAAAAACTTGAAGACATTGGTAAGGCATTTCTTGCCACAGTCCTTTTGTTTTTCACTGACAGCACTTTCCAGAACTTGTAATAATGTATGAGGATGGTTTACAGTGTTTTGTGGTTTCTATTTGCCCGTATAGTAGCCCAGATCCATAAGCTATCAGTCAATCTTTACAGAAATATCTGTAGTCTATTTCTGTGGTGATATTAATTGGTTATGTAGTACTGTAACAGCTTAGTACTGATGTTAACAACAGATTTACTAGATTAATGACAGATTTACAAGAGACTTTACAGTAAATTTAATGTCAGTTGGCTAAATAAGATGGGCCAATTTTTTTCAGTGTTTTCATATCATTCCAAATGTAATCAGATATTGTTTGTAAGAATGATGTGAATATAAGTGACAATACAGTACAGCTATGAACCTGGGACCTTGCAATTGCAACACCATCACTCTACGACTGCAGTGCACCACCACCTAATTAAAAGTACCACTTTAAATTCTTACATCAGATTAGATTATTTATTTCAGAATTTTAAAGTCACATTTGTTGTGAATGGAGAGATCAGACTTACCACTGTCTTACAGTGAGCCTAGATAAGTCGATTTAGAGCTTTAAAAATATAGCCATGTATTCTGTGAGAATATGGGCAAAATATTTGGAAATTTTTAAAATTGTGATATCAAGCATAAATGTTAGAAGAATGAGTTTTAAAAATACCCATGGCAGAGTGATGTCAGGAGCAAGAGATACCTTTTACCATTGTGAATATAGTGGCATAAATGTCATTAAGCTTTCCCCATCAGCACCTAAACTGCTAGCTACAAGATATATTGCATTGTCTTCTTTTACATTCACTTCATTTTCTCAGAATCACTCTTTTTGTCTGAAAGTTGTTACACCATTTACCATATAATCATACTCATTTATATTGGTCAAAATTCTGCACATGGAAGATGGTGCTATAAATCATTTTTTACTCAATTGTTTCCTATGAGATAAGTCTACATGCAAGTATTGGTTAGTGATAACCAAAGCAAGCTCATAAATTCATATGTATGATAACCCAGCATTTAGTTATTTTTCAATTGAAGAAAGAAGACATTTCTTAAGTTCTACATCAACTAGAAATCCAAGGCCTTTACATATTATGATGCTGAAGTGTAAAAGGCATAAAGTTGGAAAGAATATGAACCATTGACTTGGTGGTTCCTGATCTTGCAAATAGTAAAGTGATGCCTACTAGACTGTTCAAAGTGCAGATGTATTGATAAGAAAATTTTACTTTTTTTGTATACAAAAATTCTAAATAGAGAAGGCATGTTTTTTCTCACATTCCCAGTACTAAAATACCCTAATTGAAGTCTATGTTTCACCAGATTTTTTTTTTTTTTTTTTTTTTTTTTTTTTTTTTTTATCTTCTTTTGGATAAAAAATTAACTTTTAGAGCTGACAAACATTTTCTATGTAGAATGGGGATATACAGATTTGAATATGTACATGTATTATACATTAAATTAGTTCAGTCATCAGAGTTTTAGAAACTAAAGGTATGCCTCTTTGGTTTGCATGTTTTAAGTGTAAATCCAGAATATCTTCCATAAAATCAAACATACGCACTAGACTCAGGAAGCAACATATTGGCATTCATGTTGCATCTACTGCAATTAACATTTTTGGAAATAAGTGCCTGTGGTGAATCTTGAATAATTCATCAGTTTCAAGGGTCTGCAATAAGATATCAATTGTATACGTACACCATTAGAACTGAAAAACCCTTTGAGCTGGTGAATTATCCAAATGGTGATCCATTTATTGACAAGTGTACTGATAGGGTAAGCATTAAAAAGGTACATGGTATTGTACCTTTATTGTCATGGATTTCAAAAATTACTAATATTATTGAATAATAAAAATGTAATATTTGGGATTTGGGCAAATGTTTTATAAAGTACAATGCAAGAGAGGCATAGAGTGGGGGTTTTGCAATTTATATCTATCAGATCAAATTGCTTAATATATAACCCCTCGTTGCCAGTCATTCAATGTGTTTTGAGAGATATGGGTTGGATTAACTACTTTCATAGGAACTTTGTCACTAATAGAGACAAAATATGAGTAAATGTAACCTCTGTAAATCACTTTTTATGGATACATTTGCTTAATGTACACTAGCTTTCTGTAAAGTCCTCCCACCTCCACAGTTTCTAATTGTTCAGAGTAAGTGACAATTTATAAAGAATACTAAAGCACGAGCTACCCCATGTATTCTTATTATGGCATATATTCTTTTGTATGTTCATTTCAGTCATGATCATTGTACTTGATTTTTCAACATCAAGAACCTCTTTTGCATCTGAAATATATAATGTGTGTGTGTGTGTACAGTGTCAATGTTGGTACATTCACAATAAAATATACATAGCAATATATTTCCATATCATCATCATTTGTATTATTTTATTAGATTTTGTTTTAAAGTTTACCAAGATGAAATGATACATGTTCATGAAAAAATATACTTCTATGATTTAACTTCAAATTAATTGGAAGTTATTCATCATGCTATACTAAACTACAAAATTCAGAGTATTTGGTGTAACCTACTTGCCTTTACAATAGCTCTGAAATTCTTTCTAAAACATGTATAACAAATATGTGAATCTGTTAAACCTCAGAAACATGATAACTTTGGCAATAATAGTTATATATTGTACAATTAAATAGACTTGAAGTTTGGAATAAAAGAATGATGATTGGAATGAGCAGTTTAACAAATTAAACAGCCATAATAGAACTGCCTACAATCCATTCCAGGAACAAACACAATTCTTCCACTAGCTTGAAAATCAGTTATGATCACTTGTACTGCTATTTTAGCTCAGTCGGCTTGAACATGCAGTCATAGATGTTCCAGTAATAAATTAAGGAATATCTGTATAAAATTCAAAAGATTAAATACCATGAAAACCTATGAATATAAGTAGATGATATGGTTAGAATATTTAAATGAAATATCTGATTTGTGTGGGGGTGCTTGTGTGCATGGATGCATAAAACACAGGCACAGAGAAAGAAATATGGCATCTCCCTCTCAAGCAAATTCATACATTTTATCACTGTTTTGTTTATGAAATATGTTGATAAAAGTTCAGTTCCTTGTTTTGTCATGACAGTATTATACATTGCTTTTGGTAAATATAAATGTCTCTGCAGAGGAAAAAAGAAAAAGAAAGAAAAAATGCGAATATATATAAGTACATCAAGAATATATATAAGAATATATATATATATATATATATATATATATATATATATATATATATATATATATTATATATATATTTATATATATATATATATATATATATATATATATATATATATATATGTATATATATATATATATATATATATATATATATATATATATATGNCAAATTTGACCAGAGCAGACTCCAAATTTCGTTTTCTCACATAAACTTTATCGTAAATCAGTTTAATCGAGGATAGGTTACATTAGCTGGAATTTGGTGAGGTTAGGTTAGGTTAGGTTAGGTTAGGTTAGGTTAGGCTCAAATTTGACCAGGAGACTCCAAATTTCGTTTTCTCACATAATTTTATCGTAAATCAGTTTAATCGAGGATAGGTTACATTAGCTGGAATTTGGTGAGGTAGGTTAGGTTAGGTTAGGTTAGGCTCAAATTTGACCAGGAGACTCCAAATTTCGTTTTCTCATAAACTTTATATTAAATCAGTTTAATCGAGGATAGGTTACATTAGCTGGAATTTGGTGAGAGTTAGGTTAGGTTAGGTTAGGTTAGGCTCAAATTTGACCAGGAGACTCCAAATTTCGTTTTCTCACATAAACTTTATCGTAAATCAGTTTAATCGAGGATAGGTTACATTAGCTGGAATTTGGTGAGGTTAGGTTAGGTTAGGTTAGGTTAGGTTAGGCTCAAATTTACCAGGAGACTCCAAATTTCGTTTTCTCACATAAACTTTATCGTAAATCAGTTTAATCGAGGATAGGTTACATTAGCTGGAATTTGGTGAGGTTAGGTTAGGTTAGGTTAGGTTAGGTTAGGCTCAAATTTGACCAGGAGACTCCAAATTTCGTTTTCTCACATAAAATTTTATTAAATCAGTTTAATCGAGGATAGGTTACATTAGCTGGAATTTGGTGAGGTTAGGTTAGGTTAGGTTAGGTTAGGTTAGGCTCAAATTTGACCAGGAGACTCCAAATTTCGTTTTCACATAAACTTATCGTAAATCAGTTTAATCGAGGATAGGTTACATTAGCTGGAATTTGGTGAGGTTAGGTTAGGTTTAGGTTAGGCTCAAATTTGACCAGGAGACTCCAAATTTCGTTTTCTCACATAAACTTTATCGTAAATCAGTTTAATCGAGGATAGGTTACATTAGCTGGAATTTGGTGAGGTTAGGTTAGGTTAGGTTAGGTTAGGTTAGGTTAAAATTTGACCAGGAGACTCCAAATTTCGTTTTCTCACATAAATTTTATCGTAAATCAGTTTAATCGAGGATAGGTTACATTAGCTGGAATTTGGTGAGGTTAGTTTAGGTTAGGTTAGGTTAGGTTAGGCTCAAATTTGACCAGGAGACTCCAAATTTCGTTTTCTCACATAAATTTATATTAAATCAGTTTAATCGAGGATAGGTTACATTAGCTGGAATTTGGTGAGGTTAGGTTAGGTTAGGTTAGGTTAGGCTCAAATTTGACCAGGAGACTCCAAATTTCGTTTTCTCACATAAACTTTATATTAAATCAGTTTAATCGAGGATAGGTTACATTAGCTGGAATTTGGTGAGGTTAGGTTAGGTTAGGTAGGTTAGGTTAGGTTAGGCTCAAATTTGACCAGGAGACTCCAAATTTCGTTTTCTCACATAAATTTATCGTAAATCAGTTTAATCGAGGATAGGTTACATTAGCTGGAATTTGGTGAGGTTAGGTTAGGTTAGGTTAGGCTCAAATTTGACCAGGAGACTCCAAATTTCGTTTTCTCACATAAACTTTATAAAATCAGTTTAATCGAGGATAGGTTACATTAGCTGGAATTTGGTGAGGTTAGGTTAGGTTAGGTTAGGTTAGGTTAGGTTAGGCTCAAATTTGACCAGGAGACTCCAAATTTCGTTTTCTCACATAAACTTTATCGTAAATCAGTTTAATCGAGGATAGGTTACATTAGCTGGAATTTGGTGAGGTTAGGTTAGGTTAGGTTAGGTTAGGTCTCAAATTTGACCAGGAGACTCCAAATTTCGTTTTCTCACATAAATTTATCGTAAATCAGTTTAATCGAGGATAGGTTACATTAGCTGGAATTTGGTGAGGTTAGGTTAGGTTAGGTTAGGTTAGGTTAGGCTCAAATTTGACCAGGAGACTCCAAATTTCGTTTTCTCACATTTTATTAAATCAGTTTAATCGAGGATAGGTTACATTAGCTGGAATTTGGTGAGGTTAGGTTAGGTTAGGTTTTTAGGTTAGGCTCAAATTTGACCAGGAGACTCCAAATTTCGTTTTCCACATAAACTTATCGTAAATCAGTTTAATCGAGGATAGGTTACATTAGCTGGAATTTGGTGAGGTTAGGTTAGGTTAGGTTAGGTTAGGCTCAAATTTGACCAGGAGACTCCAAATTTCGTTTTCTCACATAAACTTATTAAATCAGTTTAATCGAGGATAGGTTACATTAGCTGGAATTTGGTGGTTAGGTTAGGTTAGGTTAGGTTTAGGTTAGGGTTAGGCAAATTTGACCAGGAGACTCCAAATTTCGTTTTCTCACATAAACTTTATCGTAAATCAGTTTAATCGAGGATAGGTTACATTAGCTGGAATTTGGTGAGGTTAGTTTAGGTTAGGTTAGGTTAGGTTAGGCTCAAATTTGACCAGGAGACTCCAAATTTCGTTTTCTCACATAAACTTTATCGTAAATCAGTTTAATCGAGGATAGGTTACATTAGCTGGAATTTGGAGGTTAGGTTAGGTTAGGTTAGGTTAGGCTCAAATTTGACCAGGAGACTCCAAATTTCGTTTTCTCACATAAATTTTATCGTAAATCAGTTTAATCGAGGATAGGTTACATTAGCTGGAATTTGGTGAGGTTAGGTTAGGTTAGGTTAGGTTAGGTTAGGTTAGGCTCAAATTTGACCAGGAGACTCCAAATTTCGTTTTCTCACATAAATTTATCGTAAATCAGTTTAATCGAGGATAGGTTACATTAGCTGGAATTTGGTGAGGTTAGGTTAGGTTAGGTTAGGTTAGGCTCAAATTTGACAGGAGACTCCAAATTTCGTTTTCTCACATAAACTTTATATTAAATCAGTTTAATCGAGGATAGGTTACATTAGCTGGAATTTGGTGAGGTTAGTTAGGTTAGGTTAGGTTAGGTTAGGCTCAAATTTGACCAGGAGACTCCAAATTTCGTTTTCTCACATAAATTTATATTAAATCAGTTTAATCGAGGATAGGTTACATTAGCTGGAATTTGGTGAGGTTAGGTTAGGTTAGGTTAGGTTAGGTTAGGCTCAAATTTGACCAGGAGACTCCAAATTTCGTTTTCTCACATAAATTTATCGTAAATCAGTTTAATCGAGGATAGGTTACATTAGCTGGAATTTGGTGAGGTTAGGTTAGGTTAGGTTAGGTTAGGTTAGGCTCAAATTTGACCAGGAGACTCCAAATTTCGTTTTCTCACATAAATTTATTAAATCAGTTTAATCGAGGATAGGTTACATTAGCTGGAATTTGGTGAGGTTAGGTTAGGTTAGGTTTAGGTTAGGCTTAAATTTGACCAGGAGACTCCAAATTTCGTTTTCTCACATAAATTTATATTAAATCAGTTTAATCGAGGATAGGTTACATTAGCTGGAATTTGGTGAGGTTAGGTTAGGTTAGGTTAGGCTCAAATTTGACCAGGAGACTCCAAATTTCGTTTTCTCACATAAACTTATTAAATCAGTTTAATCGAGGATAGGTTACATTAGCTGGAATTTGGTGGTTAGGTTAGGGTAGGTTAGGTTAGGTTAGGTTAGAAATTTGACCAGGAGACTCCAAATTTCGTTTTCTCACATAAATTTTATCGTAATCAGTTTAATCGAGGATAGGTTACATTAGCTGGAATTTGGTGAGGTTAGTTTAGGTTAGGTTAGGTTAGGTAGGCTCAAATTTGACCAGGAGACTCCAAATTTCGTTTTCTCACATAAATTTATATTAAATCAGTTTAATCGAGGATAGGTTACATTAGCTGGAATTTGGTGAGGTTAGGTTAGGTTAGGTTAGGTTAGGCTCAAATTTGACCAGGAGACTCCAAATTTCGTTTTCTCACATAAATTTATATTAAATCAGTTTAATCGAGGATAGGTTACATTAGCTGGAATTTGGTGAGGTTAGGTTAGGTTAGGTAGGTTAGGTTAGGTTAGGCTCAAATTTGACCAGGAGACTCCAAATTTCGTTTTCTCATATAACTTTATCGTAAATCAGTTTAATCGAGGATAGGTTACATTAGCTGGAATTTGGTGAGGTTAGGTTAGGTTAGGTTAGGCAAATTTGACAGGAGACTCCAAATTTCGTTTTCTCACATAAATTTATTAAATCAGTTTAATCGAGGATAGGTTACATTAGCTGGAATTTGGTGAGGTTAGTTAGGTTAGGTTAGGTTAGGTTAGGCTCAAATTTGACCAGGAGACTCCAAATTTCGTTTTCTCACATAAATTTATCGTAAATCAGTTTAATCGAGGATAGGTTACATTAGCTGGAATTTGGTGAGGTTAGGTTAGGTTAGGTTAGGTTAGGTTAGGCTCAAATTTGACCAGGAGACTCCAAATTTCGTTTTCTCACATAAACTTTATCGTAATCAGTTTAATCGAGGATAGGTTACATTAGCTGGAATTTGGTGAGGTTAGGTTAGGTTAGGTTAGGTTAGGTTAGGCTCAAATTTGACCAGGAGACTCCAAATTTCGTTTTCTCACATAAATTTTATTAAATCAGTTTAATCGAGGATAGGTTACATTAGCTGGAATTTGGTGAGGTTAGGTTAGGTTAGGTTAGGTTTAGGTTTAGGTTAGGAAATTTGACAGGAGACTCCAAATTTCGTTTTCTCACATAAACTTTATTAAATCAGTTTAATCGAGGATAGGTTACATTAGCTGGAATTTGAGGTTAGGTTAGGTTAGGTTAGGTTAGGTTAGGCTCAAATTTGACCAGGAGACTCCAAATTTCGTTTTCTCACATAAATTTATATTAAATCAGTTTAATCGAGGATAGGTTACATTAGCTGGAATTTGGTGTTTAGGTTAGGTTAGGTTAGGTTAGGTTAGGCTCAAATTTGACCAGGAGACTCCAAATTTCGTTTTCTCACATAAACTTTATATTAAATCAGTTTAATCGAGGATAGGTTACATTAGCTGGAATTTGGTGAGGTTAGGTTAGGTTAGGTAGGTTAGGTTCTCAAAATTTGACCAGGAGACTCCAAATTTCGTTTTCTCATATAAATTTATATTAAATCAGTTTAATCGAGGATAGGTTACATTAGCTGGAATTTGGTGAGGTTAGGTTAGGTTAGGTTAGGTTAGGCTCAAATTTGACAGGAGACTCCAAATTTCGTTTTCTCACATAAATTTATATTAAATCAGTTTAATCGAGGATAGGTTACATTAGCTGGAATTTGGTGAGTTTAGTTAGGTTAGGTTAGGTTAGGTTAGGCTCAAATTTGACCAGGAGACTCCAAATTTCGTTTTCTCACATAAACTTTATCGTAAATCAGTTTAATCGAGGATAGGTTACATTAGCTGGAATTTGGTGAGGTTAGGTTAGGTTAGGTTAGGTTAGGTTAGGCTCAAATTTGACCAGGAGACTCCAAATTTCGTTTTCTCACATAAACTTTATCGTAAATCAGTTTTCGAGGATAGGTTACATTAGCTGGAATTTGGTGAGGTTAGGTTAGGTTAGGTTAGGTTAGGTTAGGTCAAATTTGACCAGGAGACTCCAAATTTCGTTTTCTCACATAAATTTTATTAAATCAGTTTAATCGAGGATAGGTTACATTAGCTGGAATTTGGTGAGGTTAGGTTAGGTTAGGTTAGGTTAGGCTCAAATTTGACCAGGAGACTCCAAATTTCGTTTTCACATAAAATTTATTAATCAGTTTAATCGAGGATAGGTTACATTAGCTGGAATTTGGTGAGGTTAGGTTAGGTTAGGTTAGGCTCAAATTTGACCAGGAGACTCCAAATTTCGTTTTCTCACATAAACTTTATATAAATCAGTTTAATCGAGGATAGGTTACATTAGCTGGAATTTGGTGAGTTAGGTTAGGTTAGGTTAGGTTAGGTTAGGTTAGAAATTTGACCAGGAGACTCCAAATTTCGTTTTCTCACATAAATTTATTTAAATCAGTTTAATCGAGGATAGGTTACATTAGCTGGAATTTGGTGAGGTTAGTTTAGGTTAGGTTAGGTTAGGTTAGGCTCAAATTTGACCAGGAGACTCCAAATTTCGTTTTCTCACATAAATTTTATAAAATCAGTTTAATCGAGGATAGGTTACATTAGCTGGAATTTGGTGTTTAGTTAGGTTAGGTTAGGTTAGGTTAGGCTCAAATTTGACCAGGAGACTCCAAATTTCGTTTTCTCACATAAATTTATATTAAATCAGTTTAATCGAGGATAGGTTACATTAGCTGGAATTTGGTGAGGTTAGGTTAGGTTAGGGGTTAGGTTAGGTTAGGCTCAAATTTGACCAGGAGACTCCAAATTTCGTTTTCTCACATAAATTTATCGTAAATCAGTTTAATCGAGGATAGGTTACATTAGCTGGAATTTGGTGAGGTTAGGTTAGGTTAGGTTAGGTTAGGCTCAAATTTGACAGGAGACTCCAAATTTCGTTTTCTCACAAAATTTATATTAAATCAGTTTAATCGAGGTTAGGTTACATTAGCTGGAATTTGGTGAGTTTAGTTTAGGTTAGGTTAGGTTAGGTTAGGCTCAAATTTGACCAGGAGACTCCAAATTTCGTTTTCTCACATAAACTTTATATTAAATCAGTTTAATCGAGGATAGGTTACATTAGCTGGAATTTGGTGAGGTTAGGTTAGGTTAGGTTAGGTTAGGTCTCAAATTTGACCAGGAGACTCCAAATTTCGTTTTCTCACATAAACTTTATCGTAAATCAGTTTAATCGAGGATAGGTTACATTAGCTGGAATTTGGTGAGGTTAGGTTAGGTTAGGTTAGGTTAGGTTAGGCTCAAATTTGACCAGGAGACTCCAAATTTCGTTTTCTCACATAAAATTTATAAATCAGTTTAATCGAGGATAGGTTACATTAGCTGGAATTTGGTGAGGTTAGGTTAGGTTAGGTTAGGTTAGGTTAGGCTCAAATTTGACCAGGAGACTCCAAATTTCGTTTTCTCACATAAAATTTATCGTAAATCAGTTTAATCGAGGATAGGTTACATTAGCTGGAATTTGGTGAGGTTAGGTTAGGTTA
>NW_020870763.1:59908-65148 GCF_003789085.1 Penaeus vannamei | reverse complement strand
TAGGTGAGGTTAGATTAGGGAGGTTAGGTTAGGTTAGGTTAGGCTCAAATTTGACCTGGAGACTCCAAATTTCGTTTTCTCACATAAACTTGATCGTAAATCAGTTTAATTCAGGATAGGTTACATTAGCTGCAATTTGGTGAGGTTAGGTTAGGGTTAGGTTAGGTTAGGTTAGGTTAGGCTCAAATTTGACCAGGAGACTCCAAATTTCGTTTTCTCACATAAACTTGATCGTAAATCAGTTTAATCCAGGATAGGTACATTAGCTGCAATTTGGTGAGGTTAGGTTAGGTTAGGTTACGTTAGGTTAGGTTAGGTTAGGTTAGGTTAGGTTAGGCTCAAATTTGACCAGGAGACTCCAAATTTCGTTTTCTCACATAAACTTGATCGTAAATCAGTTTAATCCAGGATAGGTTACATTAGCTGCAATTTGGTGAGGTTAGGTTAGGGTACGTTAGGTTAGGTTAGGTTAGGTTAGGCTCAAATTTGACCAGGAGACTCCAAATTTCGTTTTCTCACATAAACTTGATCGTAAATCAGTTTAATCCAGGATAGGTTACATTAGCTGCAATTTGGTGAGGTTAGGTTAGGTTAGGTTAGGTTAGGTTAGGTTAGGTTAGGTTAGGCTCAAATTTGACCAGGAGACTCCAAATTTCGTTTTCTCACATAAACTTGATCGTAAATCAGTTTAATCCAGGATAGGTTACATTAGCTGCAATTTGGTGAGGTTAGTTAGGTTAGGGGTTAGGTTAGGTTAGGTTAGGTTAGGTTCTGAAATTTGACCAGGAGACTCCAAATTTCGTTTTCTCTCATAAACGATCGTAAATCAGTTTAATCCAGGATAGGTTACATTAGCTGCAATTTGGTGAGGTTAGGTTAGGTTAGTTAGGTTAGGTTAGGTTAGGTTAGGCTCAAATTTGACCAGAGACTCCAAATTTCGTTTTTCTCACATAAACTTGATCGTAAATCAGTTTAATCCAGGATAGGTTACATTAGCTGCAATTTGGTGAGGTTAGGTTAGTTAGGTTAGGTTAGGTTAGGTTAGGTTAGGCTCAAATTTGACCAGGAGACTCCAAATTTCGTTTTCTTAATAAACTTGATCGTAAATCAGTTTAATCCAGGATAGGTTACATTAGCTGCAATTTGGTGAGGTTAGGTTAGGTTACTTAGGTTAGTTAGTTAGGCTCAAATTTAACCAGGAGACTCCAAATTTCGTTTTTCACATAAACTTGATCGTAAATCAGTTTAATCCAGGATAGGTTACAGTAGCTGCAATTTGGTGAGGTTAGGTTACGTTAGGTTAGGTTAGGTTAGGTTAGGCTCAAATTTCACCAAGAGACTCCAAATTTCGTTTTCTCACATAAACTTGATCGTAAATCAGTTTAATCCAGGTTAGGTTACATTAGCTGCAATTTGGTGAGTTTAGGTTAGGTGACGTTAGGTATTAGTTAGTTATTTTAACATTTATTCAGGTAATTATGATGATTTTCTTGATAATTCCTTTATTACTGACAATAATGATGATAATTATGATGAATAATGACAATGATAATGGCAATAATAATGATAAATCATAATTATAATGATAATTTTGATAATTCCTGCAATAATTAACTCTATTCGAATAATCTCATACTAATAATGGCAACAGAAATAATAATATCATTATCATTGTCATTATAATTATTATTATTGTCATTATTATTTCTAAAATTATCATTATTGCTATTATCATAATATGTATAGTTTTAATGATAAAAATAGCAATAATAATTAGCATAATAATTATTATAACTGCAATAATGATAATATTAATAATTATAATCATAATAATGACTATAAAGATAATAATCATGAAAATAATGACAGTGATGATGATAATTATTATTCAGTCCATTTATGATAAAATAAAGGCCAGAAGTAATAAAGTCCCAAAAGTCGAAAAAAAAAGGCCTTTTGAGAAAAATGTCGAAAAAAAAACTTTTTCGCTTTTAATGGTAATTATGAGTATTTAACATTAATTCAGGTAATTATGATGATTTTCATGATAATTCCTTTGTCATTAACAATAATGATGATAACATAATTATAATGATAATTTTGATAATTACTGCAATAATACCAATAATCGACTCTATTCCCAATAATTTTCATACTAATAATGGCAATAGAAATAATAATATCATTATCATTGTCATTATAATTAATATTATTGTCATTATTTCTACAATTATCATTATTGCTTTTAACATTATATAAATAGTTATAATGATAAAAATAGCAATAATAATTAGCATAATAATTATTATAACTGCAATAATGATGATAATAATAATGATAATCATGATGATAATGACTATAATGATGATAATCATGAAAATAATGACAGTAATGATAATAATGATGATAATAATTATTCAGTGAATAAATAATGAAATAAGACCAAAAGTAATAAAATCCCATAAGTCGAAAAAACGGCAAAATCGACCGTAATACAGCCTTTTGAGAGAAACGTCGAAAAAAAAACTTTTTCGCTTTTCAGTGGTAATTATGAGGATTTTAACATTAATTCAGGTTATTATGATGATTTTCATGATAATTCCTTTATTATTGACAATAAATATGATAATGGCAATGATAATGATAAAATCATAATTATAATGATAATTTTGATAATTACTGCAATAATAGCAATAATTAACTCTATTCCAATAATTTTCATACTAATAATGGCAATAGAAATAATAATAACAGCATTATCATTGTCATTATAATTATTATTGTCATTATTATTTTTACAATTATCATTATTGCTATTATCATTGTATAAATAGTTATAATGATAAAAATAGCAATAATAATTAGCATAATAATTATTATAACTGCAATAATGATGATAATAATAATGATAATCATGATGATAATGACTATAATGATAATAATCATGAAAATAATGACAGTAATGATAATAATGATGATAATAATTATTATTCAGTCCATTTATAATGAAATAAAGGCCAGAAGTAATAAAATCCGAAAAGTCGAAAAAACGGCAAAATCTAGCGTAATGTATTGTAATAATGATAACTGCAATAATGAATATTCTAAAAATGATAAAAGTAGCAACAATGAACGAAAGCCACCATTAGTAAGAACGATATAACAATGATAATGATTAGAAAAGGATAATATTGATTATGATGATGGTACTAACTATACGAAAGAGGATTTATCACAATAACAACAACAATCGTGAGAAATAATAAAAGAAAATATAACAAAGATTTTAGAATATATAATTGTGCTCTTACCATAATAATATGAGTAATCAAATCAACATTACTACAGATAATGCATACGTGATTGAAAACAATAATCTCTCTTTCTCTCTCTTCTCCCCCTCTCCTCTTCTCAGTCTCTTCTCACTCTCTCTCAATGCAAGTATAATTCACGGAATCTCTCGCCTGTATCCTAATCGGCGCACAAGCCTTCATCCCGAAGAGCATTTGTGATTAACTGTAAACTGTAGTTTTTCTTCTTCTTCTTTATGATATGGAATAGGCATGATGACGATAATGCGAACAACGTCCAGGTGAAATAAGAAGTCAATTATAAAAGTAGTAGTAGTAGAAATGCTAAAGATAATAATAATGATCATAATAATGATAATGTACTTGATGATATTTGTTGGTGAGGAAGAAAATGAAAAGAACAAAACTCTTGTTGATAAAATAACGGGGGATGAAGGTAATCAAAAATAGCAATATTATTGCACTATTTTGCAACTGCATGATAACAATAGCATAAAAGTGTTATATTGACAATGAAAGTGAAAATTATTTCAGTAGTGATAATGAAGTAACAGTGGTGCGTTATGATGATAATGTTAACATCAATTGTAGTCATGGACTGATAATGACATTTGTGATATATAAAGAACGTAATGGTGATGATAATCACGATGGCTTGATAATAGTAAAGCGGTAACGATGATTAAGAAAGCAATCACCTTAATTACCTCAACAATAAAAATACAGATGATATTAGTAGGTTTGAGAAAGGGGCCATAAATGTTAACAGTTTAGAACCCATTACATTTAAACAAAAACGTTCATAACAATATGGATAATGATGATATCAACAATAGTTATGATAACAACAGTGAGAGCGTGATTAGTGACTGCCACCATTACTTACTTCCATCTTGCTATATCAAGACTTTGCAATACAATGCAAATATAATTCGCGGAATTCGCGGCTGCGACCTCATCGGCGCAGACCTTCATCCCGAAGAGTATTTGACGCCACCTTTGCTGTTATTTTCTTGGTGTTTCTCAAGTATATAGAATTTTTATTCATAAGACGCGTGTCGCTGTTGTTAGTGCTATCATTAGTAGTAATAGTAGTACTATTAGACTCTTTGATATTTTCGATAGCCGTTGGCGTTTCGATCTCCTGTGCCGCCTAAGGTATGCCAGCTGCCCTGCGTTCGGCCACACTGCTTCCTCAACGCGGTTCCAGCTTCAATGATGTTCATTGTTTTAGTGCAATAGTTTCCAACCTTTTTATACTCGCGGTCTCTTCTTCCTACACAAATTATGACAACAATTACTTCAATATTATCGTTAATATTATTGTTTTGTATTGTCATTATTTCTATTTTCCTTATTATTATCATTATAATCATTAATATTGTTATCACTATTATTACCATCATTATTGCCTTGTCTAAATATGAAGGAAAAGAACACGGGAATCGAACTAGGGTCCTCGATTTTAAGAACAGTCAAGCTAACCATCAAATCACGAGAGTTTCTTTACCTTTTGTTTATTATTCAGTTTGATGATTCCCAAGCACTGGAGGACGACCCAGTGAAGGAGGCTTCTCTCCGTGTTTCAAAGGTCATCTTAGTTTGCAGTGTCATTATAAAAAGACCTGCCCCCCCCCCCCTCTCTCTCTCTCTCTCTCTCTCTCTCTCTCTCTCTCTCTCTCTCTCTCTCTCTCTCTCTCCGTCTCCCTCTCCACTCTCTATCTATCTATCTATCTATTTACCTCTCAGTCTGTCAATCTATCTATATATCTATGTATCAGTTTTTGTTTTTGTTTTATCTATCGATATCCATATCTTTTTGTCTATAATATTTATTTATTCATCTTTCTATCTGTCTTACTCGGAAAGGGCTGGAGCGGAAGAGGAAGCGGCGGAGAAGAGGAGGAGGAGGATGGGAAAGGGTTGAGA
>NW_020870763.1:39908-54908 GCF_003789085.1 Penaeus vannamei | reverse complement strand
AGTTTAGGGGGAAAGAAGAGGGAGGGAGTGGAGGGTGAAATAGAGAGTGATGGAGAAAGAGAGAAAGATAGATGGGGGGAGGGTGAAGAGAGACATAAATAGAGAGGTAATATAGAGAAAGAATCGCGAAAGTGGAGAAAGAGAGGGAATTGAGAGAGAAAGAGAGATAAAGAAGGATGGAAAGATATATAGACAGTCTGAGAGTGTGCTTGAGCGAGTGAGACAGAGAGATGGAAGGAGATGGAGAGACAGAAATAAAAAAAGAAAAAAGAGAAGAGGTGAGTGTGAGTAACAGAGAGAGGAGGAGTGAGATAGAAATAGATAGAGAGAGAGAGAGGATGTGTGTGAGTAAGAGAGAGAGAGAGAGATTGAAAGTGAAAGTGAGAGAAAGAAGAAAAGGAGAAAAATAATTTTCGACGATAAGACTGCCCTCTCGCCTTTTTCGCGTATTGAGTTAAACGAAAAGGTCCACGCCGAGGCTGATCTCTGGCGCGCATCCCTCGCGTGGGAAACTAGTGCTGGCTGTCTACGTGGGTGTGGGGATTGTGGGTACTTGAAATGCGAATGTGGGGAATGCGCACTGGGCATTTTGAATGTGATCTGACGTTAATTACACTAAATTTGGTGGACGCTGCAGTAGAAAGAAGTAATATACAGAAAAAAATGGGCATCCGACAAATCTTGTGATCATTCAGTAGCAACAGGTATCGTCTAACATCTCGGTGGCGCCAGACGTTCGGATGCCGCTCGGATGGTCATCCTCTGAACGTGGAGGCTGCAATCCAGGTCACTGCAGCATCACCAGCTGTTTCAAGAAGACATGGAGAGTTCTTTAAAAATCAATTGTCTTTGTTTCCGCTCGGGATCGAACCGAGGACCTTGAGCGTGTGAAGCGCAAGTGATAACCACTACATCACGTAAACCATCGCAATGTTGGATGCTTCATTGTTTTATATTCTGTTGTAAATAGTGATTGAAAGCGAGAGAGAGAGAGAAGGGAGAGACTGAGAGAGTGATAACAATGATAAAAACAAAAAACGAGAATATGAGTAAAAAAGATAAAGAACGAAAGAGATATCCACTATTTCACATTTATTGTGTGTAAATATAATGGTATATATGAATATATATATATATATATATATATATATATATATATATATATATATATATATACACACAATGTATGTGCTCCTATATATGTGTGTCGTATGCGTGTGTGTGTGTTGTGTGTGTGTGTGTGTGTGTGTGTGTGTGTTGTGTGTGTGTGTGTGTGTGTGTGTGTGGTGTGTGTGTGTGTGTGTGTGTGTGTGTGTGTGGTGTGTGTGTGTGTGTGTGTGTGTGTGTGTGTGTGCGTATGTGTAAATGAAATATATAAACATGCTTATATAATAGATACACAAATATGTACACACACACATATATGTACATACATAAATATATACAGCAGCTTATGTGGTGTGTGTGANTCTATCTATCTATCTATCTATCTATCTATCTTCCTAATTTATCTATCTATCTATGTATGCTACATAAAAGGATTCAGCTTAGTTACCTTTCAATGGGAAGAAATGTCTTACACTTACTGAGGAAAGCCAAAAGGAAAAATATCTATTTTCTTTCTTTCTTTATCATTTATTTATTCCATTTATTTATTTTATTTTTATAAAACTCAGCAGAATACCAAGGTTGTAAACAATTAGATATTGAAGGATGCAGATGTAAGCTGCACTGCAGGAGAACCGCGCAGTGTTTATTTTTATTTTATTTTTTTTTTTTTTTTTTATTATTCTTTTGGAAGGTTTTTCTCTTCGGTCCTGCGCTGACATCCGGTGATGCATAAGCATCCCTTAAAAAAAGAATTTAATTGATTTTTTCTCTCTTAAGGTCGAGGTTCTCTGTCACGACAGGTGGTTAGGAAATGACGAGTTATTATCGGTTATTAATCAGCAAGAGATGTTGAAATTCTCGTTTGTCACGTTCGCGGTTCCACACGTTGCGGCGCCTAAGATTTCTCGTGTTCGCCGTCGAGAGGAAACGCTTGACAATTTTATAAATCCTTTCATTTTTACTACGCATCATGCGCATTCTCTTTCTCTCGCATCTTATTTCACTGCCGTCGCCCTGTCTTCGCCCATTACTCCCTCTCTCTTCCCTCATACTTTTCGCTTTCGCTTTTTGTCTTTCTGAGATTTTTTTCCGCGGTATCATCTATTTGAATATTTCTGTTAATATCCTCTTTCACACATTTTCCGCCATTTCTCTCTGATTTCCTGCCTTGACCGATAATCTCTGAATTCTCGCTTCCTTTTTTCCCTTTTCACATCGGCCTATGCCGTATCTCTATTTTTGTCTTGTTTTCTCTCTGTTGCAATAATACCCTTGCTATATAACAGAGCTTCGTCGGATTTTTTTTCTTTCTTTTTTTATTCAAGCCACGATCAAATAACATTCAAATCTGATTACTAATGACAAAAAATAGCAGTCGCTTCCCCGCAGGTAAGAATCAAAAGGCCGTAAGATATTATGATAAAGACAAAAAGGTAAATGCGCAAAAATGAATGAAAAGGGAAATGGAAAAGATCAAAGAAAGAACATGAAATAGCAAGTAACAAGGTTACAGAAAAGTCATATATGAAAATAGTTGAAAATAGATGATAATGATTATAGCATGATAAAAATAATGCAAGTGATAATGATACATAAAAAAATTTTGAAAAAAATTTTTTAAAAACAAAAGTAAGGCAAATAATTGATTATGATGATAATGATAATGATAAAGATAATAATGAAGAAACTAATGATGATACTAATCAGCAACGATATTAGCTAATGATAATGATGATAATAGTAAAATGATAAAAATGATGGTAATAGCAAATGAAATAGAAATGATAGTACTAATAATGGATACTAAAAAATGATAGTACTTAATAATGATAGCTAAAAAATGATAGTAATAATAATGATGATAAAAAAAATAGTAATAATAATGATGATACTCACAAGTGATTTTGAGATTTATTTAAGCTTCATCTAAAAACAAAGAAGTCGACGTGGTGCAGTCGTTTACACAGTCGCCTTTAACATACCCGTCTGCACTACACATACGCCGCGCCTACAAAATGAACTCACATACACATACACACCCGTATACAGACGCATTCACATACAAAAACACACACAAGCGTACTGCAAGATGAACTTCACATACACATAACAGCACCCGTATACAAACGCATTCACATAACAAAAAATCCACGACACGACAAGGCGGGTAAGCTGGGCAGAATGAACTCACAATACAGCATACACAATCCCGTATAATCAAGACGCACTCACACCGATCAACCACTTACAACACACACACACAAAACCAACACCACACGTACACACAGACAAACACACATATAAACACACATACACACATACACACACACACAGACAAACAAACAAACACACTGCCCATACTACACGCACACGCACATACAGACGAACACGCCCACGCAAACACGCATATACACGCAGACATAATACATATATATACATGCAAACAAGCACAAGGCCACTTACATACACTCTCTCTCTGTCTGGTCCTCTGTACGTTTTGCTCTCTCTCTTCTCATCGAGTGCATCGATCTCTCTCTCTGCCGTCTCTCTCGATCTCTTCTCCTAGTCTCTCCTCTCTTCGTCTCTCTCGGATAGAGATAGGAAAGGTCCAGAAGGACACCAAGACCAAACTAGACTCCAGTTGAGGTGGGAAAGTGGATCTCGAAAGGTACACGGCTCGTGAAGCGAGGAACCTCGCTCTGCGTCTCTCTCTGCCCTCACATAAATGCAAGCATAGCAATCTTTTCTTCTTTCTCTGATCCTGTCTGCCTCGAGTCTGTCTATCTGTCTCCTCTAATCTATCGTCGTTCATTCGTCCGCATTTATTTACTTATGGCTTGAGGGATCCTTGTCTCTCTCGTCTTCTACAAAGGCTCTCCTATACAGTTGCTGCTAGCGGACTGTCATTCATCATCTCTGTGTTCTCTCCTCTCTCAGCGTCTCAATAGGTCTCTCTACTCTACCTATCTCTCGTCTCCTCTGCTCTACTCTGGCTCAGCCCTGTACGCTGTTAATCAAAGAGAATTGTAATAACAGAATAGTGATACCATGTTTCCAAAACCTTTCCCATCTGCCCTAGGCCAGCGGTGGGCGACTGAGAAAGCGGGGTATAGGCGGCCAGTTTCGAATGCGCCAAAGCGGTTTCTCGGGATGAGCGCTGTTGCGGGTTCGAATCCACCGAAAAAGGGAGCAAAAAGAAAGAAATGCTCCCTTCTGATATGCAACATTTGGCGCCGGGAGTGAAAGATACAATGAAAAACCCCGGCTTTAAATAAAAAAAGAAAAAGTAGTTTGCCAATGAGAAGTGGAGCTAAAAAATGCTGCGCCTCGGTGATGTGCAACATTTGCCCGGAAGCTGAAAAAACATGAAAAGCTCCGGGGCTTTAAAACAAGCAGTGAAAAGCGCCGGGTTGCAATCATTTTACTTAAATGTAAGTTGAGAATTTTTTTTTCAATTATTAATCACTGTAATAGGATTTAATTATCATGCACGAATTATCATTATTATTATTATTGCCATCATTATCGTAATAATTATATCTACTATTTCCTTCCTTTTCCATATTGTCATTACCTTTTAATCACTCATCCCTATAATAATACGATACACAGATGATTTCTGTTAATAACGGTAATTATAGATCGTAATAGCTATGGATTAGTGAAGTGTCGATGAGAATGAATGATATGAGGTGATGCATAATTCATCAATGAAGATGATAATGGCAAGCAAATATAATAATTATGATGACAGTAATGGTATGATAACAATAGATGATAATGAATGATATTAATAAAAAAGTAACATAACCGATAATAATAATGATTATGATGATAATAATGGTAAATTTTGGGAAAAGCGTCACCAGAAGAATTGATGAAAACTAAACGCATACAGCTTCAAGTTATCTTAATTAAATGATGCACTTTTCAATAAATAAACTGCAACATTGAATACATATACGGTTATTCATTGAGTCAAGAGTAAATAAAACATTATATGAGGGAGGTGAGCTTCACAACGAAATCGCGTGAGGGAATACTGATAGGCCATCTTTGCACTGTTGTAATCACGGTACACACGGGGGAGATGAAGGGGACTGAAACATCTCTTGAACCAAACTATTTCTTTAGATCGAGCCTGGAAGCATAAAGAAAGAATCATGAAAACATCCGTATTGATTTGCCTTGGTGGAATAAGTGAGTCTGTTATAGATTGAGCAGCCGCAGGCCGATGGGCGGACCCACCTGCTTTGCCATTAAGGGTGTAACTACGTAACAAAATCAAAAAACGAAATATCATCCGTCTATTACGAGTTTTCCATAAATTCAAGCGCCTAAAATAAAGCGTCTCTGTCGGGAATCGAACGCCGAGAGAACATCACTGATGTGACGGTACGAGGAGGTACCAGTAGTTGCCAATAACACTATGACAATAGAAAATAAGAAAAGAGAAAAATATTTGTCTAGAATAATCCGCCCCCCCCCACCTAATCCCTTATATCATGCTCTCTCTCTAATATGAGTGACGTGGTTTGAGAGATTTAACTGTCACGATTTGCCATAATTAAAAGCATGTCAGAACGTACAACTTCAAGATTATGAAATTATGGAGTGAAATTTAAGAGACTAAAGATCATAATGAACCAGACAAAGAAGCGGTGGCCGAAACATGTACCAAAAAAAAAGAGAAAAATTAGACTAGTGAGAGTCCGGGCCTTTGGATGCCAGTCGTTGAGAAAGGACAGCAGAGCAGTTTTCATCTTTGACAGAAAGGAAAACACATGATAACTAAAAAAAAAAAAAAAGAAAAAAAAAAAAAAAAAAAAAAAAAAAAAAAAAAATCCCACAAGCTGCATCCTAGAGGGAAAAAGTATATTAAATGAACTGAGTCAAGACAGCAATGATCACAACAGCAATAGTAACAAATAAAGCCCAGATCAAAAAGCATAGACCAAAGGAAGAAAAAACGCCAAAAGCAAGTGGTAACAACAATTAGATAATAAAAGGAGTAAATAAAAAACAAAAAGAAACAGCAAGATAAAGTAATAAAGATAATAATGGCAATATTAGTAATAACGATAATGGCAACAAAAATATAAGCAAGATAAATAAGGGACAATGATCAGTAATAATGATAATAATAATGTGATGGGCGATTGATAATAAATAATGATAATAATAGATGATGGCGATGATAATAATTGAATGACAAACGGATACTAACTCTAATAAACAAATAATGATAGGATAAAAATGAATAATGGTGATAAAATAATGACAACAAAGCAAAAGCAACAAAAGTATGATCAACTACAAAAAGGGAATAATAACGATAACATTATAACAGTAGTAAAAAAATAAGTTCTAATAGGCAATTTGCACAACTGCCTCGCATGCCTTCCCCCCCCCCCACCCAAAAAAAAAAAAAAAAATTCAACTAGAACACTGGAGGAGATGTAGAAAAGCGAGCGAGAGAGAGAGAGAGAGAGAGAGAGAGAGAGAGAGAGTAGGAGAGAGAGAGAGAGGAGAGAGAGAAGAGAGAAGAAAGCGGATGACGTTTGAGATGTTAAGATAGACATGAAACGAAAGTTAATGTGATCGGCACCAAAGGCCATAAAGCTCCATGATAAGGTATTGTGTCGGAAAGGGGGAAAGAGAGGAATTAAAGATTAGGATAAAATGTGTTCGATGTCAGAGATTAGAGCGAGCATTTGAGAGATAGTATGGCAAGTGAATGAAAAGAGGGAAAGTAGGGAAAGTATGGACCAGAGCAGAGATTAGTAGAAAGAGGGGGAGGGGGGGGTGAGAGGGGAAGTGAAGCGGCGAATTGCAGTGTATCTGTCACTTCGGGGAAGGATAGAGGAGCAAATGTTTCAAGGAAAAACAAAGAAGCCAGTTGGAAAAGGAGGAGAAGAATCCGGGGAGAGGTGGAGAGGGGGGGGGGGTAGGTATTTAGATGTCAAAGATTAGTTTACAGGAAAAGTATGGCATCGAGAAGGAAAGAGAAGGAAGCAGATTAAGTAGAGCAGGAATTGTAGTAAAATGAGAAAGGTTAAGGGGGTTGACCCTTAACCTTTCCCATTTTACTATTATCCTTTTATTATTATTGCTTTTACAATTATTGTCACTATTATTTATCATACTTATTATCATTTTTGTCGTTATTATTATTACCATCATCACGGTCATTGTTGTTTATTATCACTAGTATTTACTATCATTATTTATCAGCATTATTACTAGTTATTATCATTAATTATCATAATTTTCATTATCATTTCTACCATTATTATCATTATTAATATCATGTTTTTTTTTTATTTATTATATTTATTGTTATGATTATTATTAATCAATATGTTTAGTTGCTCTATTCTTATCTCTTCTATCGCTGTTTTCTAAATCCATTTATCATCATTTTATCTTCTATGCTTTAATCTTTTTAGCCTTATCAGTGATTCATGAACAGTATATTATTAAAGAAAAAAAATCAATATAAAACGCAGAGTTTCGATCCACGGTCCTTCCGGGTTATGAGCCCGGCGGCGCTTCCACTGCGCCACCCTGCTAACTTAAAGTGATATGGGAAAGATGGACTTATAAAGCAGAAATCATCATAATCATTATTCTTTAGATCTCTGCCCATACATTGTTTATTTGTTGTTTTATCATCATCTTCTTTTTTTTTCACTTTCAATTTTCTGAATATGATTTTATTGTTAGTCATAAATTAATTATTATTGTTGTTATTACTATCCTTTTACTGTTATTATTGTTATTATTTTTTCTATTATTATGATTATTATGAATGCCAATTATTTCTATCCCCATTAGATATAATTATCATTATCATTATCATTCTTATCTTATCATAACCATTGTTATTATTATTTCTATTATCATCATTATCTCTATTATTACTGTTTTCATTATTGCTATTATTGTCATTATCGTAATCATTTTCATTATCATTATCATTATCCTTGTGAATATCATCCTTATCATTATTATTACTATCCTTTTTATTACCATTATACTATTATTTTTATTGTCATTATTATTACTATAATTTTTATCATTATTTTTATAATCATTATCATTACTACTATCGTTGCTATTAGTATCATCATTAATTTCTTCATTATTATCCTTATCATCATTATCATGATTTATACCATTATTGTTATTATTATCACGATGATGATAATTATCAGTATAATCATTATCTATTGTTATCATTATTATCATTATCATTATCATTGGCATTATTTTTATCATTATTATCATTATCATTATTTTCACCACTTTCATAAAGGACTTTTATGTAACCTTGTTACTTGCTTTTCATATTTCTTCTTTGTCTTTTCTTTCCCTTTTCATCATTTGCGCATTCGACTTTGTTGTCTTTATCATAGTTTCTTACGCCTTTGATTCTTACCTTCGGGGAGGCTATATTTTTTTGTTTTATTGTGAGATTTGAATGATATTTGATCGCGGTTGATTGGGGAAAGAAATTACGAGAAGCTGTTTATAGCCAGGAATTAATACACAGAGAGAAGAGGGGGAAATAACGAAGAAAACAGACAAAAACAGAGATACAGCATAGGCCTATGTGAAAAGGAAAAAGGAAAGGAAACGAGAATTCAGAGATTATCGGTCAAGGCAGGAAATCAGAGAGAAAATGGGGAAACGGGGAAAGAGGAATTAGCAAAAATATCAAATAGATGATAAGGGAAAAATGTCAGAGAGACAAAAAGAGAAAGAAAAGAAAAAAAAAAAAAGGGGTTAAAAAACTGAGAGATTAGAAAGAATAATCAGATACTCAAAATAGATTTTTAAAGAAATTAGAAATAGATTTCTAAAGAATGGTCTTGTAATTTTGGTAAGATGTGTGTTTTGTTTGTTTGTTTGTGATTATTTGTTTTACAGCGGACTTGTGTAGCCTCTCAACCCCATGAAACGAAGCTTCTATTAAGTTTGTGTATTTACCTTTTCACATCCGGGGTTTCGCGTAATCTTTAAAATTCGTAGGGAATCTCAGCTCCGAAGGGTTATGCGCATCAGACTGACATATCAGTGTCATGTTATCAGAAACAAACAAAATACTATCTTGACATCAAACTTTGACCCTACGAGGCAAAACAATCTGCATTTTAACTTAGCCTTAAAATAGCTACGTTTGGGTTAGGAAACTGGAGTCGAGTTCTGAAACACCGAAGAGAACTGACCACTGTCATGAAACCGTTTTTCGTTTCGCATTTTTCAGTCATTAGATGCTTGATGTGTGTGTGTGTGTGTGTGTGTGTGTGTGTGTGTGTGTGTGTGTGTGTTAAATCGACTGGTTTACACCTCCAGCTTTTATAACAATCATGTGCAAGACTTTCATTATGTCATTTTTTAGATTGAATTGACAAGAAATTTCAGTTTTAGTGACAATGTGCCTAATATTAATGGACGAGTGGAGCACACTCTTCTTAAAGCAATGTAAAAAAAAAAAAAAAAAAAAATGCTGGTTCCCACCGAACCGGTCTCAAAACTTCCACTGTATTTTTTTATTAAAGTTTTGTTTTGCTGCAAATACAGTTTGTTTGTACTGCAGTTTTGGTGCTAAAAAAATTTGATATAATTATCCGGTGTTCATTATTGCCGTTACTCTTTATGTTTTCTCATTATTATCACTACCAGTGTTATTATGATACACATTGCTTACACGCATTTACATATATATGTGCAAGAGGGTGAGAGAAATCCATTGATACTAAAATCGCCGCGATCGGTTATGCGAAGGTGTTGTGCAAAGATACCGCAAATTCAAGCCGTAATCGGCTTGAATTTGAATGTATCTACATTTATGTGTATGTATCTTTGTATGAATATATATATATATATATATATATATATATATATATATATATATATATAGGAGAGAGAGAGAGAGAGAGAGAGAGAGAGAGAGAGAGAGAGAGAGAGGAGAGGGGGGGGGGGGGAGGAGTGAAAGCTATTTTAGCGAAAGCAAAACGATGGACACATGAATACACAACAGGGGAAAACTGATTGCAAGCAGGGCGGCTTGTTTTTCTAGTTCTTTTCCTTATTATCATTATTATTATTGTATCATATCGTACATTTTACACTTTCTTATTTGTTAACGTCATTTTTCCTTTTTTAACATTTTCTACATCGCATATTTTCTTTCTCATAAGTTTTGACGAATGCTTCATGGTTTCACTTTTCTTCGCCTATTTTGAATTTATTTCGCAATTTTTCTTCTCTTTCGCAGTGTTCTTCTTAATCTGCATTTTTATCGCACTCTAGACGCATTCTCTTCTTTCGATTTTTCTCATTTACACACGTTTCTCTCTTTCACTTTCTTCTTGTTTGCTATAGCTAGTTGTTTCCAATTTTTCTCTCGCATATCTATAGCACATTTGACGCATAGTTTACTTTCACTTTTTCTCATTTTCCTTTATATTCTAATGACAGGGTCGATTCTCTTCATTTTTCTTCGAACTTTTATCGCATATTTGACGCATTTTCTACTTTCGCTTTTCTCATCTTTCCGCATTCTTTATCTTTTAGGTTGTTCCTCTTCAATTTTCTGTTTCTCCGCTTATTTTGGTTGCCATATCTGTTCGAATATTGATTTACTCAAGATATACACATACATTAATGGACACTGAATTTCACAGACATTAATGTACACACATACAATTACACGATTCATTGGAATAAACGTATATTTTACATGGGAGACATATGGCTTGTTCTGACGTCCTACACTGAAATGGGAAAGAATGGAATTTTTATTGACCTATCATTTGTTGCACACGGCCCGCACGCACACACACAAGTACAAACAAATACACACACACACATGAATATATAAGCCACCGTAAAGTAAACTTCGTACTCTATACTTTCTTATCTGTTGTCACTTTTCTATTTTTTTCCCATCTGACTATGCAATTCTGTTTCATATCGCAAATTTCGACGCTTTTTTTTTTTTCCTTTTGTTTTGTTACGATTTTTTTTTTTTTTTTATTCAGCAATGTTATTCTCTATCTCTGTTTCTTAATTCGCACTTTTGACGCATTTTCTACTTTTGCTTTTTCTCATTTTTATGTATCTTTTTCACTTGTATTCGCTTTATTTTTCGTTTTGTTTGCGCACTTTTCTGTATCTATTTTGCAATTTTTCTTTTTCTTTCGCACTGTTTCCGTCCACACGCACACACATAAGAAACATACATAGGCGAACATAAATACATAGTAGGGGAAAACTATGTTTCGCAATTTTTTTTTCACATATTCTAGATTGATTTTTTTCTCACTCGCCATTATTTCTAATTATTAGGACGTATATTTTACATAGAAGTACAAACGAACACATACACACATAAAAATAGGGAAAAACTGATTGCAACCGGCGGGCGTCTTGTATTTTTGTGCCCGGGGCTTTTCATGTCTTTCAGCCCCGGGCGAGGTTGCAACCAGAGGGAGCACTTTTGGCTCCCTTTTGCAGATTCGAACTCGCGATCGCGGGTTTCGAATCTGGCGCCCTTACCCTCTCGGCCACGGTGACGAGGGGCACTTTATGCAACATATGTGTGTGTGTGTGTGTGTGTGTGTGTGTGTGTGTGTGTGTGTGTGTGTGTGTGTGTGTGTGTGTGTGTGTGTGTGTGTGTGTGATGATACCCGGGATCATTAAATGACGATGATGATTCGACAATGACGGTGAAAATAATAGGTGGTGATGGTAACAAACACTGATAATAATCAAATATGTCAAATTAGATTGCCACTCTGAGCACGAAAAATAAATAATTGACGCCTTGATTTGTCATCACAGTTTTTTTTTATCGCAGAGATATGCGCTCTCTATGTTATAGGCCTATTGTATACTCGACACTCGTTTTAGACAACGGTCCTCGCACATATTTCTCGCCAAAATAAGCTCTTCTAGTGAATGCCGAACAAAAGAGAATTTTTTTTTTTTTTTTAAGATAAATAGGATGGAATTTTGACCGCCCTATCATGAACTGCACATGGCCCACACGCACACACATGTAAAAACAAATGCATGCACAGAAATAAATGTCTTTTATTATTATTATTATTATTATTATTATTATTATATTATGCTCTTCGTGCTTTTTAAATTTATTTGTTAACGTCATTTTCCTTTTTTTTACGATTTTTTTCCTTTCCTTCGCCTTATTTTCTATTTTGTTAGCGCCTTTTCTGTATTAATTTTGCAATTCTTCTCTCCTTCGCATTGCTTTTCTTAATTCGTATTTTTGTCGCATTTTAGACGCATTTCCTACTTTCTCTCTTTCTCTTTCTTTCTCTATTTTATGGCATAATTTTCTGCATTTTTTATTTTGCAATTTTTTCGCACATTTATTGCATTTTCATGCATTTACTTTTTTTTTCATTCGCCATTATTTTCGAGTTATTGGACGTTTCTCTTCATTTTCCTTATTCGAATATTCATTGCACTTTTGACACATTTTCTACCTTCAGTTTTTTGCCATTTGACACGTTCCTCTTCTTCAGTTGAAGGAAAATAGAATTTCATTCACGAGTATTTATTTACATATACAATTAAACGATTCACTTGGATAGACGCATATTTTACATAGGAGACATATGGATTGCTTCGAATCCTACACTGAAACAATTGACGTGTCTCGATTTAGATCATAAGCACAGTTATAAAGTCGGTTCTGTTATCGCAGTTCTTACATCGGCCAAGGTAGCTGACGAGCCATCTAATGTTTTTGGTCGAGTTTGTTTGTTTGTTCATTTGTTCGTACGTCCGTTGGTTAGCAGGATAACTAAAGGTTGTGATTTAATTTTTTTTTTTTTTTATTATTTTTTATTTATTTTTTTCTACCAGTCATGTGTTAGCCTTAGATGATTAGAGTCCATGATTTTTTGGCTGATCCGTCCTATGATCCGGATCCAGGATATTTGAAAATCATGCGTGAGTGAACCCTATTGCAAAGGCAACTTAGAAAGCATGAATAGGTTTTGATGAAATCTTAACCAGGTGTGTCTTAGCCCAACTCAAATATCTTTGCCGAGGAGGTCATGTTTGCGGACGTCACCCGAGTACTTGAGAAAGGTGATTTTAATGTATTTCTTTGTGTGAATATTTCATTGCATCAGCGGTCCTCTTGCCTCGGCGGAGGGAAGCGCTCGCTGTGCTGCTTTCAGCCCGGATTCCACACTCGACGGCCGCCTCAGGCAATGATCCTCGCAAATATTTCTTTCCAAAACAAGTAATTTTAGTGAAAGGCAAATGATACAGAACGAGGGCTTGTTTTTGACAGAAAAATAGTAGCGTTTTTATTAACCTATAGTACAGACAAACACTTTCACATTGAATGTTTAATTTTATTATTTTACTTATACTTTTTATAGTTTACTTTATACATTCGTATTTGTTTATTGTCATTCTTCCTTTCTTTTCACTTTTTCCTAAATCGCAGTTTTTCTATTTCATTTCGTGTTTATGGTTTTTCACTTTTCTATCCTTTATTTTCTGTTTTGTTAGCATAGTTTTCTGTATTCATTTATTTCCCATTTTTCTCTTTTCGCACTGCTTTTCTTCATTCGTATTTTTGTCGCATTTTAGACACATTTTTTTTCACTTTTTCTCATTTTCACGTCTTTATTCTCACATTTATTCGCTTTATTTTCTGTTTTGTTAGCATTTTGTACTTTAATATTACATAATTTTTCAATCTATCGCATATCTATCGTATTTTGACGCATTATCTACTTTCGCTCTCTCTCACTTTTCTAATTAATGGGGTTTCTCTTCATTTTTCTTATGTGAATTTTCATCGCGAAGACACTCGCTGAGTCGACAGCTGTTTCAGACAATAATCCTCGCAAATATTTCTCGCAAAAATAAGCTCTAGTGAAAGCAAAACAAACATAATGAGGGTTTGTTTTTAATAGGAAAATGTGGGGGAATTTTGACTGTTCTATTATGAGCTGCACATGGCCCACACGCACACATGTAAAACAAATACATTATTATTATTATGTTCTCACTTAGTACTTTTTGAACTTTCTTATTTGTTATCGTCATTTCTCCTTTTTTCATGTTTTACTATATCGCATTTTTAGACGCGTTTTTTTCCCCTCTCTTTCTGTCTTTCCTTCTTTCAGCGCCTTATTTTGTTTTGTTAGCCAACTCTTGTGTACTTATTTTGCAATGTTAATCTTTCTCTCGCACTGTTTTCTAATTTTCTCGTTTCCTTTATTTCCTTCTTATTGGGTCGTGTCTCTTCTTCATTTTTCTTGTTCGAATTATCGCTTAATTCGCATTTTTATCGCAATTTTGGAATTTCCACTCTCGCTTTCCCTCATTTTCATGTTTCTTTATTTTTCCTTTTCTTCGTTTCGTTTTCTGTATTTTTTCGCATTTTTTCCTTTCTTTCGCATATTTATCGCATTTTGACGCATTTTCTACTTTAAATTTTTCTCACTCGCCTTTACTTTCTAATTATTGTGATGTTTCTCTTCATTTTTCTTATTCGAATTTTTATCGCGCTTTTGACTCATTTTCTACTTTCACTTTTTGTCATTTTCACACCTTGTTTTAGTTTTCTAGTTATTGTTTTGTTCCTCTTCAATGTTGTTAGTGTTTATTCGCTTATTCCCTTTACCTTTCCTGTTCGATTTTACATTTCACACAAATTTATACACATTTACATATACATAAATGGAGATTTCAGGGACATATTAATGTCCACATATATACAAAAACACGAAATAGGGGGAAAAAAACTGATTGCAACCGGCGGGCGTCTTGTAATTTTTGTGCCCGGGGCTTTTCATGTCTTTCAGCCCCGGGCGAGGTTGCAACCAGAGG
>NW_020870763.1:26561-37308 GCF_003789085.1 Penaeus vannamei | reverse complement strand
AGTTCAGATTTAATCTATGTTCACCATGCGTTAAACATCAATAAAAAAATGGAAACTGATAAAAATAAAAATGAATATTCTTATGTGATGTGTTATCAAACTTCAGTTCAGATTTACATAAAATTATCAACCTCGCCATATCCACTCTGTTCTTGGCACCTTTCATATACCCACTAATATTAAAATCAGGACTTGGGTGCCCCGCCCTCGTAAGGACTGTCTCTAAATTGCCCTCATGACACGCGGAAAACGATACTGAAATTTTATATTTGTTCAAGATGATTCCGTATCGGTCCTAGTATGGAATATTTGCCTGTCACTATTTTACGTGCTGTCAACCGTCAGTTAAGCCGTTTCCTCTTTGCTTACTGCAGTTTTTTCTTCGATAAGTGCAAATGGCCCCCGCGCCTTCACAACTGACGCTGCATCCGTCCTTCTCTCACCTTTAAGAAATTCTTTTCTAAATGTGAATTGCTGTGTGGCTACAGATGCTCGTAGTCAAGATAAGCGATTGTGATAAAGATAATTTAGGATTAAACATTCAAATTTGCTGCCAGTGTGTAAATTATTTAATGAATAACTTGTGGGCAAGGAGAAAGAATGAAAGCGATATGTGTTTTACTATCGAACACACACACACGCACACACACACACACATATACATACATTTACTTCTGATACTAAAAATGATGGTAAAGATAGTTACATTAATGATAATAAACAATGGTAATTACAATAATGGCTATAAACGTGATGACATGATATTGGTTAAGTTGATAGTAATACTGGTGTCATTAATAATAATTATGCCAGTTAAAGAAAGAAAGAGTGAGAGGAGGGGGAGATAGAGAAAGAGATGGGGGAGAGGGGGGGAAGGAGAGAGAGACGGAGACGGAGAGGGGGTTACTGAGATATAGAAGAGAGAACTGTGTGTTTAGCTAGGGAGACGGGGGGGGGGGGCGAGAAGGAGAAAGGAGGGGAGAGGGAGACGGGGAAAGAGAGGGGGGGGAGGGAAAGGGAGACAAATACAAACACAGATGCAAATACAGAGACAGACAGACAGACAGACAGACAGAGGGATGGAACAAACGGAGACAAGGACAGGCATCGAGGAAGACATAAAGAGAGAATGATAAACATCCCTGCATTAAAAAGCTAAAACAAGAAAAGAAAAAAGGAAAGGAGGAGTTAACCAAGCAAATGAAGAACAGCTGTTCTCGCAGAAGATGACAAACCTTTTCCGAATCCTCGCTTATTCCTTGGCTTCGGCAACCAAGAAAAATGTTTCCGTAACAATTGCATTTGAACAGAATAAGACATTGCATTGCTGGCATCGACGTCGCCAAGTATGTAGAGCCTGCAAAAAGAGATCAATAATGCTATTAATGATGATGATGGCAATATTGTATTACAAAGGTATTTAAAGGCAAATCTGATTTCTATAGACATATACAGTGATCTGTGCATAAACCTCGCCCATTTTTATAATTATTTTTATCTGTGTAATAAATAAATCTGTGTGATAATAAGTAAAAAGTTAACATAATAGTAAAAGATATTATTTGTGCAATAGATAGATAAGTAAAAAGTTAACACAATAGCAGCCAGGTAGGATCTGCTTATTATAGCTATCATTTTCTACCATGAACCTTTCTATCCGAGTTACGTAATAGATAAAGATAGCTATTTCAGGTGCATGCAAAAGTGATGCTTCTCACAACTCAGATCATCGCTAATACTGTCATCACAATTGCTGGTGTTGATAGTCACACTTACTCCTATTCCCATTTTACAAGGGCTATTACTGATCTTTATTATCATTATGTTTATTTGCCTCATTTCTTCTGATCACTCTTACCACTGTTATTGCGATTATTGGCGTTATTGCCATTTTCGTCTGTATTCTTTGTGTCTTTATTTTAACTTATCTTTCACTTCCTTTCCATCTACCATCTCCGTTTCCGTCTTTCTCTCGCTTTTATGCCTTTCTCTTTTGAAAGAGATGGTTGATGGGCTCTTTTTATCTTTTTTTATCTCTTTATCTTTATATCTATCAATTCATTTATCGATCTACCTAGCTGTCTGGCTATCAATCTATCCTTCTATTTATTAATCTATCTATCTTTCTGCGTACCAGATAAATACATGAAGAGAAGGGGAGATAAATGGAGGCAGAGAGAGACAGGGAGATTTATATACGGACAAAGATAAATATATATATAAGCAGAGGTAGACAGAGAGAGAGAGAGAGAGAAAGACATATGGAGAAAGAGTGCTTTATTTGCCATTCATCTAGGTTGTATATACTCACACACACACACACACACACACACACACACACACACACACACACACACACACACACACACACACACACACACACACACACAACACATACACACACACACACACACACACACACACACAAACACACACACAAGCACACACACACACAAAGGCCCACAAAAAAACACGCGCACACACACATACACAAAAAAAACGGCATTGCCTGAAGCTAACATAGAAATACATTCGAATTTCCTTTAGATGAATGAAACTTCCGTGGTGTAGTGGAAAGCACGGTCGCCTCTTACGCGACTGGCTCGGGTTCGATCCCCGATGACGGTAACTTCAGTCATTTTAGTATCTCTCATCTTAGTTTGCAGTGTCATGGAATAGAAGAGACCTCCGTCTTTTTCTCTGTTTCCTCTCCCTTTCTCTCTTTTTTTCTGCCTCCCTCTGCCCCCCCCCCCTCTCTCTGTCCATCTCTCTCTCTCTCTCTCTCTCTCTCTCTCTCTCTCTCTTCTCTCTCTCTCTCTCTTCTCTCTCTCTCTCTCTCTCTCTCTCTCTCTTCTCTTCCCTCTCTTTGTATATATATATATATTATATATATATATATATATATATATATATATATATATATATATATATATATATATTATATATATAATATATATAATGTTTCGCTCTCCTCTCTCTCTCTCTCTCTCTCCAATCCTGCGGGCAGAGGATGGCAACTATGTATGTATATATAAATCTAGGGACACAAAACAACGGTCATTTTATGAACACAAAAATATAACCATAGTAAAGGTAAATGAACATTAGCGAAGAACTATAAAAAGAAAACAAAACAAATCGAGAGAGAAAGGGAGAATAGAAGGAGAGAGACGAGGGGGGGGGGTCCTGGCCGTCGTCCGCCTCCTTGAGATGCTCGGAGGAATTGGCGCTTTTTCGGCCTGCACTTTTAGTTTTCTTTTCTTATAATTCTCTCACTTTTATATTCCTTCGTTTCCCTCATCTTTAATCCTCCTTTTTCGGCTTTCTTTTTCTTTCATTTTTTCTAATCCTTCTAAGTTATCCTTTCTCTCAGTTTCTTCATCTTCTCATCATACTGTTTTGATTATTTTCGTCATATCTGTTATCCTGGAAGGAGTCATGATGGAAGCTGCAGAGAAAACGATAAAAATATGATGTCGGAATAGCGAGTTTTCTCTCCTTTTCCTTCTTTCCCGCCGATTTTCGTCTTCGCCTCCGTGAAAATCCCTTCGTTTCTGTCATTTCGACGCGTTTTTTTTTTTTTTTTTTTTTTTCGCCTTGTTTTGTTAGCGAACTTTTCTGTATTTATTTCGCAATGTTAATCTCTCCCTCGCACTGTTTTCTTAATTAGCATTTTTGTCGCAGTTTTGACGCATTTTCTACTTTCGCATTTTCGCATTTAACGTTTCCTTTTTTCACTTGTATTCGTTTTATTTTCTGTTTTGTTAGCGGTTTTCTATATTCTTTTTTTCACTTTTTTTTTCTTTTGCATATTTATTGGATTTCGACGAATTTTTTCTTTGATTATTTTTTCTTTCTCACTCGCTTTTATTTTCTAATTATTGTGACGTTTTTCACATTTCCTATTCCAATTTTAATCGCTCTTCTGAAGCATATATATGTATATATATATATATATATATATATATATATTATATATATATATATATATATATATATATATATATATATGGCTCGTTTTGCCATCCTACACTGATATGGAAAAAAATTTTTTATGAACCTATCATGAGAGCACATGGCCTAAAACAGGTAATTACAAACACACACACATAAAAACACAATAGGGAAAAACTGATTGCAACCGGCGGGCGTCTTGTATTTTTGTGCCCGGGCTTTCCATGTCTTTCAGCCCCGGGCGAGGTTGCAACCAGAGGGAGCACTTTTGGCTCCCTTTTGCAGATTCGAACTCGCGATCGCGGGTTTCGAATCTGGCGCCCTTACCCTCTCGGCCACGGTGACGAGGGGCAATAGAAAGGGTTGGGAAGAGGTATTTATGCAACATTTATGCCCCCGGTTGCAATATCTTTTCCCCTGCTACGCATTTGTGTGAATATGTGTTTGTACATATGTGAGTGTGCGTGTGAGCCACGTGGCAAATCAAGTCTCATTCTGCATCGTTAGGTTTCGCTGAAATGACTTATTTTGCAGAGAATATTTACTAGGATTATTGTCTGAAATAGCTATCGAGTAGTGTATATGGTCTATATAATGTCTTACACTGCTAAATTGTTGTAGAATTTGTTGTCTATGACTCCATCTCTTTCCTGAGCGATTTCATATTCCAAAGTTAAAACTTAACTAGAACTAATATTTATATTGACGTATTTTCTATGTAGACACGGCACCCTCTACCTTTGTCGTCATCCGTCAGCTGTGAAGGCGCGGGGGCCGTTTGTACTCATCGAAGAACACAAAGCAGAAAGTAAGGAGGATCGCCTCTATTACCCTTTGACACCATGCAGGAGAGTGTCAGGCAAGTGTTCCATATCATTCCTGATGCGGTTATCCTGAAGAAATTTAAAACTGGAGTACTGCTGTCCGCGTCTCATGAGGGTACCATGTCCCTGGTGTTGTTATTACTGGATATTTCAAAGGAACCAAGACAGAGAAATTGTTTATATCTAAATCGATGGGACTAAAATATGGCTGCGATTATAGGCGTGCGATAAGGCATCGGATTAGATTATTCTTTTAAATTATTTTTCTGATGCTGTTATTTTATTTTTTTATTTTTTTACTACCTTCAGTCTTAGAATATACAGACCGTCTTGCTACAAGGATAAATAAATTACTGTATTTGTTAAACCTTTAGAGCATAAAAATAAATTATTGAGACTTTGGAGAGAGAGAGACAGAGAGGGAGAAACCTAGAAACACATGAATTCACTCATAATACAAATGTAGCATAACGTACATAAACAATATGCACAAAAGATACATCTAAGTTTAAATGTCATGTCTCCGAGGTGCAGTGGTTAGCGCGGTCGCCTTTGAAGCCACAGACTCGGGTTCAATTCCCAACGTAGACCACAATGAACTTTGTTTTCATGCACTAATATCAATGTCGAAATTAGCTTACACACTCACCAGCATTTCTATCTTTTTGGCTGCTTATCTCCGTGTATTCCCTTACTTTACAGTGCCTATTTTTATTTATTTATTTGTGTGTGTGTGTATGTGTGTGTGTTTATGTCCATGTGTGTGTTAAGAGAGAGCGAAAATTCAAAAGCAAATTGACCGCGAAAAATGTCCATACCATAAAGTTTAAATGACTAAACACTCACTCTCTCTCTCTCTCTCTCCTCTCTCTCTCTCTCTCTCTCTCTCTCTCTCTCTCTCTCTCTCTCTCTCTCTCTCTCTCTCTCTCTCTCTCTCTCTCTCTTCTCTTTTCCTGCTATGGTTATTACTGGCAGCAGTATTATTATCATCATAGTTAATGTGTCCCTGTGTATGCATACATGCTGAATTGTATAACGCATGTTTATAGACCAGTTAATATCGCTCCCATTCTTTCTCCTTGCCCACCAGATATTCATTAAATATTTTATACATTAACAGCAAATTGAATGAGTTCAATCCAAAATCCTCTTCAGCACAATCACTTGTCTTGTCTGCGTGCATTTGGAGCCACAGAACAATTCCCTTTTAGAAAGGAATTTTACAAAGGTGAGAGAAGGCCGGAGCAGCGTCAGTTGTGAAGGCGCGGGGCCATTTGTACTTATCGAAGAAAAGCTGCGGTAAGCAAGGAGGAAACGGCTTAATTAACGTTTGAAACCACATGAAATAGTGAAAGGCAAGTATTCCATTACCGATGCGGAGTTATCCTGAACAAATGTACTTTTCCAGTATTGCTTTCCACATCCCATCATGAGGGCAATTTACAGACAGTCCTTTATTTTCCAGTTTCTATTAATTTTAACCCATGGTAGACATAGATAATTCTAAGAATGTACACTCCATATTATTATTTTGATAATAAAATATATTGTTTAAGAACTATATTATTAAATCATTGAAGCATATAAACAGATTGCATAGACTACATTGAGAGAGAGAGAGAGAGAGAGAGAGAGAGAGAGAGAGAGAGAGAGAGAGAGAGAGAGAGAGAGAGAGAGAGAGAGAGAGAGAGAGAGAGAGAGAGAGAGAGAGAGAGAGAGAGAGAGAGAGAGAGAGAGAGAGAGAGAGAGAGAGAGAGAGAGAGAGAGAGAGAGAGAGAGAGAGAGAGAGAGAGAGAGAGAGAGAGAGAGAGAGAGAGAGAGAGAGAGAGAGAGAGAGAGAGAGAGACACATGAATTCACACATAACATTTGTAGCATAACCTACATAAACACTCTCCAAATAAACCAACTAATTTTCTAATATATTGTCTCCGTGGTGCAGTGGTTAGCGCGGTCTCCTTTGAAGCGACAGACTCGGGTTCAATTCCTGACGGAGACCATAAGGTTAAGATTTTTAAGCACGAATTTGTTTTAATACCAAAATTTGCTTACATACTCATCAACATTTTTGTTGTTGTTGTTGTTGTTTATATGGCATTATCCTCTTGAAGGTTGAAATACGAAAAATGACTTTTCTCTCACTCTCCACCCCCACCCCCCTTTTTTCCTCTCTCTTCTTCCCTTGCTAACACACTATCTCTCTTTCTATATCTCAGAGGCCCTCCTCTCCCTCTCTCTTTCTCCTTCTCCCCCTCTCCCCCATCTCTTTATCCCTTCCCTTCCTCCTCTCACTCATACTCTTTCTTTCTTTAACAGCTATAGTTATGTTTACTGGCATCATAACCAATATCATTTTTTAATCATTTTTGTAATTACAGTTGTTTATTATCATGAATGTAATTATTTTTCCCATCATTTTTAGTATTAGTAGTGTGTGTGTGTTGATGAGAGACACAGACCTAAAGACACATGAATTGAGACATAAAGACATAAATTCACCAATACATGTAGTATAACCTACATTAGCACTATGCGTCAAATATAACGTAATTTCACAAATATTATATGTTAAGTGGTGTAGTGGGTAGGACAGTCGCCTTTAAAGCGACAGACTGGGGTTCGAATCCCGAAGGAGACTAAAGTTCTCTAAATTTGCATAAATCAATATTTCCATTTTTCTTTATGGTTGCTTATCTGCTTCTACCCTCTTACTTTACAGTTATTTTTATTTATCTATTATTTTCTTTTATCTTTTATCTTTTATTTTTACTTTGGTTTGTTTTGTTGATTTCTTTACACTCATGTGTGTGTGTGTGTGTGTGTGTGTGTGTGTGTGTGTGTGTGTGTGTGTGTGTGTGTGTGTGTGTGTGTGTGTGTGTGTGTGTGTGTGTGTGTGTGTGTGTGTGTGTGTGTGTAAGGAAGAGGGTCTTTCTCTATATATATCAGTATCCCCCTCTCTTTCTCTTCCCTCCTCTCATTCATTATCTTTTTCTCTACCAGTTATGGTTATTAATGGAAGCATTTTTATCATATTCAATATCATGTCATCACTTTTATCACCGTTATTGTAATTACCAATGTATATTATCATATCTGTTATAATTTTACCATCATTATTAGTATTAGTAGTTAGTGTGTGTGTGTGTGTGTGTGTGTGTGTGTGTGTGTGTGTGTGTGTGCACGCGCGTGTGCTTGCCTGCCTACATGGTGAATTGCAAAACACATTTATATAGAACACTTAATATCGCTCTGATTCTTTCTCTTTGACCACCAGATTTTTATTATATATTTTATACACTAGCAGCAAATTTGAGTTTAATTAATTACATTTACCACAATCGCTTGTCTTGTCTGCATTTTAGTCAGATTTTACTTTAAAAAAATAAATTTATAAAGGTGTTGTCACTACCATCACATCAACAATGCTCATTATGGTCGACAACAAAAAGATTAATAACGATGAGTGATAGAAGTAACAATAAAAAACAATAGCAGTTTGTAACTGCCTTACATTCCAAAAACTATTTTCTTAATTCGCATTTTTGTAAGATTGGCGCATTTTCTTTCTTTTTCTTTTGTATTTTCACTTCGCTTTATTTTCTGTTTTGGCGTTTTCAGCAATATTTATTTCGCATTTTTTCCTTCTTTCGCACAATTATCGTATTTTCAAGCATTTTCTACTTATCTTTTGTTCACTCGCCTTTAAAGTATTGGGACGTTTCTCTTCATTTTTCTAATTTGAATTTTTATCACACTTTTGACGCGTTTTCTACTTTCACTTTTTGCAATTTTCAGTTTCTCTTTTTCAATTAAACGAAGATAGAATTTCAGACACATTTTGGTAAACACAGTTCAACGATTCACTGGAGTATACGCACATTTTACAGAGGAGAGTTATGGCTTGTTTTCACGTCCTGCACTGAAATAGGAGAGGAATTTTCGTTGACCTATTATGAGTTGTACATAGCCTACGCGCAAGAAACCCAAGTACAAAGACACATAAAAATACACAGCAGGGAAAAACTGATTGCAACCGGCGGGCGTCTTGTCATTTTCGTGCCCGGGGACTTTCCATGTATGTGGTTGTGTTTATGTGTGTACGTGTGTGTCTGTGTGTATGTCTAAATATGTGTGAAACAGGGTGGGTTGAGGGGAGTAGGTATTGGTGTGTGTGAGCGTGTGTCTATGTGTATGTGTGTGTAAGAGGGTGGGTGGGTGGATAGGTATTGTGTGTGTTTGTGTGTGTGTGCGTCATGATATGATATCGTTAATGGTTATATGGCGATGATGCGATGATGATGATAATGGGTGGTGATGGTAATAGTCACAAGCATGAAATGATACGAAATGTTATATAAGATTGTCATCGTCATTCTCAAACGGGGAAAAATAATTAACGTCTTAATTTAGATCGTTGGTCCCATTTTTTTTTTTTTTTTTTTTTTTCTTTCATGCACCTCAAGACATGACCTCGATCCCATATGTTCTACAATGTATAGGCTTATAGTAAATTATCATATTATCATATTCATTTCATTGAATAAACATAAAAAAGCAGTTCAGTAAAAAAAATCCACAATTACGATTATATTTCATTTAGTTTCATGAGAATTCAGATTTTCTTTTCCTTTTTGTTCGACTGCATTTTAAAGTCGTGTAATAATCAAGCCAACTTTAGCCATCAGCTCTTAATCAATATGTGACTACGTATATACTGAAAATATTTCAAAATGGCGACCCCGGGCTGGGAACAGCTGATTCAGACCATGAGCACAGAAGAGTCCCTTATCAGTCGAAAGTCGCTGTCGTTATCGCAGTTCTTGCATCGGGAAAGGTGGCTGACGAGCCGAACCATCTGATTATAAACCAGGTTCTCTAATCGATTGCTGTTGCACGCCATAATCCTCTTCCAAAATGAGAGATTTTAGCGAAAGCAAAGCGATGCAGAATGAGAGCTTGTTTTGGCGTCCTAAATTGAAACACGAAAATATGAAGTATTTTTTATTGAATGGAGGCATGCACGCTCATATATACCTAGCAGAGGAAAACATTGCAACCAGGGCGGCTTTTTTCTACTTTTTTCCCTCTTATAAGTATTATTATTATTATTATTAACCCATATTGTACATTTTATACTTTCTTATTTGTTAACATTTCTCCTTTCTTTTAACGTTTTACTATATTGCGTTTTTTCCATTATAAGATTTGACGCATGCATAATGGTTTCACTTTTCTTTGCTATTTTCGTATTTATTTCCCAATTTTATTTCTCTTTCGCAGTGTTGATCTTAATCTGCATTTTTTCTTTCGTTTCGTTTCTTCGTCTTGCCATTACAAGTTTATCGCATTTGACGCATAGTTTACTCTCACTTTTTCTCATTTTCCTTTATGATGAGGGTCGATTCTCTCTTCCTTTTATCGCACATTTGACGCATTTTCTACTTTCGCTTTTTTCTCATCTTCCCGCATTTCTTTATCCCTTAGTTTGTTCCTCTTCTTCAATTTTGGTTTACTTATGCAACATATGTGTGTGTGTGTGTGTGCGTGCGTGCGTGTGTGTGTGTGTGTGTGTGTGTGTGTGTGTGTGTGTGTGTGTGTGTGTGTGTGTGTGTGTGTGTGTGTGTGTGTGTGTGTGTGTGTGTGTGCCGTGCGTGTTGTGTCTGTGTGTGTGTGTGTGGTGTGTGTGTGTGTTATGTCTATGTGTGTCTGTGTGTGACTATGTGTGTACGTGTGTGTGTCTGTGTGTATGTATATGTGTGTCTGTGTGTGTAAGAGATGGGTAGGTATTGGTGTGTGTGTGTGTCTGTGTGTCTTTGTGTAAGAGGGTGGTGGCGGGGGGGGGGGGTTATGGTGTGTGTGTAATGGTTATATGACGATGATGATAGTGATGATGGTGATGATAGTGGTTGGTGTGGGCAATAAGCACAAACAAATAATGACAAGAAATGTTATCTAAGATTGCCGGCCTGA
>NW_020870763.1:9061-21561 GCF_003789085.1 Penaeus vannamei | reverse complement strand
CTCTCTCTCTCTCTCTCTCTCTCTCTCTCTCTCTCTCTCTCTCTCTCTCTCTCTCTCTCTCTCTCTCTCTCTCTCTCTCTCTCCCTCGCAAATACACACACATTCTAAAAAACAAACACATTCTTATTCTAAACACACACACTAATGATAACTGAAATAATGACTTATTCTAATAATGATAATAAAAGTAGCAACAATGAATAATAAAAATAGTATAACAATAATAATGACTTTGTTGCCGATAAGAAAAGATAATGTTGATAATATGTTAGAAATAATAAGAAAGAGGATTGATCATGATAATTATGAAAAATAATTAAAGAAATATAGCAAAGATATTAGAATATAATTGAGTTGTGTAAACTTTCCCTTTCTCTCTTTCTGCTGTTATGATTATAGTAATAACAATAGCAATAATAATAATAAGGTTAAAAGCATACATATAATAATAAATAACTCGATAAAATATTTGTCTCCGCCGGGAGTCGAACCCGGTGTTCCCGCTTAGAGGCGGCTGCGTTACCGTTACACCACGAAGACTTAGTTAAAATAATCGTAAAAGAAATAATTTATTACAGAAGGATTTTTGTGGAGGTGAGGTGTTGTTTATATACATCTTGTGTTTGTTTGTTTCTTTGTTTCTTCATCTAAAGTCCTCTGTCAGTCTATTTCCTCCCGTAAGTTTGCATAATGATGATACTGGAAGCAGGCTTTCTCGGATTAGGTTATTCTACCCCCATGTGTTTTAATAATGACAATGACTATTATGGCGATAAACAAATGCCACTAATACTGCAACTAATGATAAAAAATATAGCGATGGTGATGATTTTGTTACCGACAAGGAAATCACTAAGCTGATAATGATAATGATTCTTAATAAGACAAAAGTAACAGCGATGATAATATAATGATAAGTAATTTTGGAATGGTTTTAGACTATATATCTGTTGTTATTTTAGCAATAAAAGTAATCAAATCAACAATGATAGAGAATAAACATACATCATTGATAACAATAATCTCTCTCTCTCTCTCTCTCTCTCTCTCTCTCTCTCTCTCTCTCTCTCTCTCTCTCTCTCTCTCTCTCTCTCTCTCTCTCTCTCTCTCTCTCTCTCTCTCTCTCTCTCATGCTTTTATCCAATGACGTTGGCTATATTTGACTCCCTACAAATGTAACACAGTAAGAGTTAAAACCCAGAGGGATTCAAAAAAGAAACACTCCCAAAAACAAATATTGCTGGAAAGGACACATGATATTGGAAATAAAAGTGAAACAGTATCTATTCCCAAAGGAAACAATAAAATCTAGTCCATATAAGTTTCTTCTTCAACACTATATCATATTTATCGTAAGCAAAGCGGGGGAGGCACATACACACATGTAGGGTGAGAGATAGCTGGAGAAAAAGAGAGAGAAGGACAGAGAGAGAGGCGTCAGACAGAGAAAGAGAAATACAGAAACAGATAAAGAAAACGAGAAAATCAGATATGCATATATGTATATAGAGAGAAAGGTGGAGAGTTTGAGAGAGGTAGACACATAAAGACTTCATTTTCTTCTGAAAAACAGTGATATTAATTAACAAAATGTTTCTCATCAATGGAAATGCTATCATCTAATCTACGTACATTACAGAAACTGCATTGAATTTCATTCCAAGGGAATTAGACACAAATAATAGAAATCGAACGATTGTCGCTTGTCAATCAACCACACGGGGATCTTTAACGCTAGGTAGGCCTATCATTTTTAATGTTCTTATTGATGCTGAAATACAATACAACCTATATATTCATGAAGTACATTTATATAAATAATCATATTCACCAGGAACAAGAGTGAAATCATTTACGAAAGAACCGCACATATTTGTACACTTAAAATTTGCAATTGCTGTAAACAGTAAGTCATTGAGAATTGTACTCGTGTAGAAAAAAGCTGTTATTGTAGCCTACATCTCACATTCACTAGTTTATTCAAAAGATGACTTTACAGAACAATAATGTTGATTATGACAATTGTTATTTTCATTATCAATAAACAACATGATAATAATAATGATAGTAATACTATTAACAATGATAATGATGATAATAGTGTAAACTGTATAAAATAATGATTATGATAATGGTAATGATGACTTCAATAATAACATTATTGCAAAAATGATAATAAGCTTTAAGAAAAAATATAAGTAAAATTTGCACCGATTACTGAATATTTTTCTCTTTCGTACCTCTTAAAGAAAAAAAATGTATCGTAGGTTTGTGAATGAGGCCGCGTGATAAAAGTTTGGAAGCCATTATATTAAAACAACAACGAAGCGCGCCGGACTCATAACCCGGAGGACCGTGGATCGAAACCACACTCTGCTCCAAATATGCATTTTTTATTCTTCCTTTTAATAGAGAAAAGTCTCGAAGTGAATGAAATGAAGATAAATTGTAGTTTGCAGCAAGCTTTTAATGTGATGTCGATATGGAACTGTGATGATGGTGACGCTAATACGAGCAACGCTTATGGGAAAGAGGAAGTCAATGATGACAGTAGTGGTTGATGCTGATACATATGAGCTTTTCCCTCCCGCTTCTCCGCCCTTCTCTCCTGCGGAACAAATGGCCACGATTATTAAGCCTTAAGATGATAACAGTTGTAAGGATGATGGAAATGAGGCTGAGACACGTTAACTCATGCTAAGAAATGCACACGAAAGCGTCTCGGAGCGGGATTGCTGCAGGAAACACGATGCAACATCCGGGTTCTGTGCAAAAGAAGGAATGGCGGCGCAGAAATGGCAGTTCGGGGAGGATTGTGAATTGCAAATTCGCTCAGTCGAAAATCACAAATTCTGCCAATCGTTTGTCACAGGAAGCAGAGTGGTTCAGGCACACGTCATCGGCATTTCTTTAAGATATGTCAATCTTTAACATATCTTAGGCCAGATGCATTCTGAACATGAGGCATAATAATGACAATGATAATGATAACAATGATAAACGTGATAGCATAAGTGATTATGATTAGGGCGATAGCTTTAGCAATAATAACAAGCATAATGTTAATAAAGATATTTCAATAATTATTCATTCTGGACCTCAATAATAAGCAGGGTAGCGCAGTGGAAGCGCGCCGGGCTCATAACCCGGAGGACCGTGGATCGAAACCATGCTCTGCTCCATAAAACTTTTTTTTTTTTTCACATTTGCTCTTTAAAAAAAGTGCTGTGAATATAATTATGCTTGGTTAGAAACTCCATAATTATTTTAGTGTGATGATATATGGAAAAGTGTTGACAATACGAATAACACTAATAATAGCTATAGTAGAGATGATAATGATAATAATAATAATGAAAATGAAACTGGTAATGATCATAATAATAACGATGAAACTGATAATAATAACGATGAAACTGGTAATAATGATAATGACAAAATATTTTAAGGACAATGATAATGATGATGACGTTAATAATAATATAAACGCTAAGAATAACAAGAGTCGATAGTGATATAACGATAATGAGAATAAAAATAGTAACAAAGAAATGATTACAATATTAATGTAATAAAGATAACCAAAACAAAAAAACTCTCGTTGATGAAATAATGGAAAATGATAAAAATTAGCATCTTATTGAACATTTTTAATCATAATAAACGTATAAATACTTATGATGATAATGAAAGTAAAAAATATTTCAGCAGTAATAATGGCAATAATGGTAGTGAAATAATGAAAGTACAGATATTAGCCTTATTAGCAGTGTTCCTGTGAAACTAATGATAATAGGCATAACGAAGATAACAGTGAAAGTACAATAATTACAATACATCAGCGACATAAATAATCAGGAAGAAGAAAACAGGAAGAAATGTAGGCAATAGGAGATGGGAAGAAGAGAATCAGAAAAAGGAAGCCGGAAGCGGGAAAACGGAGATAGAAGATAAATAACGGAATAAAAATATGGAAAAGGAAAAGGGGAAAAAACACGATGAATCGATCGATAGATAGAGAGGTAAACATTAAAATTAGATTTTAATAAAATACACAAATAGTTGATGAAGTAATGAATCGAAGCATGAGATTGATAGACGTAGAGACAGATAACGAAAACGAAAGAAAGGAAGATGGAGATAGATTTATAAAGCATATCAATGAAGGAATAGCTTCGAGAAAATAAAGTAAATCATATTTGTGCAGATTACTGAATATTTTTCCTTCTCGAACCTTTAAAAATCATAATGTATCGTAAGTTTCAGGAATGGGCCGCAGGTATTTAAAAAAAATGGAAGGTATTTTATTGAAACAACACAATTAAGGATAACAGATAATAATGATAATTCCAGCAATAGTTATAGCAATAGAAATGATAATGTCACTAATGATTACTATAACAATCTACTTCATCTCGCTATATCGAGGCTTTGCAATACAACACAAATATAATTAACGGAATCTCTCGGCTGCGTCCTCATCGGCGCTCAGACCTTCATCACGGAGAGCAGTTGACGCCACCTTTACTGTTATTTTCTGGCGTTTTCTAATTTATAATTATATTTACAAGATGCGTGTCTGTCTTAAAACTGTTGTTATTTGATGTTATTGTTGTTTCCATTGCTATCGTAATTAGTGGCATTACTATTAGGCTCTGTGCATTTCTCTCAGCATTTCTGATAGCCTGTGGCATTTCGATCGTTTGCACCGCCTGCGATAAGCCAGCTGCCCTGCATTCCTCCAGCGCGATGAGGTCGATAAGGATGCTAATCACGATGATAATGATAGCATCACCTTAATTACATCAATAATGAAAATACAGGTGATATAACTTTCAGCTGGCGTATAGCTATGGAAATAATGATAGTGATAGGCAAAACTAAGATAATAGTAAAATTAAATAAATAACCTGGAAGAAGAAAACGGGAAAAACGGAGGCAAAAAAATGATAAGAAAGATAATAAAAAAAGGGAAGATAATTATAAATAAATCGATGGATAGAAAGATAGGTAAACATTAAAATTAGATATTTAAATGTATATACTGTAGGTATTAACTGATACAGAACATGAGACTGGAGAGACAGGCTGACAGGAGGAAAGAAAGATAATTCTTTAAATATCAAAGAATTCATAACTTTAAGAATTAATGTTAATAAAACTTATACCTTTATATATATATATATATATATATATATATATATATATATATATATATATATAATTATATATTAATGAGATTGGAAGCCATTGTATTGAAACAACATTGTAAATAATAATGGATGACTGTGAAATCAACAAAGGTTACAGCAATAAGCATGATATCACCAATGATTATTACCATTATCACTTACTTCCATCTTGCTATATCGAAATTTTGCAAAACAGTTCTTAGTAATGAAATATAGATGTAATTTACGGAGTCTCGCGGCTGCATCCTTATTGGTGCGCAGACCTTCTGACCCAGAAAGGATTTGACGCCGCCTTTGCTGTTAATTTCTTTGTGTTTTAGAAATCTTTGGATTATTTATTCATAGGACGCATGTATGTCTTATCATTGTTGTTATTTGGTTGTTTAATATCCTAACCATATTGGGCAGATTTATTCTGAGCAGGAAACATAGCAATGCTAACAATCTCGATAAACATGATAGCATAAATGATTATGATTGAAATAGCAGTTTTAGCAGTTATGACAAATATTGAAAATGGAAATATAAATAGACTATACTTACCTAATTTAACCAGCAGGGTAGCGCAGTGGAAGCGCGCCGGGCTCATAACCCGGAGGACCGTGGATCGAAACCATGCTCTGCTCCAATTAAACATTTTATTCTATTCTTATTTATCTAATAAAAACATACATTTTTCTTTTTACTTTTATTTTCATAGAAAAGAAGCGTTGTCAATGTCTTGTTAGATTGTAATATGTGGCAATTTTTAATGTGATCATATGGAATAGGGATAACTGATAATACCATAATAGAAGCAATAGTAGCAGTAAGGCTAATAAATAATAATAATAATAATGATGATTATGATAAATGATAATAATAATTCAGTATGATGATAATATTAACAATAACAATAAATAATAAAGTTGATAATGATTAAAAATAATAATAAGGATATTACTAATGATAATAATGATAAAAAAATAATAAGTTAATAATAGTGATGGTATTATGATAATGACAATGCTTAGAAAACATTGGCAGTTAAATTATGACAATGATAATTATAATGATAATAAAGATGGTACTAATGGCATTGTTGATGAAAATGATGATAACAACTGTCGTAGATATTAAAATTAGGGAGAATGATGATAACAAATATAGCGATAATACTGTAAACTTTGCCAGTGTATAAAAAGCGTTCTGCCATTCGTGATAATAATCAAATAATTATAAATAATGATAATGATAATGGACGTAATAATAATTGCTATAATTATGGCAATAGTAGTGGTATTGATTGTAATATGATTAATTATATTAATGGCAACTGTACTACAATAAAATGAAATTAATGCTAATGGTAATGGTGATTATCACGATGAAGCGATTATTAACTTGACGATAATGAAAATTACATTTATTATTGTGGCGTAAATAACCATGAAGAAGAAAATGGAATAAACGGAGGCAAAAGGGAAAATAGGAAGAATATAGATGCACAGAGTTCATAAAGTGATATTTAGAAAGATGAGAAGGAGAGAGACAGACAGGCCGAAGGAAGGAAAGAAAGATACATAGATAGTTTAAAGAAATAGAATAATAATGATAGCAATCACTTTAATTATCTCAATAAAGAACAGACAGACATTTTATTAGTTGCTGAAACTACGAAAATAATGAAAATTGTATTCATGATTGAAATAATAGTAAAAGTACAAGAATTACAATACAAGAGAGACATGAATAACCAAGGAGAAGAAAGGAAAAGAAACGGAGGCAATAGGAAAATGGATTTTGAAATACGTTAAAAAAGTCTTCTGATAGATAGATAGATACTATGTTAGACAGATAGGTAGGCATTAAGAATTAGATAAAACATATAATTCATAAACTAATATTTAGAAAGATTAGATTGATATGTCTAGACGGATAGAAGGAAAAAGGAGACATACATAGAGGGAGAATATCACTAAAGGTTAATGTTCGTGGCGACAATGTTCGTATTACGAATATCAATGACGTCATACCTGGAAAGGAAATTCTCGCACCTTTATGAAATATAGGTCTAGAAAAAATGACTAATGGCGCAAATGTATCGAAGGTTTGACGAAGAAGGGACCGCGAGTATAAAAGGGTTGGAAACTATTGTACTAAAACAATGGATATCAATTCTTCTGGGTTCTTTTGTCTGTAGGTTCTTTGAAACTCTAGTTGCAAGTGAGCTTTATTGAGACTAGTCACGACACACGATAAAAGAACACAAGGGCAGGTGAGAGGATGAATCAAATGCAGCCTGCAGATATAAATTTACAAAGAATGTAAATAAAATCATAGTTTTAAGAATAAAATATAAGTAAATTTGCAAGATTACTGAATATTTTCTCTTTCGTACCTTTTAAAGAAAAAAAATGTATCGTAGGTTTGTGAATGAGGCCGCGTGATAAAAGTTTGGAAGCCATTATATTAAAACAACAACGAAGCGCGCCGGACTCATAACCCGGAGGACCGTGGATCGAAACCACACTCTGCTCCAATATGCATTTTTTATTCTTCCTTTTAATAGAGAAAAGTCTCGAAGTGAATGAAATGAAGATAAATTGTAGTTTGTAGCAAGCTTTTAATGTGATGTTGATATGGAACTGTGATGATGGTGACGCTAATACGAGCAACGCTTATGGGAAAGAGGAAGTCAATGATGACAGTAGTAGTTGATGCCGATACATATGAGCTTTTCTCTCCCGCTTCTCCGCCCTTCTCTCCTGCGGAACAAATGGCCACGATTATTAAGCCTTAAGATGATAACAGTTGTAAGGATGATGGAAATGAGGCTGAGACACGTTAACTCATGCTAAGAAATGCACACGAAAGCGTCTCGGAGCGGAATTGCTGCAGGAAACACGATGCAACATCCGGGTTCTGTGCAAAAGAAGGAATGGCGGCGCAGAAATGGCAGTTCGGGGAGGATTGTAAATTGCGAATTCGCTCGGTCGAAGATCACAAATTCTGCCAATCGTTTGTCACAGGAAGCAGAGTGGTTCAGGCACACGTCATCGGCATTTCTTTAAGATATGTCAATCTTTAACATATCTTAGGCCAGATGCATTCTGAACATGAGGCATAATAATGATAATGATAATGATAACAATGATAAACGTGATAGCATAAGTGATTATGATTAGGGCGATAGCTTTAGCAATAATAACAAGCATAATGTTAAAAATTTCAATATTATCATCGAGACAATGTAATAAGCAGGGTAGCGCAGTGGAAGCGCGCCGGGCTCATAACCCGGAGGACCGTGGATCGAAACCATGCTCTGCTCCATAAAACATTTTTTTTTTTTTTTTTTTTTTTTACATTTGCTCTTAGGGAAAAAAGTGCTGTGAATAGAATTATGCTTGGTGTGATGATGATATGGAAAAGTGATGTTGACAATACGAATAACACTAATAATAGCTGTAGTAGAGATTATAATGATAATAATTAATAATAATAATGAAATGAAACTGGTAATGATGATAATAATAATGACAATGAAACTGGTAATAATGATAATGACAAAATATTTTAAGGACAATGATAATGATGATGATGACGTTAATAATAATATATAATATAACGATAATGAGAATAAAAATAGTAACAAAGAAATGATTACAATATTAATGATAATAAAGATAACCAAAACAACAAAACCTCGTTGATGAAATAAGGAAAATGATAAAAAATTAGCTTATTGCACTTTTGCCCCTAGATCATTTTTGGACATTTTTAATCATAATAAACGTATAAATATGATGATAATGAAAGGAAAAAATATTTCAGTAGTAATAATGGCAATAATGGTAGTGATGATGATAGGAATAACGGTAGTATTGTGATGATGAAATCTATTATACTGATGTTGACAATTTGGATGCTCTATAATGAACGTAATGGTAATAATAATGATGATAATTACGAATGGTGTGACAGTAATGAAACGGTAACTATGATACTGATAACAATCCCCTTAATTGTCTCATTAATGAAAGTACAGATATTAGCCTTATTAGCAGTGTTCCTGTGAAACTAATGATAATAGGCATAACGAAGATAACAGTGAAAGTACAATAATTACAATACATCAGCGACATAAATAATCAGGAAGAAGAAAACAGGAAGAAATGTAGGCAATAGGAAGATGGAAGAAGAGAATCAGAAAAAGGAAGCCGGAAGCGGGAAACGGAGATAGAAGATAAATAACGGAATAAAATATGGAAAAGGAAAGGGGAAAAAACACGGATGAATCGATCGATAGATAGAGAGTAAACATTAAAATTAGATTTTAATAAAATACAAATAGTTGATGAAGTAATGAATCGAAGCATGAGATTTGATAGACGTAGAGACAGATGACGAAAACGAAAGAAAGGAAGATGGAGATAGATTTATAAAGCATATCAATGAAGGAATAGCTTCGAGAAATAAAGTAAATCATATTTGTGCAGATTACTGAATATTTTCCTTCTCGAACTTTAAAAATCAAATGTATCGTAATTTCAGGAATGGGCCGCAGGTATAAAAAATGGAAGGTATTTTACTGAAAAAACACTATTAAGGATACATAGATAATAATGATATTCCAACAAATAGTTATAGAATAGAAATGGTAATGCCACTAATGATTTATCTGTAAAACATCTACTTTCGCGTGGCTATTCGAGGCTTTCGCCAATACAACACTAATATAATAACGGAATCTCTAGGCTGAAATAGTTTCGAAAGAAGTTCAGTTGTGCCATATTCTTTTCTAGTTTATTTATGAAGGCTTTTAGGTGTGATCTGACATTGTGTTTTTTTCATGTATTCACATTTTCGAAAACTATGGAAAATTGCTAAATTAAAACAACTGTGCAAGCAAGAACGGAAATATAAAATAGGTAAAAAAATGGCGAAATAATGAAAGAGGAAAAATTACGATATAACTAAAACAGGGATACAATATAATAATAATAATAATATAATAATAATAATAATAATAAATAATAAAGAGAAATAAACGGTAAGCCAAATAAGAGACAACAAAATCTATTATTATATATCATCCATATAGCGTTAATCATAATTAATGCATTTGTTATTACAGACTATTATCACGATTATTATTTCATTATCATTATAATTATTAGTAGTATTGCTATTATTGTTATGTATACTGATTACTTTCTTTTATTATGAATTATTGATCCTAATTTATGGTTACATTTATCATGGGTTTATTATCATTCATTATCTCATCAAAAATGATCACTTTTTATACTATAGTACATGATTAAAGTCATTGTAATCATTATCCCATTATTATGTATCATATAGTATATTAGTTTGAATTTTTATAACGTTAAGCTTTTAATCCAATTATCAATTTATTAATATCGGTTATTGTTATCAAAGAGTTATTAACTATTTATTATCGTTATTAATATTTTAAATCATTATTATTAATATTATTTATTAATATTATCATCATCAATCATTAATTATTATCTTCTACTCTCTTCTCTCTCCTCTCTCTCTCTCATCTCTCCTCTCTCTCTCTCCTCAATCCTCTCTCTCTCTTTCTCTCTCTCTCATCGCAAAATACACGACACATTTCTAAATACAAACACATTCTTATTACTAAACACACACACCTAATATGATAAACTGAATTATATGACTGTAATTCTAATAAAATGATAATAATAAGTAGCAACAATGAATATAAAAATAGTATAAACACTAATAATGCTTGTTGCCGAAAATGAAAAAAGATAATTTGGTAATTATGTTAGAAAAATTTAATAAGAAGAAGGATGATATGATTAATTTAATGAAGAAATTATATTAAAGAAATATAGCAATAAGAAGAAGATAAATTTAGAATATTATATTGGAGTTGTGTAAACCTTCCCTTTCTCCACTTTCTGACTGTGTATGATTATAAGTAATAACAATAGCAATAATAATAATTAAGGTTAAAAGCATACATATAATTAATAAAGTACTCGATATATAATACCAGGTTGTCTCCGCCGGGAGTCCGAAGCCGGTATTCCCGCTTTAGAAGGCGCCTGCGTTACCGTTAGCAAAACCACAAAGATAACTTATTTTAGTTAAAATAGACTGGTAAAGAAATAAATATTAAATTTATTACAGAAGAGGAATTTTTTTTTGTGGCAGGTGGAGGCAGTGTTGTTTTATATACATCTTTGTGTTTTGTTTTGTTCTTTCTTCTACTTTGTTTCTTCTTCTAAAGTCCTCTGTCAGTCTATTTTCCATATCCCGTAGTTATACATAATTGAGGAATACGGAAGCAGACTTCTTCTCTGATTAAGGTTATTTCTACCCATTTGTTTTAATATGAACAATGACTATTATGGCTGATAAACAAATGCCCATTAATTTTACTGCAACTAAAATGATTAAGAAAAATATAGCGAGGTGATGAATTTTTGGTACCGGACAAGGGAAAATCACTAAGCGCTGATAATGAATAATATCTGATAATAATATAAGACAAAGTAACAGCGATGATAATAATAATGATGTAATAAATTTGGGAATGGTTTATAGAACTAGTATATCGTTGTTATTTTTAGCAATAAAGAGTAATTCATAATCAGAACAATGATAGAGAATAATACAATAGCATCATTGATAACAACTAATCTCTCTCTCTCTCTCTCTCTTTCTCTCTCTCTCTCTCTCTCTCTCTCTCTCTTCTCTCCTCTCTCTCTCTCTCTCTCTCTCTCTCTCTCTCACTGCTTTATCCGATGACGTTGGCTATATTTGAGTCCCTACAAAAAGTACACAGTAAGAGTTAAAACCCACAAAAATAGATTTTAAAATATGGTTACAAATCACAAAAGATTGAGAGAGTGAGAGACAGAGAGAGAGGAGGGAGAGTGGAAAGAAAAGATTTGCAGAGAAAGATGAGGGATTCAAAAAAGAAATAACTCCCAAAACAAATATTGCTGGAAAGGACAACAATAATAATGAATAAAAGTGAAGAAGTATCTATTCCCAAAGGAAACAATAAAATCTAGTCCGTATAATTCTTCTTCACACTATAATATATTTATCGTAAGCAAGAGAAAAGAAGGACGAGATGAGAGGCGTCAGAAGAGAAAGGAGAATACAGAAAAGATAAAGAAAACGAGAAAATAGATATCCATATAGATATAGAGGAGAAAGGTGGAGAGTTTTGAGAGAGGTAGACACATAAAGACTACAGAAACTGCATTGAATTACATTCCAAGGGAATTAGACACGAAAATAATAGAAATCGAACGATTG
>NW_020870762.1:952702-953886 GCF_003789085.1 Penaeus vannamei | reverse complement strand
AGGGAGGGAAGGAGGGCGGCGTGAGGTAGGGCGTAAGGGGGAAGGAGCGCGTAAAGGAGAAGAGAGAGGCATGAGGAAAAAGAGGAACAAAGGAGGGATGGAGAGACTAGGTGGAGGAGAGGGAGAGGGTGTAAGCAGAAGAGGCGGTGGGGGGGGGGAGGAATACTGGGAGGACGTATGGAAATACCTCGAAATGGACAATCGAGTTCTATAAACTGGGATTTTCCTCTTTCCAATTCCATTTCCGCATACGAGCCGTTTTCGTTCACTTTTATTTTTTCTCTCCGCTTTTTTACCCCCTCTAAGAAGGAGGAAATCCGCTTTGCTCCTTATCTGAATATCGAGCTCTTTTGGTATAAGATTTGAGGTTGTGGAATCATGTTTTCTTATTCGGGACGATACTGGACTGTAACGGTCGACGCGAAGAATCAAATTTAGGTTCGTTCTCCTTTTGTTTGCCTCGCACTGTTTTGGATATGTTAATGGACTGCACTGCGTTGCCTTTATGCTGTATGTTATTGAATTCTATGGTTATTTTCTCGTGGTGGATGTGCTGTTATGTCTGTATTATTGCTTTCAAGGCTGCCGGGCTTTAGAAATACTTGCTTTTACTGGATGTGATACATTTTGGGATTAGTCATAATGGCGGGGGCTAGCGTCTTTTGATTTTTTATTTATTTATTCATTTATTTATTTTTTGATGCGTTGATGATGCATATTTGGATTGTTGTCCTGTGTTGGATATGATGATGGACACGAATGATTTCTACTATCATAGTGTGGACTATTTAATACTTCTACCACATTTATTGTAATGATGGATTTTTGGAGGCCACTTATTTTAGGCAAATTGATGGGATATTTTGGTTCCGTGACTCATTTTGTTTAGTCTGGTGGGAGAACGGGTCATCAGCCGCGTGCCTCATGGTTGAAGGTGAAATATCACAATGTTAATTCTATTACTTATGGTTTTAAAATTCAAATCACTTTCTTTTTAGACATGACTATGTTAATATCTGTTTTCTTGAAAAATGTGGAGACTGCGACAGATTCGAACTGCAACAAATCATATATACTTTTCGAGATGTAGATTTTGCAATATTTCATCGGCAATAAATAATCAGCCATATACATGTATGGATGGCTAATTACAACCCCTGCATCAATTAATACTGATTAAAAAT
>NW_020870762.1:945202-947702 GCF_003789085.1 Penaeus vannamei | reverse complement strand
AGTTTAATGACGCCTCAAAACAGCATTAATTCATAACATCACTTTAAACACATTAAGTATGAATATCAAAACATGGCTATGCTGTTAAGTCCGTATTTTTTTTCCTATGTACTTTTCTTTCTCTTTCTCTTTCTCTCTCTCTCTCTCTCTCTCTCTCTCTCTCTCTCTCTCTCTCTCTCTCTCTCTCTCTCTCTCTCTCTCTCTCTCTCTCTCTCTCTCTCTCTCTCTCTCTCTCTCTAGAAATAGGCACTCTGTGAAAACAAAATCCAGCAGATATATTGCAGAAAACCCATGGTATGAAGTCGAATGGATGAGAGAGAGAGGAGAGAGGGAGGGAGAACAAAAAAAACAGAAAACATACATCAATAGTTACTCCTTCAGGTGATTCCGAGAGGGAAATGGAAGTAGAAGACAGGAGTGCCAAGGGTGAAATGGATCTAAACATGTAGGCTTTGTATGTAAGGGTGTGTTTCGTTCGAAGCGAAAAGCTGCACGAGTGTGACTGTCTGCCAAAGTAATCTGCCAACCCCGGACCGGCAGATTTTGAACGGCCACTGCACCGGCGATGCAAATACCAATTAACATAGCCACGGAGTTGACAAAGTATGAAATTAGTTTACCAACAACAGTCGCCCGAAAAAAAAAAAAACAGGAGAAAAAAAGTAAAACAACATCAACAACAATATCCTCACCGGCAAAATTATCACTACCAACTTCACCTGCCCCCCCCCCCCCGCCCGCCCCTCCCTTCCATCTACCCCCTCCCCTACCCCTCCCTTCCTCCTCCTCCCCCCCTCACAAAAAGACGAAACTTCTTCCTTCTAATTACCTCATTACCCAAACATTCATCGATCCTTGAACACGGATGAACCTGCAACTGGAGAAGAAGAAAATAAGAAGGGAAGAGGCAAAAGAAAATACGACAAGAAAAATAGGACAAGAAGGAGGAGACGCGTAGGAGAGGATGAGGAGGTTAAAGGGATGAGGAGGATGAAGAGTTGGAGAAGAAGGAGAAGGAGAAGGAGAAGACGCACAGGGAGGAGGAAAAGGAGGAGAAAAAACAGGTAAAAAAATATAAAACAAAAAATGAGGGAAAAAAACACGAATGGGAAAATGGCGTCAGAGATGAAAGAGAGAGACAGAGAGGAAGAGGAAGAGGAAGGGAACGAGGAAGAAGGAAAGAATCACTAATTTGCAACTCGATCTCCCGCGTTCGTGTCTAAAATGCCTCGGGAGTGGATGTAATTTGTGAATATAATTAAGAGTTGGTCTAGACGAAAAAGAGGAAGAGAAGAAAGGAGGAAGGAGGAAGGGGGAGGAGGAAGGAGAGGGGAGGGAAGGAGGAAGGGGGGGAGGAGGAAGGAAGAAGGAGGAAGGGGGGAGGAGGAAGGAGGAGGGAGAGGAGGAGGAGTGGAGGAGGAGGAGAGGAAGGGGAGGAGGGGAGGAGGAGGAGGGGAAGGGAGGAAGAAGACGAAGACGAAGAGGAAGAGGAAAGGAGGAAGAAGAATAGGAGGAAAAAAGAGGAAAAGGAGAAGGAGAAGGAGGAGTAGGAGCGGAAGGAGAAGCAAGTGGATGAAAGAGCAGAGACAAGAAAGCAGGGAGACAGGCAAGGGGACACAGAAGAGCGAGGGGAAAGACTGCAGGGAAGGGAATAGAATGGAGAAGAGTGAGCAGAGAAGGAGAATCAAAGAAAAAAAAAGAGAAGATAGAGGAAAGAAAGAAAGAAAAGGAGAAAAAGGGTTTAAGAACAAATCGTCGTCAACGGAAAAAATAAGAATAAAAAAGGGGGGAAGGGAAAACAAGAGAAAGGAAACACTTAAAAAGGAAAATCAATACACAACACCCCCTCCACCATCCTCCCCACCCCCACCCTCCTCCTTAACCCCTCCCCCCTCCTCCTTACCCCTTCCAGAGAAAAGACCTTACGAGGCCTAATAGGAAATGAATGAGAAGTGCCAGCTAAACACCATTCGGGCGGCGCTCATTTTCACCCTCATTTCGATACGCTGAACCGCCTCGTTTGGAGCCATTGTGAGCCGCTCCTGAATGCAAAGGGAGGCTTTTTCGGGCCTGAAGAGGAGGCGGTTCGGGTTTGCTACGATCGTTTTATTCGAATACTTACATATGGATTCTAAACATATATATATATATATATATATATATATATATATATATATATATATATATATATATATATAATAAAAATATTAAATTCAAAATATATATATATATATACATATATGCACACACACACACACACACACACACACCACATATATATATACTTATATATATGCATACATACATACATACATACATACATACACACACACACACATACACACACACACACACACACACCACACACACACACACACATACACACACACATACACACACACCACACACACACACACACACACACACACACACATATATATATATATATATATATATATTATATATATATATATATATATATTAACATATAAACAACATA
>NW_020870762.1:917702-935202 GCF_003789085.1 Penaeus vannamei | reverse complement strand
CTGTATTCTTATGAGGGAATTGTTTATTACAGATCTAAACAATTCTTGGCATTTCAAAACTATTTCTTGGTTAGTGAAATCCCTACTTCAAATGCCTGAAATGAGGAGAGAACACACTGTTTTGCATGGTTAGAGTAGATGTCTGTGTTTTCTAGTGGTGATATTTGTGATATGTATGGTAAAAATTTTGCTTAGGACTTTATGGATCAGGTGGCTGTGGGTCTTATGGTGGATTGGCAAGTATTTAGAAATCTGGGACTATTGTAATTTTTTGAGGTTGGACAATAATAGTTTGTTTATATATATAATTCTAGTCAGCAGACACTTGTAACATGGAAGTAAAACTTTGTACATATCGTATTGTTGAAAATTAGAAATTTTTCCAACTAGGATAAACTACTCTGATGCATGGTTGTACGCTTTTTCTGGGTCTTCGTTTGTAATTCATATATTTCTAGTATTTTTATTATTATTTTCATTATTGGCTATTATCATTTCAGCATCACCAGCTTTTTCTAGCATGATCATTGCTTCAGAAGTGTAATCAATTTTCATCTTGGAAGTGGTATCATTCAAACCATAGTACAATTATTTTTAAGTAAATGGATTGTTTCTAATGATTACATGTCAGAAAAATCAACTTTTTTTTTTCTTTTTACTTTAAGGAGCTTTCAATGCCATTTTATTTTCAATTCCACAATCTCATACAATTCATGAGTTACTGGGCAAGAGCGAGGATTACATTTATTTTGCCACATAAGGATGGAGGGAAATGAAGTATTAGTAGTTTGGTTATGTTTGATTAGCTTTTGATTGATATTCAAAAGACACCTACAGTGGCTTTTAAAATGGGTCTTTTATTTGTGATTATATATACAGATATATATATATTTTTTTTCTGTCCAAATCCTCTTCATTTTCGTGATCTATGATGGTTGGCCTACATTCTGAAGTCCAACAGAAAAGCATAACATTGTCAAATATTTCACACTCCAACAAAGGCCAGCAAACTTCTACCACTTACATTCTGGCAAGATATGGCTTGGCTAATCTTTATGGTATGGACACACTAAGCTAGGGCAAATTAAAGATGTTATTCTTGTAGAGAACAAAAAGTTATAGTCACCAGCACAAGAAAGGATTTGAAGACACAGATGGTAATGCCACAATTAAAGGTAAAAGATCATGGAAAGTGCTGCTCACAGCCTAAGTCCACTCAGTCCTCCTGAGTTTCAGCTCTATCTGGCCATGGATGAAGAGGTGAAGACAACTTATGCTAGGAGAGCTGATGGCAGGCAGAGCTCCCCTTCAGTTCTCCCCTCACTTCCAGGAATGACACTTTAGATTGTTGAATAAAGTTTGGGATGTGGAGTAGGGGACTCTGGCACATGTGTCCTTTTTTTTTTTCTTTCTTTCTTTCTTTCTTTTTTTTCCTTTTTTTTCTTTCTTTCTTTTTTTTCCTCTTTTTTCTTCTTCTTTTTTCTTTTTCTTTGTCTTTGTCTTTTCTTGTCTTCTGTCTTCTGAACATGTCATCATATATTGCTTCTTTTATGATCACGATCATTATATTTTGGTGAAAGTAATTTTCATTATCATGACCACTATTAGTGGTTAGGATTTTTTTAATATTGTTGTTGTCATAGTTATTATTGTTATTGTTGTTAGTTAGCTTTTTATTGTTGTAATTATTACTGCAATTGTTATTATATTATAGTTATATCTGAGGATACTTTAAGTATATAGAAAAATTGCTTCATTTTCTCTGTAAATCCATAAAAATGATATTTTGGCTGTTGCCAAGACAGTAAAGAATGTTATATATAAAGTGATGAGAGACATTTAGAGTCATGAATTTGATCTGTGATGATAATTTATATACTAAGTTGTTTACTTGTGTATGTTTAATGATTCATACAATTTTTTTATGCCATTATTGTTTGTTATTACCACTATTGCTACTCAACTTCAAACAGAAAACATACTTAGTTGCAGGAGGATGGTGCGCGTTATTTCCGTGCACCACTTCACACGACAGGATGTGGCAGGACTTGAGCATGCAGGGGGAAGAGGTGTCAGTCGAGGAAAGTTTGACATCCTGCTGGTGGGAGGAGAACACAAGGTGGATGTTCGAGACCTGAAGCTAGGTGGAGTCCTCAATGGAAGCTTCCCGACAGTGGATCTTGTTCAACAGCTGGCTTACTGTGAAACAGGTAAGCGGAGGGAACTTTTGGAGCAGAGTGGGGATGTGAGGTGTCAATAAATGTGTAGCATATGATGTGATTTTTACTGTAAATCTCAGGAAAGAGTGTATGAAATATTTGTTTTATGCTTTTTTCAATTTGGTTTTATTACTTTTAAAGGAAATTATGTGTGTACCTTGGAGACCAAGCCAGCTCGACATGGGGGAGACCACAGGTATGTGAGGGTGTACCTGAATTGGGATCAGGACAACACAAATCAGCCAATGAGGGCTCGTATTGCTGGCCGTGTCACTCCTAGCAGCCAGTCTGGGGTTGCTAACTTGGAGATGGTGGAAATACCCCTACGTAAACCGGCAGAATACATTGCTTGTTGCCAGTCAACAGGCAACATTGCTGTTTCATGTGGAATAAGTGTGACCATCTTCAGGTTCTGCCACAAGACCCATGATATCTCCAAATTGAAATTCATTGACTTCGAAGAGCTCATCGAGCTGGACATGTCTTTCATTGTCAAAGAAGTAGCCATATCGGAAGATCTGATTGGCTGCGTCTCAGAATCAGAAGCACATATATTTCAGGTGACAATAAACTCACATCTTCTCAAGGCATCCTCAGAGGAGAAGGAGACTAAGCCACAGGAAAAGAGGAGCAAGTCCCGCTCTAAGTCTAAGACGCGATCGGCCTCTCGGTCCCCAGGAAGAAGCATTGACTCTCTCAGTTCAAGCAGCAGACTGAGGGGTAAGCGCTCCAGTCCAAAAGAGGTGAGGCTCTATTTTTTTTTTTTTTTTTTTTTTTTCTTCTTTTTTACTTCTCATTTTTATTTTGACAGAGGAAAGGGATTATAGAAGTGCATTATATTCTTGTTATTGGAGAAATTACAGGCTAAGTTTTTTTTAGTAATATATTTGATATTTTACAAAATAATTTCATCTGTGCCAGATAGTACAAAGATATATGAATTTTGTGAATTAAAAATACACATTTAAAATACATTTGAATTATTTATAAATCATCACCACATCAAAGGTAGTTTCTGTGCCACATAACATACATTTCATTCACATACAGGAATCTATGAGTGTCATCCGCAATTCAGAGGACTATGTAGACCTCAGTGAACTGACCTGGGTCCCAACATTGTCCTATGGCCGCAAGAAGCCCTCTGAGGACCAGCGCATCTTGCTCTTTCCATCACTTGTGGGGGCCGCACACTGTGGGCCTTTGGCTGAGCCAGGCGAGATCATCGGCCCAATCAAGTAGGTGCTGAGCCTTTTTACTCTGATGAGTAAAGAGCATAAATGTGGTGTTGTTTTCCCTGTCTGTTTCTATGACAGACGGAAGGAATTAGAATCTGGCACTATCATTAAGTTGGATTTTGTTATTTTCATTATTTACAGTTTTTATAATTTCATATTATTTTCTTCCTTTTTTTTTTTTGTATATTTAGCGAATGTTTATTTAGATATGTTAAATATTTTTTTTGTAGTATTGTCACCATAATGCACTCTGAATAAATGAAAGAATGATATCTGTTATTACCTTTATATGTATTATTTTGATTACAGTTCTTCACGTTGCTCTAACGTTAGGGTGAAGTTAGTGAGTGGAAGTTCAGCTCAGAAGGTGCCTCAGAATGTCTTTGAAGCCGTGACACTCATTCATCGCCGAGCAGATCACAATAATGATCCAGACATTCCATTTTCCAACCTGAAGGTCATGGCTGTTTATGATGCTGAGGCAGGAAAGAAAGGTATATGGTCACTCATTTTCTTTTAGTAGTAGTTTTGCTTTAACAGGTATCAATGATATGACCTCAAATACAGTAGGAACATGATCTTAGATTATGCTTATTAAATGATATCCTTTTCCATAGGCGGTGCTTCTACTCCAAGACGAGCATCACATCCCTTGCTCCCTCAAGGCTCAGCCAGAAAAGTAGGGGCTTCCATTTTCCTGACAACACCTCATGTGGGCCAGCTTTATCATGTCACGCTGTCTGATGATCCCTTTGGTGAGTTTTTTTTGTTTTTTTTCAAGTTTAGGCTTTTATGGATGTAAAGCATTGGCTTCATATATTCATAAGGTTTTATTTGGTCATTGATATTAGGTTCATGCAATTAACTTTATCTTTTTCATGCATTTTAAGATTTTCTGTATAATATTATTATGAAAAAAACATAATTACATAAGGTCTCCTTTTTTAATAATGCCTTCAAAAAAGAAATGAATCCAATGCCTTGGGGAAAAAGTGTTCACTTTTGTATTGTTTTGTAAAAGTCACTGCACATAGAAGGCTCTGCCTGTGCTTAGCCACAAAGATGTCAATTGCTAGACTTGTGACCTCACCTGATTTCACCTTTCCTTGAGGATGCAGGAAAAACACTTACTTTTAGTTATGCTGTCAATATTGATACTGTTATTTTCTTTTTATAAACATCAAAATTACCATAGTGTTCTTGACATTACTAACAGCAGTATTGTGAATACCAGAAAACATTATCAAAAATCAAGAAAAAGGGTAAACAGGTGAGACAGGTAGTTCTTGTAATTGGCTCATTGATGATGGAGTACTTTTAGAGCCATCTAAGTGTAAAATCAATTACTAAATCAAACACAGTGGGCATGGCATGTATGCACATGCCATCCTCAGTGGTATGTGGATAATTAGTTCATCTTAACTCCCTCATCTCACTTTGGATCTGTTATCAGGGCACAGTGTAGTCCGTGGTGGAGTATTTTCATACACAGCGCCTGTCTACTCTGTGGCCTTGGAACCATCGCTCTTGCATGCGCTTACACTCACTGGCCTTGAAACATACACATTAAGGCCTCATCCACATGTCGTTGTCTCTCATTTACCTGAGGATCTGAATATGATTGTAAGTATTGTTAGGTTATTTGACTAAAGGTAATATGATAAGATGATTCTTAATTGATAGTGATGATTATTGTCTTGATTGTTTTTATTTTATTTTTTTATTTTTTTATTTTTTTTCTTAGTAGATATTATCTCTCCTTTTTGATTGTGATCAGTTTTGTAGTAAGGATATCATGTTATATGCTGAAAACTTATAGTGGTGAAACTGTGTTCTGGATATTATTTATAGATGTACACCTTACATAAATAATATTTACCAGGTTCCTCCACACTGGGAAGAGACAGTGTGTCTAGTGGGTCTACGACCTTTCCTTAACGTTGAAAGCTTGACCTTGACCGATTCCTGTCTTGCACTCATTGCTGCAAATAATGAGTGAGTGTTACTTTTATTATATCATGATTATTTTTTTGTATTCCATTTAGACATTGGTATCCATTATAAGGGCAGATTTACTTTTCAAACCATAAACTCTTCTGTTTGGTAGAAAAACCCACAATGCATAAACTAGATTTTCATGTTTCATATATAGTCTATTGTATATATGTTGCTTGTTAGTTGTTAATTTGAAATTGATAGCATGTGCAATTTTGACATTGATAACATAGAAGCTGATCATTTCACAGGGTTTATAATTTCTGTAAGAATAAGTTAGTGTCTTTCAGTAATAGATATGAATATTACAGATATGTATTACGCATACTGTATTTTTTTATATATTGTTTTAATAAGAGATGTTTTCTTCTATAGTTTTAGATATACTTTTTCACTTTTTTAAATGATAATCCCTATAAGACAAACTTAACACATTTTCAGAGGTGGAGACAAATCCCACACTGTTTACTCACTTCACCTCCCGAGTGCCGCCAGCCTCTACAAAGAGATGGTGCGAGTTGGACGTAGCCATAGGTCTGCCTCCCCCTCTACCTACCTGCACCTGCTCCTTGAGGCTCACCTAGTCCTTACCACCGCCCTCCAGCATGAAGTGCCAACAGAGGATGAGGCAGAGGAGGACCTGTACTCTCTCTTACAGGATTCATCTGCATTATTGGGAGATTATTATGCCCAGTGGGTAGTCCTTTTGCATGTCATTATATTATGCTATTTCTTAATTTTTTCATTTGACTATTTTTTTATTATTTATGTATTTTTACAAAGTGTTTGTATCTATATTTACTTTGCAAGACCCTTGTATTAAGTTAATTTGATATGAGTACTTTTTATTTTTTCCTGGTATTATGAACTTAAATCTTTCATTACTAAAAACATATCAGGTAGCCTTTGGAAATCATATGACTGTAATGGCATTGGTCTTTTCATTAGGTTTCATATAAATTACTTCAGCAGTAGTACCTCTTCAGATATTGAGATTTCTTCTTGTTCTGCCAGTGTCAGTCATCCCTTTATGGATTACTGGAATGACATCCCAAGAAATTAATACAAAACCATTTTCCAGATGTGAGAATGAAGCAGAGTGGCGTCAAGCAACACAGTATTACCAGGTATCCAGCCTGAGTCCAGATGCAGTGATTGAGAGACTCGAACTCACCTGCCCTGGTTTGGTTGCCGTTATCTCCTCTCTCTTGCTACACCCTAATACTCCATCATTAACAGCTGCACAGGTAGATGAGAGTTTCTCTTGTTTCATGGTTATTCTGTTCCCTATTATTCCCCATGTTCCGTTTTATTGGTTATTGTTTTGTGAATATTGTTAATCTGTTCTCTATGCAGTGAAACTTGAAAGTACTGTTTGTTAATATAGGACTACCTTTTAAAAGTGACTTCTGTAGGTTATGTTAGATTATCTGGTTGTATAGTTTTTGTAATCAGTCTTCATTGGGATACACATTTTAACTCCTTTTGGTTAATGACAGTGCTTTAAGTGGTTGAGAAATTTAGGAGATAGTCATCCATTTAGGAGTAAGATATAAATGCATGAAATGTAGTGATTAAACATTTTCTAGTTTTTTAATTTGTACCATGAAATATGAATCCTCAGTATATAACAAAAATAAAAAGTTAAACAATATTTTTTTAGAGAAAAGATATTGCCAGATCATCAGGTGCTAGAATATAGATAAAAACAATTTATTATATAAAAAAGAATAATTGAAAGGAGAATAACAAACCTATTAAAAATATATATCAGAAAAAAATAATAAAAGGATAATAATTCATTGTTACCAGATATATGTACTGTCCATCACAGTTTTGCTTACTTTTTTTCTTCTTCTTCTTCTTTGTCCTCTTTTCCAAAACTCTTAGCCACCAATTTATTTGTTTTACCTGATGTCACATGTAGTCCATTCCTACAATTTTCAGTAGAAGCTTTCTCATTTTCCATTATTGCTTTGATAATTGTTCACCAAATGAACATCTATCCCATGACTGGACTTTTTTCTAGGTGGCTCGTACATCCATAAATTTCACTGTCAGACTTTTATATGTTGTATGAGCTAAAAAGATGTTTGTTTATTAGACCCTGCAGTCATTGAGGAGTTACAGCCCCTCAGTGGTAGGCTTAAAGTTTCTTTTTAGCCTTATTTCTTTGAAGGTTGTGTATACACAGCCAGTAGCAGTGAGTGGGATAGGTATATAATTCCAGTGCTTCTGATATTTTACTCAAACAATTGACTGCTTGCAGTGCTTTACATATGGCCCAGCAGGGGGAAGTATTACTATTATCATTATGTTATTAGCTCACTCGAGCAGGTGACATCTAATCATAATATAGTGAATCAGACCCAAATAGCGAGTAGCAAGCAGCTATGTTATGTGCAAATCTTTTATATTGTGTGTGCTAAACAGGGGTTCACTTGTTTGGCCCAGATTATGGTCATTAAGGAGATACAGCCCCTCAAAGATATACTTAACTCCCAAAAATTACAACTCCCCAGTTTATCTGTCCTCTACCCCCCAATCACGAAAGAGGCATGTTTTTTTAAAGTTTTGTTAAGGCAAATTTTAGCACAGTCATGTATATCAGAGTATGGATATTTCATTCCATATCTCAAAATTTTAATGTCACTTGATTTAAAAATTGAAAAAAGTTATCACAGTGAACCTTTGCATGTGAATGAAAATTTGGACAGATTGCTTATGAATATGTAAATAAGACATTTGATATGATTTTTTTCTCATATATTTCATTAAAATGTATATTTAGATGTATTTAAAACTAATGAGATGTATTGATAGTAAAAATACCAATAGCATACCAGAATATAACTGATACATATTAGTATAGTGCATGGAAAGGGAATGTGAGAGAGGATTTAGGGTCTGGCTGGATGAAATATGATATGTAGCACCAGAATTACTACACACTCACTACATTTCATTCAGAAGTGGCAGGAAAACACAACTAAGTGATTGGCTCAGTCAGAGAATTTACAAGGGGAGTAAGTATGGCTGGGGTGATATAGAGGTTGTGTCTAACAGAACCTCCCCAAACAGGACCAAATATATATTAGTGGACACTTGATACATCTCATTCATAAAGAAAAAATCAGAGAAAATCCTGCCAGTATTTGCTCAGCTTTCAACAGTTGTGATGGATGCAATTGTAACCATTTTGTAATAAGCCATGATCATGGTAAATAGGACCTTATGAGCTAAAGTCTCATTTAATCCTCATTCTTAAAAGATCAGGTATGCCAGTCAAAAGTGTGGAGACTGGAGTAATGTATGTCTCCTGCACTTCTAATGTTTTACTTGAGTAGCTGACTGCCTGTGAAGCCCAGCACAGGGAAATCTTTTCATGAATAGGTTAACAGTGATAATAACAGTAGAAGGGAAAACTACTCTTTCTGTAAATTCAAGGAATAGGGTAAGGAGGTTGTTAGTTGAGCCTAATTGACTCTTTGGTTGCTAAGTGCTTGTGAAATCTTTTGTTTAAACACAATTAACAAAACAAAACCACAGTGGACAGTATACATGCATTTCCTTCTCAACAGGTAAATAAAATCTTCTATGAAATTATATTATAAAAGGGAGGGAAAGACATTTTTTAAAAATCCGAAGATACTAATACAAGTTCATTGGTGTTTCCCATAGGCTAATTGTGTGCTGGAAATGCTGGAGAAAATAGCACCAGAGAAAGTTTCAACTATTATTCTCAAGTCTACATGCTTTACAGAGTACAAGAAAGATAAGGTAGTGATGAGGAAGTTTTGTTTGTAAACCTGAAATAGAATTTACACAAATAACCACATTTTGCCAATGATTTAGGTGAACTTTTTGGTCTGGTTCATTGTAATGTATATTGAATATCAATAGCATAAAAAGCAAATACAAAGTTACTCTTTTCTCTATTTGACTGATTTCATGCTCCCACATTTTGCAGGTGCTAAGCATAATCAAGCAAGAGTTATCCAAGACAAATGAGCCACGACCCACGGATGTGCTAGCTCTTGCCCTCGTCTTTTTGGACAGGGGATCTCCTGAACAGGTAGGGTAGGATCCATAAGTATGAGTTGTAACACAACATGGAATATTGTTCAGAAAAGTATGTAATGTATCTTATCATTATAAATTCTCTTTCTTTCTTGCTAGGTCTCAACTGTTTTAGCTTCACTAAGAGCCTATCAGCTTGTTGTGGCTTTGCTGCAACACTCACGTCTTCTATTCACAGTTGAGGATGGATCAACCAGGCTCTCACCTTTAGCACAAGTATGTGTATTGACTGTAGTATATATGAATGATTGAGTGAAGCTTAGTGTTAGTTCACTTCTTTACTTAAGACACAAAAAAGTTTACTGCTGTACTGTACATTGATTATTACTCTTGTACCTATTTTGAAATGTGAATAGAATGGCTATGTTATATATGTTTTTATTAACTTTTAGGTTTACACTCTTTGAACCTGTGGTATATATCATTGCTTAAAATTTAAAAGCATAAGCATTTTATGAAAATTGGAATACAGCAGACACCAAGAACATATGATTTCTGTGCTAAGTCTCTTCCTTTTCTTATAGGTTTTAGCAGAGCACAAGAAAGAAGTTTTCACCGAAGTATTTGTGTCTCTCATTGGTGAAGGGTCACTCACTCTTAATGCCTTTGTTGATGCATTCATAGCTGTTTATCCCATTATGTCATGTGGGCCAGAGTGTAACACCCATTCTCTTCGTCTGCGAGATTTCCTTGAAAAGTTCTTCTTGGAGTATGCACATAATGCTGAAGTGAGTAATTGTCAAAGTCATAATAAAAAAAAATAGAATAAACCAGTGATGAGGACATATAACATATGTCTGTATGTATATACATATTTACAGACATAAATTTGTATAAATAAATAAAGTACAGCTGTCATCTTCATATGAGGGTTCTAATTCCTTCTTTATATGGCAGATTACAGATCAGAGGGAGAGATATGACAGGGCTATCACAGTCCTTGTTAGCCTCTATCTAGCCAGCTTGATGGGTGCTTTCGGTGATAAAGTAAGTCAGTGTTTGAAACATTTGAATAACAGGATAACACATCATTGATGTATAATGTAACATAAACAACTTGATATGGTATAAGTTAAACAGTGCAACATAACAGTAATAGTATAGGACAAAATATAAAGCTCTGCTCATTTTTAGCTTAATTTCAGATGATTGTTACATTGAAAGGACATGAAATTTCCATTTATATACTAACAGAGGTTATTTACTTTTAAGTTGTGGTATTTCATTATCAGTTTTAGTGCTCACAGTTTTCTCTTCTCATCACCAATATTATTAAAATATTATTTTGGCAAAATTTCCACCACAGTATTTGCTAATTTTGTAATATCCATATTATGATAAGTATTATCATCATTAATGATATTTCTGTTACTTGCATTATTTTTTCACACCTTAACTTCTATTTTCATATTTCCTTTGTATTTCAACATCAGACCAAGGAAGACCCCAACTGGTGTGACCAACGTGCTGCATTGAAGGAACTCTATGCTCCTCGACCAGTCTTCCTCAATCTGTTGCCACCATTCAATGTGCAAAAGAAAATAGAGAAGGAGGAGAGCCAGAGTGATAAACCAGAAGGGCAGTCAAGCCCAGGACAGGAAGAGGAGGAGGAAGAGGAAGAAGGAAGTGGCAACCTTTCTTCTTCTTCTTTGCATCTTGTTGTTCTCCAGGTAGAATTGCTTTCTTCTCTCTTTTTCTTACTCTTATTTTTCATTTCTTTTCTTTTTGCTGTGTCATTTGTTAGATTTTTTGTTTATCTTCTCTTTCATTAATGTCAAACATGCTTATTAATATTCATACTCAATAGACTGTGGCCCTCTTTGAGACTCGTACTTCTAAGAAAGACCATTATTGTACTTACATCTTTAATGTGCCTCTATTTTCTAGTCTCTGCTGAGTTCAGATTTGCCATCTGCTGAAGATCGTAACAATGTCCTCAAGTTTGTGACATCGAACCCTGAGGCTCTGGGAGCCCAGTCTCTCCGGATTCTGTGCCTCGACCCACAGAAGCAGCTGGAGTATATACTCAGTGAATTTCCTCCAGTGCTTCTTCAGTATGGAAAGGCAAGTGGTTGTTGGATTTCATAAGGAAGGAAAAGAGAAAATTATAAATAGATTTGAAGTATAGAAATATTATATACATATGGACTTACACATTTTTTCCCCTTGATTTGTATTACTCTGTTGATTGTATGTTCTATTTCTATAATTTGACTGAAACCTACCCATTTCTTTCATTTTAACAGCCAAATTATAAATCCATATATATGACATTCAAATATATAGATAGATAAAGATATGGATATAGGTATAGATACACATTTTTCTATTTATATACATATATAGACATATAGACATTATACATACATATACAAATACGCACAATGCACATATACATTTATATAAATACATATGTATGTATGTGTGTGCTATATATATATATATATATATATATATATATATATATATATATATATATATATATATATATATATATATATATATATATATATGCAGTCAAAACTGCATGTATATATATTAGCGGTCACCTTTGCATTGCAACCACTTGGCCATTGTGGTCACTTTTGTCGGTCCCTTGGATTTGTCCCATATATATATATATATATATATATATATATATATATATATATATATATATATATATATATATATATATATATATATATATTTTATTTATTTTTATATTATTTATTTTTTTTCTATAGCGGTCACCTGTCCATAGTGGTCACATTTGGTCAGTCCTTCAAGAGACTGCTATAGACAGGTTTGACTGCATTTGTATATATGGATATGTATACAGACACACACATGCACATATAAACTTAGCTTGTCTTCAGGATAGTGTAATATTAATAACTACTAGTTGTGAAATCTAATGGACTTGTGCCTACTTGCTTCCTGATTTTGTTTCATATATTACATGAATATTTCTCTCCCTAGGATATGTATGAATCAGCAGCCGAATGGGAGGAATTAGTTTATAAGCTGATCAACCACAAATCAAGCTTGTGTGAATCAGACCCATCGTATTCAGTGTATTCTGATGTTTTGAATGGTAGGTAAAAGGCTTATAGTCTGATTATTGTTATTGCTTTTACTTTTGTATTTGGAGTAGAGTTGAGTTTAGTTTTGGCGTTTGCTTTCCGTGTTTAGATTAGAATCTGGTGTTTTATTACGTGATTATATGTTGTTACATTTATGAATAGTGCATAGATTATTGAAAATGTTTGTAGCTCCACTAAAGAAGTATCAACTTTGAATACATGTCTCTCAGTAAAAAATTCAGATAGTCCATAAGGTTCTCATATGCACCTTTACCTCACCCACTTCCCACAGATGTTCTGAGTGAGCTGGTGATGACTGCACCTCTTGATGTCTTCATACGCATAATCCCCAAGAATCGCCATGAAGAACTGCGTGGTCACATCCGGCAATGCCATTCAGCCGCCTTGGCACTCCACCTGCGCTCTTCGCTAATTTCTTATGCCCACAATGTATTAATGCAAATGTCAAAGTGAGGCAAACACAAATGCATTTTTAACCCAATGCCGACGGGAAAATGTTGCGTTCACTTTAGTATTGTTTTGTTAAATGTTTCTGTACATAGATGGCTCTACCAGTGCTTAGCTACAAAGGAGTCAATTAGTAGATCTTGTGACCTCACCTTTCCTTGAAATAGAGGGAAAAAGATTTTTTTTTTCTTTTTCTTTTTTTAACTAATGTTATCAACATTGACACTGTTATTTTTGTTATAAACATTATATTACTATTTTGTTATTGACATAACTAACAGCAGTGTTAAACACTAGAAAATATCATTGAAAATTAAGGAAAAGGGTAAACAGGTGAGACAAGTAATTCCTGTAACTGGCTCATAGGTGACTTTGTACTTGTGGAGCCATCTGTATATAAAAACAATTACTAAATTAAACAAACATTGGGCATGGCATTGACGCACATGGCATCCCCAGGGGTATGTGGTTAAGAAACAGTAAGTGGTGAAGTGCATGTGAAGCACAATGCCATAAAAGACAGAGCTTTAAAAATTATTTTGTTTGTTTTATTTATTTTTATTTGACTTTTCCTTCAGTATTTGTCAAACTTTGTCTCAGTACTTTATTTTTAAGTCCAGATTATTATTGCTGTTAATATGATTGTTATTATAATTGTTATTTATATCTGATCAGTGTCATTATTATATATGTGCCAGTAAAGATTTTAAGTTTAACATTGTTATGCATTCTTAAAGTGCCAATTCTTAAAAAAAGTTCTATGTAGTAGGATCCCTTTTTTCATATGTAACTTTTTATTATGTAAAGATCTCATTTTGTTTCCTTTTGAATGTCTGTTCTGTATGGAAACTATTTATGTATCTGTAATAGTCAGATAAAATGGGATTTGTGTGTGTGTGTGCATGCGTGCATGCGTGCTTGCCTCTATATATATATATATATATATATATATATATATATATATATATATATATATATATATATATATATATATATATATATATATATATATATATATATATATGTAATGCATGCATGTAAGTATGTATGTATGTAAAATTCTGTACAATTCTTATATATATCACAGCTGTTAATGATTAACCTATTGGCTCTGGTTATAGTGACATACATGCCATGATTGTTTTTGGCCTTGCCTCTGAGTGGTATGCAAGGCTGCTCTGTTGTATGTGCTAAACAGTCATGCACTTTGGCTCTATATGCAATCATTGAAGAGATCCAGCTCTCTCTTTCAGTTTCTTTAAACCTAAATCAGTAATTTAAGAGTCAAATTTACAGAAAGCAGAGGGAAAGTATACATCCTCTCTTTCAGATATTTAACATGCATACACATAGAGGCTGGCCCATTTTGGCATGCTTGTCCTTGGAGGCAGTGTGTTAATTTTTATTAGACTAACAGAGAGTATTTAACTAGATGTCATAGGCTAAGGGACTTGGACACTATTCTAACGGGTATTCTATTCATTTTATCATAATGAAAAATTTGGTCACCAATCAATGAATCTATCTATGCATCTTTCATAGAAAAAAAGAAAACACAGCTGATTGTCCATATTTTTGTTTTTGTTGTTTAAGGACTCTTAAAAAATGTTTCCATGACAAACCTGGTCTTATTTATTGAAAGTAAGTGTAGTGTCTGATGGAAATCAGCACATATTTAGATTTATTTTCATTAAATGTTATATATTGAAGAAAGAGTAAGTTCAAAAAATGGGTTACTTGGCCAATATTGATATAAAGTTAGATTTAGGTTGCCACAAAATACTCTATTGTATGAAGCGTGTGGCCAAACTAAGTGAATGAACCACAAATATCTTAAAATACTCTTTAATGTTGTATTGAGGGGAAAAAGAAGAGGAAAAGTGGAATTGATAAATCAGTTTTTTATGTCTGAAATGGACAAATGATTTCATTCTAAATATTTGTCAGAAAAATAAATGTGAAGTCTCTAAAACATAAAATATTTTCATTACAAATTTATGTATAATATATTAATTATACTTTAATTTTTTAATATTCTTTTAAGATGGTTTTTGCAATGAAAATAGACCTTGATGCCTAATTTGTGCCTAAACAAACCCTATGTTCACCTTTGATTATAATTATGATTGCCTAGACAAGGCAAAATAAGAATAACAATAATATATAGATCTGTACCAAACAGCTTTAATATTTCTAGTTGGTTCTGTAATATATATATATATATATATATATATATATATATATATATATATATATATATATATATATATATATATATATATATATATATATATATATATATATATATATATATATATATATATATATATATATATATATATATATATATATATATATGGGTGCAATTAATAAGTTACATGTGATACTTTCTTTTTGTTTTGTTTGACTGTCATTTTTATTATATCCAATAAAATACTGAGTTTACTCAAAACAAGAATAATGGTTTTATTAACAAGAAAGTGAAAACAGAGATTTTAGGGTACAGTATATACTGATGTAGTATTCATAATATTAACTAGCTTAAATTGGTGTGTTAGTTTCATAATATTTTAATGTAAAAGATAAGAAGTAATTAATAAAGGAGATAGAAAAATATCTCAAGCCATGTTTATTGTCAGCACAGAATTTCCGGCCATTATAGCTATGACAAAGTTATTCAAAGTGGTTTGTTGGGCATCCTTGACAATAAAAAACACGACTGATACAAGAAAATACCTTGAACAACAAACAAAAACTGGAAATAATAAGGATAAGAATAATTCATATTTATTTAAAATCAACTGGTTTTCCAATGATTACAACAATATATATATTTTCTTCTTTTTGTCAGATTAACATATGTTTTAGTTCTTCCTAAGAAAAATATTCTTCTATTTAACAATTTAGAAAGAAGGGCAATGATCAATACATATTTTCATAAGTGAACAGTACTCCTTGTATATTGAAGAGTAAAATCAACAATCCAACTACACTATCTGTAACATAACCTTTCACAAGATCAGTTCATAAAAATGCCACACAAAAAATCCTTCATTTCACGCCAGTAATGGCCAAACCATTTTTTGTTACTATAGTACTGATGATAAGACTTAATCCTTTATATTTGTGAAATCAATCAAAGACCAGAACATTCAGAAAGGTAAGGTAGTTCTTATTCTCCAATATAATTAGTAATATGCCAATGACTGCACAATATTACAATGCCTACTACAACCTTTTTTGTTTGAACTGTGAGGTAAATAAATATATCTATCTTCATCAATTGGATTTCTAAATGATGTTGAATGGTGCACAGTGAGTTAGACAACTTAGCGTTAATGATAATGTCATATGAGTGAGATACTGAAACCATGCAACGTGGATGCTCTTGAGTATCATCATTTCTAATAAAATCTACATTACCCGTTATCATTATTATTATCATTTTGAAAAGTATTTTGTAGACTCAGAGAAGGAAAAATCATTAAGAGAAATTGGTAACCTGCAAGCATTCAATTACTTCCTAAAACTTCAAACTGTAAAGTGAGACAAAATGGTAACTATCCACAAAATCATTGTAAAATATCAAACCTACAGAAGGGTATGGTGTATAAATATGATTTTAAATTTCTAACTTACTCCAAGCAAAGAATTTATTTGATAGTGAATCAGAAAAAAATGTCAAATGGTGAAATGTACATCTGAAACAACCCCATGGGTGAAAAACAGAGGGTGACACAACACAACTAAGAAATAACATCGTTACGGGTCATTGCTCTCCTCCTCACTATGCCCCTGATGTGGTTCTTCATCTCCATGTTCTCGTTTCTGCTTTTTGGCATGGATGTCTGCAAGGGCTTCTTCAATTGTCCTTTTGTCTTTCTTCAACTCACTTCGCACTATTAGGAAAAAAAGGTCAATACATTAATTATCATTTTGAAAAGAAAAAGTCTCAAGTATTTTGCACACTCAGAGAAGAAGAGGAATTGGTAATAGATCTGACCTGAATTCTCCTTTCACAGATTCATACTGCTAATATGCTTAAACATTATGGCAGAAAAAGCTTGACTAGAATTATCTCTTACTGACAAGGTGGTCAATTTTAACCTGAACATAGGCAGTCTTCTTCCTTCCCACTTACTCGGACACCTTTCTCATTGACCATCCTAATCTACTCATAAAATAGGAGGGAGAGGGTGAATACTTTTCCAAAAAGAAATATACAGGACTTTTCAACCATTCCTTACAGTAATGCCTCCAACAAATCTCCCCTTATATATTGCATTTACCAGAGAACATGTGGTAAAAGACATACAGAGCAATCCTTTCTTTAATCCAGTCTCCATATCCTTCAATCCATTTTTTTCTATCCCTCTCCATCTTTTTCTACCTCTCCCCATCTATTTATCACACTACCTCAACCTCTCCCTTCATT
>NW_020870762.1:902702-905202 GCF_003789085.1 Penaeus vannamei | reverse complement strand
GACACTAGTTCCATGCTTCAGATCCTATTCCAGCCCACTGTAACTAGGGATGTTACAGAAAATAATGCAGTGTTACTTATTGTTTTTGTTACTTTACAGAATTGTAGAATACCTAGCAAGATAATATGGAGTCTGGTCATGAAAAACAGTCTATTACCATATTGATACAGCAAAACAAATGACAAATATAGGAGTTGGAAAATGGCAAGAAGAAGAAAAAGAAGAAGTAGAAGGAAGAAAGAAGAAAGAAAGAAAGAAGGAAGAAAGAAAAGAAAGAAAGAAGAAGGAGCAAGAAGGAAGAAGAAGGAAGTAGAAGGAAAAAGAAGGAAGAATAAGGAAGAAGGAAGAAGGAAGAAGGACGAAGAACAAGAACAAGAACAACAATAAAACAACAACAGCATAGGTAGGTAGGTAGGTAGGTAGGTAGGTAGGTAGGTAGGTAGGTAGGTAGGTAGGTAGGTAGGTAGGTAGGTAGGTAGGTAGGTAGGTAGGTAGGTAGGTAGGTAGGTAGGTAGGTAGGTAGGTAGGTAGGTAGGTAGGTAGGTAGGTAGGTAGGTAGGTAGGTAGGTAGGTAGGTAGGTAGGTAGGTAGGTAGGTAGGTAGGTAGGTAGGTAGGTACTCAAGCAGCTAAGTCCAATGCCTGGATTTTGGTCCATGAGTGGGCTGGCAGACACCTGGATAAAACTGATGCATGGACTGTCACTGTCTTTGCGTGGGACTTTACATAAATAAAATCATATTACATAATTCTTTTAAATTTTTTATTTCAGAATTAACAAAAAAAAAAAAAAAAAAAAAAAAAAAAAAAAAAATCTTGAATGTAATAAATTCATCTTGACAAAAGGCAACAAAGGGAGAGTGGAATTGAATTATCTATTCATCTGTATCTCCTTATAAACATTTTTTGTTTTTCAACTTGCCATACGAATATCTTCTGAATCATAACCACAGGATCATTTTTGACAATAGGTCCCTGTTACAGAAAGTAAGATCTAAACAAAACAATCATAATTTCTTTTACTTCCTTAAGGAATTCTTCAGGATATATTGTACCAAACTATATATAAAGCCCATAATAAAAAATATGGTTATTATTTTTGTTTATCAGCAGCATCCAACTTCAGAAAACAATCTCAGGTGTTTTGATGTGCTTCTGTTGAGCATTTGCACTAATAGTTATTTCATAAGAGTTTTGCCCCTTTTCCTCCAGCCTAAAAATCTCAGAAAGAATGTGTGAAATTGCGTATTGAAATGGCAGAATAAATAATTTGAGGAAAAAACATCTCTTTAGATTTTTCATGTCAAAAATCAAAGTGCCTATAGATTTAATACACTGCAATCCAAAGTCTAATACTTTACATGCAGTGATTCATTCTGCAAAAATCAAATCTAATACAAATGGTATAAACATTAGTAGTATTCATATTTAAAAAAACTACATTCACAAATTAACTGAAACATTAGTAGTAACAAGTCTGAGTAACTGTCTCTGAATCTGATACTTCAGCAAATGCAAATAAATCCACATAATAAGAAAAATTAAAGATTTTAGCATCTTCCGGAAACCATAAACATTAAAATACATATGAAGCACAGAAAGGACTTGTGTAAGCTAGTATATCCTTTATATTCTTGCTAAGAATCTTGAAGTATTTCTAGTCTTGGAACAACTACAAAGATATTTAGCTTTGAGCTGAACATAATTTTTAATGACACAAATTCACTGCTCATGGGAGCATTCTGAAAAAAAATGAAAAGGAGCATTAATCCTTTTCTTCCTAAATGATAACCCAAAATATAACACAAAATATCTCCACCTTTCATCATCTTCTTCTGTTTATCATTGATACTTGGAGGTTTGTCCATCTTGCTCATGATAGAATCCAGGAGATCCATAGTGGAATTCCTTCTTTGTTCTCTTTCTCCTTGTATGAAGTTTCACGCTACACTTCGGTCTAAAGTCTCTGCAAATTCTTCTTAATTTTGTTCTCTATTGTTATGTCATAAATTGTTTGTTCTTAGGTTCCGAAATTTGTATTTTTTTCTAGAAAAGGATGATGGAATTTGCGTTAAAAAATTCGGCGTTTTCGCTTTCGATATCTCTTCTTTTTCCTTCTTGTACAGGGTTTTGGCCTGTATCACTGTCTATCTTTACTGGCTCTGTGTCTCTCCTTCTTTTCAAATCTTACAATTCTTCCTAATTCTATTATTCTTGGTTTTGAGGGATTTTTCGGCGTCTTCGCTTTCGAGGTTTTTATTTGTAAACAATCATTCGTTAAGGAAGTAGACAGGATGGAAAATATGTACGGACTATGTTCCCTCTAATTTCCTTTCATTTTGCATAGGCATTTGTTTATCATCTGTCAAAATGATTTTGAGATTTAATTGATGAATTCCTAATAATATATATTAATATATTTTAATAAAAATACGTTTAGATATATAGATAGATAGCTTGAAATTTTAAGAGAATAGATTTAAAGCAAAACAAACTTAAATC
>NW_020870762.1:890202-895202 GCF_003789085.1 Penaeus vannamei | reverse complement strand
CAGTTGGGTGTTACCGCAGCTATACCCTTGCACCAGAGCCTCAACAAGCTGCTGATGCAGAATACATATGCACATGTAAGTGGAATGGTTGAAGGTATTAATGGAGTTTGGTTTATATTATGTAGTTGTGACATACAGTGAAGGCTACTCTATTCAACCACATGGCACCAGGGATGGCATGTGTGTAAATGCCATGCCCACTATGTGTTTGATTTAGTAATTATTTTTACATATAGATGGCTCGACAAGTACTCCATCACCAATGAGCTAATTATAAGAACTACCTGTCTCACCTGTTAACCCTTTAACTTGATTTTCAATAATTTAAGGTGTTTCATATTGCTGTTATTAATGTCAGTAATACCATAGTAATTAGGATATTTATGATAAAAATAACCATATCAATATTGATTGCATTTGTAAAATAAATAAATAAAAAGGTGAAATCAGTTGAGGTCTCAAGGTATACTAATTGACTCCTTTGTAGCTAAGCACTGGCAGAGCTATCTATGTATAGAGACATTTCACAATTCAATACTACAGTGAACACAGCATTTTCCCAGGTGCATTGGGTTAAGAATATATCATTCTAGAATTCTTTCAGTGTGCCACTGTTTTTTCCCTCCCTTAGTTGCAGATGCACCAGAGTGGTCATGGAGCCGCACCAGCACCCCAGGAGAGGATCGGGTTCCTGTGGGGTCAACTGCAAGTGGAACTCTCATTGTGACATCAGGCACCACTAATGAAACAGTCATTGGTTCCCTCCAGTACGCTGTTCCATCGCATCTTTCCCCTGATGCATTTTCAGCTCTTCCTTCCATATCAGTTGCTCAGCCACCAGCCTCCACTCCATCATTATCAGGATCACCTGTAAGTTGAAATCTCTCCCCTTCAATCCCAATACCAAACATATTTTGTTATTTTCAAAACTAGGTTAAGCACTGATATTTATTATTCCACAAAAAATCTTTCTTTGCAGATGCAACGGCCCCTACCTGCTCCGTCCACATTAACTTCATCAGCTCTAGATTTATCCCCAATGACACCCTCCCCAGTCACACACCAACTCCCATCCCTACAGCCTTCCCTCATCAATGCCACCTCATCCCACCTCACAGCAGTCACTGCTCCCCCCTCTACCCATCAGCTTCCCCCCCTACAACCCTCCCTCACAAGCCTGGACATGGCAGCACATGCACTCACATCTCATCATGCTCTGGAAGGCACCCTCGACCTGGTAGGTGTGGAAGGAGACAGCAGCAATACCCAGGATGTCCCAGCTGATTTTGAGCCAGGGCAGAGGCTATCACACCTCAAGCATCATATGAAGGTACTCTGCTGTTGACTTTCTTTTCAATGGTTTTGTTACTTTTTTTTTCATATTCCTAGTTTCATCACTGTAATCAAGTTTTATTTCCATTGTGCTATCAATAATTTTGTGTACAATTTTTTAACTTGCTGCTCCAGATTCATATGGAAGAACTGAATATTGGAAACACAAAAGAAGATGGGCTGATGTTTTCCTCTGAGTCACAAGACCTGAGAAAAACACAGAGGCAGGAGTCTCCTGAACAGCAGTACACTTGTAAACAGTGTGGAGAAGTATTCCAAAGAGCTGAGCGGTTGAAGGTATAATTTTCTCATTGATACTCCTTTAGATAAGCATTTTTTTGACAGATTTTGGTGATGATTGTTGATCTGTAAAGTGCTTGTATTTTTAAAGTAATTCTGTGATATGGTTGTGTATATGAGCCCATTATGTCATTAATTTATGAAAGGGAAATCACAATATATGATAATTATCTTCCTTTCTTTGCTTCTAGATTCATGAACTGAACCACTCAGGAGAAAGGCCTTTCAAGTGTAATGAATGCACTGCTGCCTTTACTGCAAAGGCCATGTTGATACGACACAAAAAGGTATAACATATTAAGAGTTAGATTTAAATATGAAGGGAACTGATGTATATGGATCACTTCACTGTTTGACATTTGTTGTCAGAACAGTCCATTAATTATATATATATATATATATATATATATATATATATATATATATATATATATATATATATATATATATATATATATATATATATATATATATATATATATATATATATATATATATATATATATATATATGCATAATATATATGCTCTTGTATATCATTATCATTACTTTTTTATTTCATGCATTTTCAGGTACACACGGGAGAAAAGCCTTATTCTTGTGATGAATGCAAGACTTGCTTCACTGAGTCTGGCAGTCTGAAGGTTCACAAACGCATGCATAGTGGGGAAAAACCCTTCAAGTGTGACCAGTGTGATGTGGCTTTTAGTGGAGCAGGAATGTTAGCCACTCACAAGAGGAAGCACACGGGAGAGAAGCCCTACATGTGTAATGACTGTGGGGAAACTTTCCGCCTCTTGTCCACATTAAAGAGTCACAGGAGGAGACATACAGGGGAAAAGCCCTTTGTGTGCGAGATATGTGATTCGTCTTTCACACAGCGGGCAGCTTTGCAGAGACACAAGCGCATCCATACTGATCAGAAGCCTTGGGTATGTGATCAGTGTGGCTTCAAGTTCAGGGAGAAAGAGAACCTTAGAAAGCACGTTGCCCTCCACAAGATCAAGTCCCAACATATGTGTAATGTTTGTGGGGCAGGGTTCAAACAAGCCAAAAAACTGGAGACTCACAAGATGCTGCACAATGGAGGTGATCGTCCCTATAGGTGTAATAAGTGTCCTTCCTCATTCACTAATCCAAAATACTTGACGCAGCACAAAAAACGAGTCCACAGCAGAAAAGATTCTGTCATTCAGTGTGATGTTTGTAATGCTACATTCAAGAGAAAAGAGACATTAAGATCACATGTGCGTATTCACAAGGGGGACAAGGGTGATGGTGTTTATGTATGTGGGGAGTGTGGTGCAACTTTCAACCAGAGAGGAACACTGACAAAACACATCAGAATCCATATTGCATCTCGTGAAACCAAGGACAACAAGAGTAATGTGTTTGAGTGTAAAACATGTTCTAAAAGCTTTATTGATAAAAAAGGCCTTGATCATCACCTTGAGAGTCATTTCATTGAGAATGTAAATGAGGATGTTGCATATAGTTGCCCAGTATGCCACCAAGGCTTTTCTAGCCAGAGGAGCCTTGTTAAACACAAAAGAGCAAATCATCCAACACAGAGAAGTGCAAGTAAAATAGCCCTTGACCAGGATGTTGATGATAGCACTGTGCACATTAGAGACAAGTACATATGTGAGGACTGTGATCAAACTTTTTTCAGGAGAAGGCAACTGAAGGCTCACAAGGAGTTTTGTCCATGCAGAAGTTCCTCTCCCCAGCCAGAATCTCCAGAAGCACTCACTGAGAGCACGCCACCTCTTCAAAATGACTCCAAGGAAGTGGATGCCATGAAGCTTCTGACAGCTGTCTTGGCTGTAACTAGTACAGACACGGGTGACAACCTCAACTGCCAGCAGCCACATGCACGAGGTTCCTCACCTCCACCTCTCCTCTCTCATCCTCCATCTCATACAGTGCATCGTTATCCATCCCCTAGTGTTATAACTACTCAGGATTCTCTCTTCCACCAGACCCCACAGCATCATTCGCACCAGTTGCAGCAGTCATTCCCACAAACTTCTGTACAACAGCTTTCCCACCAGGAACACATACAGCAACCTTCACATTCTCATCTCCAGCAGCAGTCACAACAGGTAGATCATCTCCAGCAGCATGCAAGACAGCAGGGACACATGCAGCAGCAGCAGCAGTCTCAGCAGCATAGCCATATGCAGCAGCTACAAAGACAGCAAAGTCATCTGCAGCAGCCATCACAGCATCAGCTCCAGCCATCAACCAGACAACAATCTCATCTTCATCACAGCCAGTTGCACCAGCAGGTGGAACAAGAGACTCACATTCAGCGCCAGAATCATGTCCATCATCATCACCATTTACAGTTCAGTCATGATGTGCAGCAGCAGTTCTTCAAGCCATCCTCACTCTCCTTATCAACTCAGCATCACAATCACCAGCAACAAGAAGACATCCTTTCACAGCACAGTACCAGTCTAAACATTCCCCAAGACCTTGACGAATGCAGCCACCCCCACGAATCAGGCCACACACAGCAGCATCATCTCCACAGCCACCTTGACCAGTCCAGCCTTGAAGAGCACAACACCAACCTCAAACACCATCAAAAGCATCATCACCTGCACTAATTTCATATGGTTATAGTGTCCATTAATCATCCCAGTTGTTTGTGTACTGTCATTCTACAGTGCACAAAAATATCAGTGCCTGTTAATAAAGAATAGTAATGGAAAATATTGTTATATTTTCAGTGTGATATAGTTACTGGTACCATTTTGTTTATGGTGACTGCACCACATAGCTACTAGGGAAGAACACTTTGATGTTCTTCAAATCTATTTATAGTTTCTAGTTCACAAATTCATTAAGAACATGACAAGAAAATGCTTTCTTTTTGGTAGAGTAAATCATAAATAAAATTATATTTCTCCAGGATATTTTTATATATTTATTATTATTATTTTTTTAGCAAATGAGATTGACTCTATGAGTTAATCTACATACTAGTTGTGACTGAATTATAATTGTTATAGTGATCAGTATATAGCATTGAGTAAGTAGATTTTAACCAGCAGCTATCCAATCTGTGTAAATGAGATAATGAAAACTTTAAAACAAATAAGTGGTTATTTTTAAATTGATTAGCAGAAATAGTTAGGTTATCTTGTTTCATCGGTCTTAATAATTATCACTTTTCTTATCTTTCTCATTGGCAGTAAAGGTGGTAATAGTAGTTATTTTGCTATTGCTGTTTTATTTATTGGGATCACTATATATATTATTTCTGTACTTTACTATTATTTTTGATGATATCATTATGATTGTTATCATTATTACAGTATTTTTTATTATTATTATTATTATTATTATTATTATTATTA
>NW_020870762.1:860202-877702 GCF_003789085.1 Penaeus vannamei | reverse complement strand
TCCCCAAGCATATTATATTGAAAGTTCTATATAGATTCTAATAACCATGAAGTGTATTTAATGACAAATATGGGGCTTCACAGATAGCAAACATTTTCGATAATAGAATTTGGTTTTCCTATTCCTATTCAGCAAAAAGCGAGGTTTAAGATCAACATGAATAAAAAAGTGTGAAAACTCTACGGTAGCAACATGGATTTTAGTTATAACAGACATACTTATACGGTATGTGGACTGATGGCTGAATATATATATATATATATATATATATATATATATATATATATATATATATATATATATATATATATATATATATATATAGTGAGCTTATGGATTTAGGCCTATAAATGAATCAACTAATGACTAACTTTTTCATTTATCGAACAGGAGGAGCAGGTTCTTGGCGATAATACTTAGATAAATAACAAATTAGTACTAGCAGTTATGACTTTCACCTTAGTACTGATAATTAAGTCGTAATGATGTTAATTAGGCATATATAGATAATCATCATCACCAATCTCTCATGTAAAAAGGTACAGTAGATAATATATCCAATAAATAAAAATACTGTAATAGAACAATTAATAAATAAAAATGAATACAAAAATAAATACAACAGAATAAAATATAAATATATATATACATTATAAAATTCATAATATAAATTTAAGAGCCACGATCATCTTTGGTTAAGAATATTAAGAACAGCGACAAGACAAAATACAATGTTCTCTCTGCCATTAGTAACAAGTTAGAACGAACATTCTTCATCGCATATACACAAAATTAAGTTCAACAAACATTTCACTGTTGATGGGAATGTTGGTATTCATGGTAGTGTTAATGTTTGTGCTGTTGTCGGTGTTATTGTTAGTGTTAACTTTGGTAGTTAGTGTTAATTTTAATGTTTGTGTTACGTTTTTTCTTTGTGCAAATGTTTGTAATAAGTAGGATTAATGAAAAACAATAAATTCCTTACGAATAACTATGAATCCAACTTCCTTTCCAAATGGGATACTGAGGTAAAACAAATATATTTAAATTATGCTAAATCTTGTCTATTAATTTATTTGTCATAATAGTTTTTTTTGTGTTCTTTAAATATGTTCTGTAGGTTCCCTTAAGGTTCCTCCCCTGCTTGGAGTTGGTTTTCGGAACTATGTTATGGCGCCCATCTTGGTTTGGCAGGAAATATGAATATTTCTCTTCATTGATCTATTCATTTTCTTTATATATATATATATATATATATATATATATATATATATATATATATATATATATATATATAATACATACAAACATACTGTATATATACATACATACATACATACATATATATATATATATATATATATATATATATATATATATATATATATATATATATATATACATATTATACACACACACACACACACACACATATATATATATATATATATATATATATATATATATATATATATATATATATACATATATATATATATTAATATATATATATATTATATATATATATATATATTATATATGTATATATGTAATGAACATGCATAAATATCCATACAGCTGTATTGTTTTTTTTAATATATTCGTGTCTGACGCCTTCTACCGTATTTGCAAGATGGATGCTGACCAAATCCTACAAAAGGGTAAGGGCCACTGGTCTGTGCATTAAGATGGACTGCTGTGTTACCCCTAGTTTGGTAAATATCTATCAATTAGAATATTCCTAATATAACACCTAGCTATTAGAGTCACAAAAGAGCAGACACGTGTTATTACCTAAAGCGCCACCCGTGTTAGTGGTGGTGAGGTCAGTGTTAGTCTGCTTGCCCAGGTTGTTAGCGCCTCGAGTGCCGCTGCTCAGCTTGGAGCCGAACCCGAAGCTCTGGACATCGTTCTGCGGTTTCGAGTCCTGCTTCGGGCTCTGCGGGGCCTGGGTCGTCGTGCGCCGTCTGCTCGGGCTGAAGGTCGTGGCCCGGGTCGGCGTTCTTTCCTCGGGTGTTGCTGCTGCTCCCTGCGGTCGTCGTCCCCAACGGGTGCTTCCTCTCCTGCGTGCCTTACCTGAGCTGGGGGCTGTTCTTCTCGGCGCTTGAGGTCGTCTGACCGCGGAGGTCCTGATCGGGGTGTACGAGGGCTTGGGCGTGGGGGTCCGTACGGACACGGACAACCCAGGCTGATCCCTCACGCTCGCACGACTCGGCGTCCTGAAGGAGGAGGGCCTAGACGGTTTCCTCCTGACGGGGGCGTCGGTCACCGGCGCTCGCGGCTGCTGGGCCATCTTCAGGGTCTTCTTCCGCACGATGCGGTAGCCGCTGAGGTCGGCGATGTAGTCGTAGAGGCGCAGGAGGCCCGTGGCGTCCACCCAGCCGTACGTGCCGATGACCGTGCCGTCGTCCAGCCGCTTCTCCTTGCGGTACTGGCCGTCGTAGGTCTGGTACCTGCGGGGAGGGGCGGCCAGGCGGTCAGGGCGGCGGAGACACGGAGGGGCTTAGAGCACAGTGGCAAAGAATGGCAAAGGTTGTGAGAATCATGAAATCAAACATCCTTGGGAATTAGGGACAAGAACAGATCGAAATGTGCATTCAGGAATAAGATATAAATATGATTTAACCTGTATTACGTGAACAAAACGAGTGAACAGATCCAAGACCTATATGATAAAAAGGTGACAGGAATATAAGTAAATGAAGAGGGACGTGCGCGGGAGAGGGTGCTTCAGACTTCAGTGCCCTCGTTGTCAAAACAGAGAAAAATATCTGTCAAAATCTGAAAAAAAAATATTCAGAAAAAGCGAAAATAATGTTTTAGTCAGAACCAGGGAGAGAAATCTACAATTTTAGCCAAAATCAATGTCTGATTGCAGTCAAAATCAAAGAAATGAAAACCACTCTTTTCGTCCAGTTATGGAACAAAAAGGAAAAAAAATCGAACTGGAAGAAATGTCTTCATTATGCCCCTGCTCTTCTGAAAATCTGTTCACATTACTGCAAATGCATGGAACAAGTTTGAAGACAAGCGCGGGATAGAGGGGATGAGAAAGAATAATAATAATACTAAAATCCTGAATAAAAATAATTCAACCAAAATCTAAGAAAACTGCAATGAAAGACACGATGAGGATAGTAAAGATAGTAAATAAAAGAACCCTTAAACAGGGCAGAATAATGCTGAAGAAAATAAAACGTGATAAAAATAAAATACTAACTTAAGGCTAAAAGACAGAAAGTGCCATACAAAATACGATGATGATAAAATAATATATTAATAAAACAAAACGAAGTAAACCTAAACCACTGAAGAGATTTTAATGGACAAATATTATGCAATAATGAGAATGGATTTTTTCATTATACGAATAAAAGGAAATAAAACACACCGAAGAAATGGAATTATGGGAGAAAGAAAAAAAACTCAAAAAGCGCAAAAAACAGATATGTAAGTACAGAAGTGAAATATATATTACATAATACAACTGTGAATTGAGACTCCAATAAGGAAGGGGGGGGGGGGGGTAAGACCAAAGAAAATACGTGAAGAGAAAAAGGAAAACGAAAGTAAATTTGAACAAATATAGAAACCAAGAAAGGCTATGTTGACAAAGAATACAGGGATGGGAAGAGAAAACAAGAGATTAAGAAAAATGAAATAAAAGAAACGTGAAAAGAGAAACAAATGATAACTAACTGAAGATTGAGAATAGACAAATGATGAAGTAATGGAAACAAAAGAACCAGGAAGAGATTACAAGGATTACGAGCCTATGAAAAGAAAAAAAAAAAGATAAATAAATAAAATGGAATACGGAGACATAGGAATTTAACCAAAAAAGGTGTTCTTTGAAAATAACAGATGAATAGAGGGACGTATATATAAAAAAGGGATATGAACAAAACACAAATAGATGAATAAATAAAATGGAACACGGAGACATGGGAATTTAAACAAAAAAAGTGTTCTTTGAAAATAACAGAATAGAGGGACGGTATATATAAAAAAGAAGGGATGGAACTTGAACACCAAAAAAAGGAAGAATGGCAGCATAAGGCTGAGCCGGAAGACGGGATTAGAGAAAAAGGTTTACTCAAGCAAGAGAAAGGTTAATGAAACGCAAAGAAGACGAAGAAAAAAGGAAGAAAAAAAAGAAATTCTAGTATACTGATATTCATCTCTCGACGTTGATCTCTCGAGAAATTATTTAAGCCAAACGATAATTCAGACACGAAAATGAGAGGTCAAATATGCGTGTAAAAGAACAAAGACCGTTAACCAATATATCCCGCCCACACACAGACACACACGCACACGCACATTGGATGAGACGTTTGGCGCCCGCCCGCCCTGCTCGGCGCTGCGGGCGATGGGTGTAGTCACTCTATTTAAGGGCGTGAGGAGGAGATGGGGTGGGGGAGATCGCCCATGCTGATCCACTTCACCCTCCCCCCCACACCCATCACCTCCCTCCCCTACCCTCCCCCACACCCATCCTCGTCCCGCCCACCCCCCTCCCCCCCTATCCTCACATCCAAGCCCTCAGTCACCTACCCCTCCTCCCCACCCCATCCATAACTGCCCATTATTCCTCTTCGCAGCAACTGGGCCCCCGGCTGTCCGCGCCCACTCGCCATGACCTGTTGTCGCCCACGCTGGGGTGTGCTCGTTCGCCCACACGCACACGACCCAGGGGAAAAAAAGCAGGAAACTGACACTCACTGTGTACGTAAAAAAATCACACATACGCTCGCTGCATACCAAATAAACGAATGCACACGCACATACATGCACCCGCAAACACACACACACACACACACACACACACACACACAACACACACACACACACAACACGCACACGACACACCTGCAAGTCAAACACGCACATACACGAACGCAAGCCAGCACACGCATACCGAGAATCCTATTGTGTTATGAGGAAGTCGAGACAGGAATTTAAATCAAGCAGAATTCACACACCAGATATTTCACACCTATTTATCGCTTCATTGACTCTCTTCTGCTGATTCGCCAATTGTATAAACTATGCTTGATCGCTTTTCAGGTATGCAGAACTTTCATCACCCTAAGAAAATACAGTTAGTGCATGATTGGATTTCCCCCGAGAGAATCCTCTGATCACACCAGTTCGGGTGAAGTATCGGCTAATAATTCACCCCAACGCCCCGACAGATGGCGCCACGGGAGGGACTCTTTCTATTAGCGATTTCTACGTCCAGATGGCGCACTGCAGACCACTCGGATATGCAATGTTGGAATAGCACCCCGCTTTCGTAGCGATCATATTCTGGCGTCCTGAGAGGTATAGCATGCTCTTAGCAGACCAAGATTATACCTCACACGTCGGATTCCCGAGCTGCATGCGTCGCGAAACCCCTTATTTCCGAATAATGTAATGGCGGGTCGTCACTCGCTCCTTTCTCTTGAGAGACCTCCTGCAGGACTTTGGTATCTACCGTTATAAATGAGGGAAAAAAAGTAATTTCGAATATTCCCTTGTTTGGGGCTGCCTCCTTTGCGTACCGTAGGTGTGGGCGCGGCTTATAATTTTAAATAACCGGCTAATAGCCCAACGTGCCCGGGGCTTACAAGTAGTAGTCCGCCCATTAAATCCGGGTTGCGGAACAGGATCGCTGGTGCCGAGGGTCGAAGTGGAGGCTCGCGACCTCGGCCTCTTACCTGAAGTATCGCTCGGATCCATCGTCCGTTTGGATGTGGTACTGCACCGGGTCCTCGCTGTAGCTGGACACGCCCACCACACAGAGCACGCCCACAGTCGCCTAGGGGAGCAAGAGGAAGAATATATGAGAGGCGAGTAATTTGCATACTTAACAGAAGACAAACACACAAAATGGACACTTTGTATACACTGAATGCTGAATGCGAAATAACGCCATTCAGCGGGCTTTACCCTTCGCTCCATTTACTTTATAATAACCACATGTAAACAATATATGAATGTTTGTACCCGCGTACCCTCGCCCTCACCTTGAAAACACGAAGGGCAAGGTAACCTGAAACGGGTGACGTAATCCCGTCCACCCGACCCTTTGTGTTGCTAATATGAACTCTCTTTTCATACTTTACGTTTTGGAAACTACGTCATTGAAACGAAGCCCTCATTGTGCCTCGCAATTATTCCAGCAATTATCTTCCTCCCGATTTGAAAACAGATTCAGGACAGCGGCACGTTCAAGGTTGTGTGCCTCGGCTGCCTCCATTGTGCAAGGGAAGGGCCCGCAGTTAAGACGTTTATGTAGCGCAACGCCGATATCCCTGGACGCTTACCCGACGTAACGACGCCGACGAGACAATAAACATCAACCCTAAACCTTCATCGCCGTAAGATCTTAATAGCCGGCCACGGAGGCGCGATCGGCCGCCAGCCCCCGCGGAAGGGAGAAGGAATCCGCCAGCGCCGCCGCGTACGAGAAGCTTCTTCGTCCATTTGAAGGACACTTGATGTAAATAGTGGCCCCGAGACGCTCCATATAAGACGGCAGTAGTTATCACACATGGTTGCAGCGTCTTGGTTCGCCACGCACGTATATCCACGCCTGCGCTCTTGCCACCGCAACGCGAGTGGAAAGATGGCGTGTTTTGCTGTTGTGTGTGTACGTGAAGGATTGTGTGTGGTTGTGTGTTTATAGGGTGTGTGTCTGAGAGGGGAAAGGAGGGAGGGAGAGACAGAGACAGAGGGAGGAAGAGAGAGAAAATATATAATATATACATACATACATACACACACACACACACACACACACACACACAGATAATATATATATATATATATATATATATATATATATATATATATATATATATATTTCCAATGATGAATATATATTTATATATACATTTAATATATATATATATATATATATATATATATATATATATATATATATATACATATATATATACATATATATATATACACACAGACACACCACACACACACACACACACACACACACACACACACACACACACACACACACACACACACGCACACACAAACACGCACACACACAGAAAAAGAAAGAGAAGTGTGGGTGCTGATTATGAGTGAGTGTTCATGCACGAGTATTGTGCATATGTACATGTAATTATCCGTGTGCGCTAGGGAACAGACCATGTACAGGTTCTTATGAGGACCACGAACGTAATACCAAAACACCAAATTCCAAATATCAAGAACAAGACGAACGGCCCCAAAGCAGCCGACAACGAAGTAAACAAACCACGGAAAAAAGGTAAACAAACCCTTCCTCGCACGGAACAACCCAACAACCCGGACAACCGCACAGCCCAAAGGACAGATCGCCAGTGCAAGACTTCCTACAAGGGGGGGGGGGGAGAATCCTCCCTCTTTTCGCATAATCCGCACAGGGCAAGGATCCGCGTGGGAAAAATTCCTGACTCTTCCCGCATCGAGACCCTCACTCGACTAGACTTCCATGGAGTTGTTGATTGGGCTGCGCGGACCCTCCACAGGTGTTTGGAGGGCGAGTCATTCCCCCGCCCTTCCCTCTCCTTTGGGTTTATTTTCCTCTTTTCCTTTTCATTTTCATTAATTTTCCTTTTCCCTTTTCATTCCTCCCGTTTCTCTGTGGTTTGTTTCCATTTTTTCTATTTCCTTTCACTTCGTTTCATTATTTTTCCACCGCTGCTTACCCTCTCTTTTCCTTCGTTTTATTTTCCTCTTTTTCTTCCCTTCATTTCCCTTCGGTTTATTTCCCTCTTCTCTTCCTTTCTCTTCATTTCCTCCTTTTCCCTCGTCTATTTCCTTCTCGCCCTTCATTTCCTTTCTCTTTTTTTCTTGTTTCTTCCGCTTCCTTCCCGTCCGTTCCTTTCCGTCTATTCCCTTCCCTTCCTTTTTCTTCAAATATTTCCATTTCTTTCTCCCTCCTCCTCTTCTTCCCATTTCCTTTCCTGCATCACCCTACTCTTCCTTTCTCTTTGTTTCCTTCTAATTTTTCTTCTTCCTCTGACTTTTTTCTTCTCCTTTCCCCTTCTCTTTCATTTTTCTTTTACCTTCCTCTCGTGTATTTTATTTTTCCTTCCCTTTCTTTTCCTCCTTCTCTCCTTTTCATTACATATTTGATCAAAGTCTTTCTCTTTTCCTTTCCTTCTCTTTCTTTTTTTATTTCTCCTCTTGTTTCTTACTCCCTGTTTCCCATCCCTCCTCATATCCACGTACTTTTCCTTCTCTTCCACAATGTCATTCATTTATCCCTTCTATCTCCACTACTTTTTTCTCTCTTTCTCATTATCCCCCCCCTCTTTCTCCCTCTCCCCCATCCCATCCCCGCCTTTCCTATCTGCGCCATCTCTCCTCTCCCTCCCCATTTTCTCGTCCTCTTCCCATGCTCTACCCTCTCTTATCTCTGTGTCACTTCTTTCCCTCTCCCTTCCTCTTTCTTTCTCTTCTATCCACCCTTCCTACCTCCCTCCCTCCTTCCTTCTTCCTCTTTCCCTCTTCCTCACCCTCCCTCTTCCTCCCTCTCTTCCTCTTCCTCCCCCTCCCTCCCCCTCCCTCTCTCTCTCTCTCTCTTACTCTCTCTCTACTCTCTCTCTCTCTCTCTCTCTCTCTCTCTCTCTCTCTCTCTCTCTCTCTCTCTCTCTCTCTCTCTCTATAATCTTTATATTCTTTATCTGTCGTCATTTGGCGCATCTTAGCATGGGATAAGTCTCTCCTCTATCTATTTATCTATCTATCTATCTCTCTCTCTCCCTTCCTCTCCCTCTCCTCTCTCCTCTCTCCCTCTCCCTCTCCCTCTCCTCCCTCCCCTTCCCTCCTCTCCTCCCTCCTCACCCCCCCCTCTCTCTCTCTCTCTCTCTCTCTCTCTCTCTCTCTCTCTCTCTCTCTCTCTCTCCCTCTCCCTCTCCTCTCCCTCTCCCTCTCCCTCCCTCCCTCCCTCCCTCCCTTCCTCTCCTCCTCTCTCTCTCTCTCTCTTCTCTCTCTCTCTCTCTCTCTCTCTCTCTTCTCTCTCCCTCCCTCCTCCTTCCTCATCTCTCTCTCTCTCTCTCTCTCTCTCTCTCTCTCTCTCTCTCTCTCTCTCTCTCTCTCTCTCTCTCTCTCTCTCTTCTCTCTCTCTCTCTCTCTCTCTCTCTTCTTCTCTCCCTCTCTCTCTCTCTTCCCTTCTCCTCTCTCTCTCTCTCTCTTCTCTCTCTCTCTCTCTCTCTCTCTCTCTCTCTCTCTCTCTCTCCTCTCTCTCGTCTCTCTCTCATCCCTCCCTCTCTGCTCTCTCTCTCTCTCTCTCTCTCTCTCTCTCTCTCTCTCTCTCTCTCTCTCTCTCTCTCTCTCTCTCTCTCTTCTCTCTCTCTCTGTCAACGAGTCAAGAACTCCTGTCATAACGGAACCCAACTTCCTTACGCACTACGCATGACTCGCTGTTTCCATCACTGTCTCGTAATCTGTTTCCGGAATCGAATTATTTTGCGCCTCTCCTTCTCTCTGTTTTTTTTTTTCGTTTTTTTTTCTTTCTGTTTTTTAATCTCTTTCCCTTACCTTTCCTTCCTTCTGTTTTTCTCTTTTTCTTTCTATTTCTTTCTTTTTATTTACTTTCCCTTTATCTCTCCTTTCTGTTTTTCCCCTTTTTCTATTTTTTTATATCTTGCCGTTACTTCTTCCTTCTGTTTTTCCTTTTCGTTTTTTTTTCTATTTTTAAACCTCTTTCCCTTATCTTTCCTTCTTTCTGTTTTTCTCTTTTTCCTTTCTATTTCTTATCTCTTAATTTCTCTTTCCCTTCCTCTGCTACCTGGATCGTTCATATGCTTTCCCCTCCTGTTCCTCATGGCGATTTTTTTTTCTTCCTTTCTTTCTATATACCTTTGTCCCTCCTTTCATCACCCTCTTCCCTCCTAACCCCTCCCCTCTCGCTTCGACGCCTTCCCTCCTTCCCCTCCCTCCTTCCCCTCCGCCCCCTCCTAAAAGCCCTCCCCTCCCTCTTCCCTCAAAAGCCTCCCCTTCCCCCCCCCCCTCTCCCTCCAGCCCTCCCCTCCCTCTCCCCCTCTCCTCCCCTCCCCTCTTCCTCTCCCTCTAAGGCCCCCCCCTCCCTCCCCTCCCTCTCCTCTAAACCCTCCTCCCTCTCCCCCTCATCCTCCCCCCCCCTCCAAGCCCTCCAGCCTTCCAGGGCAGTGAAGCATAGGCCTACGCCCCCCCCCTCTCCCCTCCCCCTCCCCACCGTACAAACCGCGCTGAATTAACACCAAGGTTAATTACGCGTGTTTATCTTCCCGCGGCGGAATGTCCCATTAGCAGAGGCCGCATCGCTAAGTGCGTTGATTGCTGTCTGTCTCTTCCTTCTCTCTCTCTCTCTGTGTCTGTTTATATGGTTTTGAATCTGTTGCTCTCTCATTCCTTCTCCGTTCTGTTCTCTCTCATTCTCATTCTTTTTTTTCTCTTTTTGGTCTCTCTCTCTCTCTCTTTTGGTTCTCTCTTCTCTCTCCTCTCTCTCTCTCTCTCTCTCTCTCTCTCTCTCTCTCTCTCTCTCTCTCTCTCTCTCTCTCTCTCTCTCTCTTCTCTACTCTCTCTCTCTCTCTCTCTCTCTCTCTCTCTCTCTCTCTCTCTCTCTCTCTCTCTCTCTCTCTCTCTCTCTCTCTCTCTCTCTTTTTATCTATCTCCTTTTTGCACGGCTCCAAAGTGCAGTAACCAAAAGTACAGCGGTATTACAGTTCCGACCAACACATGCGAAAGATTTTGCACACGGAGCGGGCCATCGTTGTACAGCTGTGGAAACGCAGGAAGGACGGCCAAAATATGTGACGCATAAATAGGTGCAATGTAGAAATTTATGGCGAATATTTTACGTTTGATGCCAGGGAGATTTTGCGTTTGTGTCTGGCTACTTTTTTTTTCTTTTTTTTTTTTTGTCTCTCATTCTTTTTCTTGTTCTTTTTTGGCGTGTTTTCTTACGGTCAAAAATATCGTGTTGGATTTAAATTAGACGTGGATTTTACTTTAGTTTCTATTGGAACTTGATAAATTGATAATTGATATGATACATAACAAGAACCGTTTATGTGGATCGGTAGACATATTTATCCTGTTATCAACTTACCCAAATATGCCTTAGAGATAACTGATATCTTGTAAGATGAAGAATATTTGCAAATCATTCTCCACACTAATATCAGTGTTTGCGCAACGCACTTCCAAACCAACATACCACTTTTAGGGGTAAATTTTCAAGAATAACAAACCCTATTTGTGAATCATATTTGTGAATGCTATCAATACATTTGCATATTGATTTAAGAATGAAATACATATTTGTGCATATCAATTGCTGTGGATAACGTTCTAGAATGAAATGAATGTCAGAGCTGAATGAATTTATTAGACTTAAAAGAATAATTTTAACTGAAATTAATTTTTGGATGAAATGAATCTTAAACAGAAATTAATCTGAGACTGAATGAATCTTAAACTGAAATTAGAATCTTAATCTTAAACTGAAATGAATCTTCGACTGAAATGAATCCTAGACTAACATGATTTTTTGGGTGAAAAGAATCTGAAATGGCGGCTAGTGCATGGCCAGTTGAGCAAGCGCAGAAAAGGTCGCACGGAACTCGATAAAGGTACAATCACGCCCACTGCAACCACCACGCCCGCTCTCTGCATTCCCATCCATATATATTTGCAACGTTGCAATCAGCACTTACTTCATACGGTCCCACGCATGCAAAAAAAAATACTGACGAGTTTATGCAATACGATTATATTTAGAGTAATTTTCACACACGTGTTGGTAACAGTGTCAAGAAGTGGAGTTGTCATTGTTTTCTTTTTCTTTTTCTTTTTTTATGGATGTATCTTTCTTTTACGCATCCGTTGCTGAATCAACGTCAATTGGAAGTTTATGTATTTTAATTATAACGTTTGAGAAGTTAGGAGATGAAAAAAGGAACAGAATAATAATCATGAAAAAAAAAATTAATTCCGAGTTCGTTACATCCGTCATGCAGGAACAAGACAGCATCTGTGTACAAGCTTTTTTTTTTTTCTTTTTTATATACATATATAGCGACAAGGGGAAAAAATGTAATGTCATGACAGCCTTCGACCAGCGTAAGATTTTTTTTGTGTTTTAGAATTCACTTCCTTGTGAGAGAAGACCAGCGTTCAACGACAACCTTCGTCTCCGGCATTGCGACATCCGGCAACTTTTTCGCTGCGAAGGGGTGGGGGGGGGGGGAGGCTAGATCAGTAGCAACTCGAGCAGGTGTCATGGCGTCGTGCAGGGCTATTTTGATGATTGTCCAATGAAAATATAACCATTAAAATTAAAAATGTTTTCCCATCCTTTTTGAAAGTTGAAAAAATCAAAATGATCGACTATATTCACAAAGCATCCGTAACTTTTGTGACGTCATCAAAATGTGCTTCAAAAAAAAAAAAAAAAAAAAATCAGACGCCATGACACCTCGTTGCTACTGATCTAACCTCCCCCCCCCCCACCTACGAAGGGCGAAGAAAAATGACGAATTCTAGACAAACGCAACGCGCAACAAAAGAGAAAAGCGATGTTTGTTATCAACGCAATCGAAGGACGTCAAGATGTCGTAATGAGGGCGGTTTAATGAGCTGTTCAGTGACCTAGAAATTAAAACCAGTGGATTGTTGCCTTGTTCATAACTAATGATCTGGATCCCATTCCATGACGTTAATTAAAGAACTATTTATTTTATGGATTAGATCAAGGCTACCTTATGTACCTCAAACAATATATATGAACGTAATATTAGCAAACTGTATTATCTAACAGCATTCATATTCATAACATCCATGTTCTCAAACTGCTTTATCTACCTTACTAAAACAAACTGTATGAACAGCCATATTCATAACATATTAGCAAACTGCTTTATCTAACAGCTTTCATAACATCCATGTTCTAGGTTGCAAAGATGATATCCAAAGAGTTAAAGAAAAACTCACCTCCATCTACAATTTTCCTTTTTAATGAACTACAACATCCTACTACTCGCAACGCCAATGATAAAAATAATAGAAGAAAATAAATATATGATAATGATAATTTAGTATTTTTTTTGTCCTTTCTTGTCTCTCTAATCCTTCTATAAATTCTATAAACTAACACAACATAAAAAACATAAACCCAAAGACTTCCCTCCCCCCCCCCCCGCATTCCCCACGTAACGAACTCAGAATCCAATTTTTCTTTTTCATGATGAATTTCTTCTTTTTCCTCTATCCCTCATATACTATATAATCAAAACATCTAAACTTCCAATGAATGTTGATTCTGCAATTCTCCTAAAAACCACAACCTCCTCCCACAATACAATACCCAACATCCACACATCCCACACAGTCCTCCAAGGACGTCCCACAAACATCCCACCAACCCACAAGACCCCCACATCCCCCCCACACCAGTCCCAAGTCCCTCCCCACACCAGTCCCCCAACCCACAGCATCCCACATCCCCCCCCACAGCATCCCACATCCCACACCCCAAGACGTCCCCATCTACCCCAAAGACGTCCCACAGCATCCACACCCACCAGTCCCCCAAGTCCCCCAAGCATCCCACATCCCCCACCATCCCCATCCCCACATCCACCCCACCCAGTCCCCCAAGACGTCCCAACAGCTCATCTCCCCACAGTCCCACCAGTCCCCCAGCATCCACATCCCACCGTCCCAAAGTCCCCACCATCCACCCATCAAGACGTCCCCACAGCATCATCCCACAGTCCCCCACCAGTCCCCCAGAGACGTCCCCACAGCATCCCACATCCCACACCAGTGTCCCCCAGACGTCCCCACAACATCCACAACCCACACAGTCCCCCAAGACGTCCCCACAGCATCCACATCCCCACCAGCCCCCAAGACCCCCACAACATCCCCCCACACCCCCCCACGTCCCCACAACATCCCACAACCCACACCAGGCCCCAAGACGTCCCCACAGCATCCCACATCCCCCACCAGTCCCCCAAGACGTCCCACTCCCATCCCACCAGTCCCCCAAGACGTCCCCACAGCATCCCACATTCCCCCCAGTCCCCCAAGACGTCCCACAACATCCCAACCCACACCAGTCCCCCAAGACGTCCCCACAGCATCCCACATCCCCCACCAGTCCCCAAGACGTCCCCACAGCATCCCACAACCCCACACCAGTCCCCCAAGACGTCCCCCACAGCATCCCACAACCCACACCAGTCCCCCAAGACGTCCCCACAACATCCCACAACCCACACCAGTCCCCCAAGACGTCCCCACAGCATCCCACATCCCCCACCAGTCCCCCAAGACGTCCCCACACATTCCCACAACCCACACCAGTCCCCCAAGACGCAGCAGAGGACAATGACACCACGAGGGAAAGGACGGGGCAATCACTAGGACAATCACAGTACCAGCCCAGTACCTCTGCAGAACGGCGGGAGGACTGCACGCCCTCGCCATCTCGCCAAGCGCATCCTCCAGTGGAATCAATGGGACTCACTGGTCTCCAAGATGCGGAAAATCATAGGATGGCAACAAAGGCTTTATCCTCTCTGTCTCCTCCGATTAGCGATGGTTGTCTTGTTACCTTTTTTCGTAGTCTTTTTTTTTTGTTCTTCTTGTTATCATCGTCTTATTTATCTATTTTTTTATTGGTGTTGTGTTATTTTTGTTGTGAAAAAGGATGGGTGAATTGTGAATGATAGATTTAGTGATATGGTGTCACGTTAGCAATATGGAATTGTTAGAGGGAAATTGGAGAGGGTGGGGAGGAAAGAGAGGAGAAAGGAGAGGAAAGAAAAACATTGAACAGAAGAAAGAAGCAGGCATGATAGTAGTAATAATATATATCATATATATATATAATATATATAATATATTATATATATATACTATATACATATATATATATAGAGAGAGAGAGAGAGAAGAGAGAGAGAGAAGAGAGGAGAAGAAGAGAGCGGAGAGTGAGAGAGAGAGAGAGACAGACAGACAGACAGAGAAAGAGAAACAGAGAAAAGGAGGACAGAGAAGAGAAGAAACCCATCCATCTGGTCACAGGTGGAGCGAGGCAGCGAAGGAAGGCGAGGTTTACGGGCGTGACCAAAACACGACGTCACGCCCACCCGCCCACCTTGAATGATGATTGCCTACCTGAGCTTTACCTGCTTTAGCATGCCACTGAGGACCGCCCCCCCCCCCTCCCCCACCATCCCTTCTCTCGCGCGCGCACACCTGCTAATTTCACCGCGGGGTAATTATTCTACCTCTGTCTATTGGGTGACGTCACGCGTGGTAGGGTCGGGGGAGAGACGTCGACAACCCCCCTCCCCCTCACTCCCTCCCACCCCCCATCTCTCCCTCTGCTTTACTTGCTTTAATTTCTTATTTCTCTTCTGCGTTTTTTCCTTTTCGTCTCTTCTTACCTATTCTCTTTATCCAAATTCTCTTCTGCCTTTTTCCTCGTTTGCTTTTTTCTCTGTTCTCTACCTGTCTCTCTATCCTGTTTCTCTTTTCTTCATTCACCTCTCTTCCTTCCCGTCTTTCTATCCTTTTCTTTTCCTTCTTACTCTAGCCCTCTCCTCTTCTCCTCTTCCTGTTCTACCCCTTCCCTTTTTATCTTTATCTCTTTCTCATTATTTCTTTCGTGTCTCTCCTTTCAGTCCTTTTTCCACTTGCTTTCCTCTCCTTCTCACTCTTCTCTTTCCTCCCTTTCCTTCTTTCTTGCCTCTTCTTCCTCCTTCTCTTCCATTCCTCCTCTTCAACCCCTTTTCCTCTCCTTCTTACTCTCTCCCTTTCCCCCTTTTCCTTCTCTCTTATCTCACCTTCCCCCTTTCTCTCACATTCCTCCCCTCTTGCCTCTTCCACCGCTCTCCCTTTCCCCTCTACTCCTCACCTCTTGTCCCTCCTACCCCTCTCCCCCTTCTTCCACTTCCTCTTCCTCCCCCCCTTCCCTCCTCTCCTCCTCCTCCCTTCCACTCAATGAATCTTCAACAATTGGTTCTCCTGTGGCTCTGTGTCGAATCAACAACGAGAACTCTTTTTTGCGCAGAGTGAGAGCGTGGAAAGAGTGAGAGCGAGAGCGAGAGTGCGTCTCGGTTGCCTACTGGAGCGAGATTTGTCGTTCTGCCCGTTGACAGGGGGGTGAAGAGAGAGGAGAGAGGAGAGAGGGAGAGAGGGAGAGAGGGAGAGAGGAGAGAGCAGAAGAGAGAGAGAGAGAGAGAGAGAGGAGAGAGAGAGGGAGGGAGGGAGGAGGGAGAGGAGGAGGGAGAGGGAGAGAGGAAGAGGGAGAGGGGGAGAGGGAGAGAGGAGAGAGAGAGAGAGAGAGAGAGAGGAGAGAGAGAGAGAGAGAGAGAGATTACCTTGGATACTTTTGATTGGATTTGTGTTGTGATTGTGTTTTCTGTGCTTGCCTGTTTGCGTCTGCGTCTGTCTGTCTATGTTTGTTGTCTGTCTCACCTCTCTCTCTCTCTCGCCTACTTCCTCTGCTTCTTCTACCCTCTCCTTCTCTTCCTCACTATTACCCTTCTCTACTCCTCTTCTGTTCTCCTATCCTTCCTCTTTATCTCCCTCTCCCTCTTCTTACCCCTCTCACTTCTCTCTTCTCTCCCCCTTTTCCCATTCCCCTCCATCCTTCCCCCCCCCCTCCCTCCCCTGACCGGTGAAGACGCGCTGTGGTTTTGCAACGACACTAAGAATAGTTTGCGGTTTATTAATGCCATCAAAGCGGAGGCGGAGATGGGGTTTTGGGTCCAGAAGTGAATCCTTGCGATAAGTAAAACGAGGGGCGTTGTTTTCAAAATACTGAGATATTTTCGTGTGTGCGTAACGAATTTCTTAAAACTAGAGTCATTAATTCGGGCTAAATCCGATGCTAATCTGTGACAACAAACTCGACAGTGTCAATAATTTTCTATTTGGGGAACCAGCGTGAAAACGATGGAGAGTAAAACCTTGATTCACGCCACGAGATAAAACCACGCTTTGGGCCCGGGGGCATCGGCGCTTTTCTCTTCGCTAAACAAATTTCACTGAAGACATTTTAAAAAGAAAGCGAAATCCTCACGATAAGTCCCCTTCGCCGCCACTCAAAGCGACGAGAAAGGAGCAAGTCACCTTTTTAAAGGTAGCACGTCCGTTGGCCAAATTTCTCTCGTCTCAGACCACGGACATTTGTAGCCATACGTGACGAGTGGGGTCACCCTCCCCTCCCCTCCCCCCCTCCCTCCCAGATTGCAAGCGGTTAAATAAATGACGGGAATAAAGACCGCAAAAAATTGCAACAGACTTTGCTTTGTTTTCTTCTTCTCGTGAGAATGTGGGGCGCCGACGCCACAAGGTACTTTGTCTTCTCGCGGTTACATGTGTTAAGAAGGATCTCGTTCACATCCGGCGGCGCGAGGCGGCGGGAGCAGCGAAGCGTGACGGAGACGCAGAGTGTGCTGAAGAAATATAACAAGGTCTCTTAAAGCACCTTGAGTTT
>NW_020870762.1:857078-860102 GCF_003789085.1 Penaeus vannamei | reverse complement strand
CCATAACAGAGAAGAAGAATCGAAGAATCGCAACAGAGCTGCATCAACAAAAAGATCTCATCTGAGGCTGAAATTCCGCACATAATTGAAGCTCAATTGAATGAAATGACAAAAAATCTGACGCTAACTCACTTTCAGTGTTATCTAATATTTTATACATTTCACTCCCTTATCACTTCGTCTTTGTCTGTCTGCCTGAAATAGTATGTGTGCGTATGTGCATATATATATATATATACAACACACACACACACACACACACACACACACACACACACACACACACACACACACACACATATATATATATATATATATATATATATATATATATATATATAAATATACAAATATGTGTATACATACATAGATAGACAGACAGATAAACGTATTTACAGCCCCCCCCCCTAGACCTCGCTGGAGTAAAATGCAACAATAACAACAATCGCGAGAGGCGCGTCTCTCTCCCTGCACCGGCACAGGGAGCGTCGGCCGGCTTTCCTCTTCTTTTCTCTGGCGTGGATGAAAGAATTCCTGGAGTTTGGATGTTCTCTTCTTTATCTCGAGGGAATTTGCGGAATTTCTGAAGTCTGGCTTATCTTATTACTATTCTCACCAACATATGAGTTTTCTCCTTTCGTAAACTAATTAAAGTGTTACCGGAAATCACACTTTTTTTCCTTTCTCCTCTTTCCCCTCCCCCTCTTCTTCTTCCCTCCTCCTTCTTCTTCTTCTCCTCTCCTCTCCTCCTCTTCTTCTTCCTTCTCCTCTCTCCTTCCCCCTCTCCTCTTCTCTTCCTTCTCCTCCTCCTCCTCTTTCCCCCTCCCTCCCCTCTTCTTCTTCTTCTCCCTCCTCCTCTTTCCCCCTCCCCCTCTTCTCCTTCTTCTCCTCCTTCTTTTTCCCCCCCCCTTCTTCTTCTTCCTTCTCCTCCTCTCCTCTTTTCCCCTCCCTTCTTCTTCTTCCTTCTCCTCCTCCTCTTCTTCTTCCTTCTCCTTCTCCTTCTCCTTCTCCTCCTCCTCCTCCTCCTCCTCCTCCTCATCATCATCATCATCATCATCATCATCATTATCATCATCATCATCACCCTCTTTCTCCTCTTCTCCTCCTCATCTCCCTTCACCTCTTCTTCTCCTAATCATCATCATCTCTATCTCCCTCTTCTCCTCCTCTCTTCTTCTTCTTCCTCTCTCCCTCCACCCTTCTCCTCCAAGGCACCCCCATCTCCTCCACCTCGACCACCCCACCACTCTATCTCAATCTTCTTCCCAACCAACTCACCCCTCCTCCTCCTCTCCTCCCCTCCTCATCTCATCATCATCATCATCTCCTCTCCTCTCCTCCTCTTCCTCATCTCCCTCCCTCCCTCCTCCTCCTCCTCATCTCCCTCCAACTCTTCTTCCTCCTCCTCTCCTCCCTCAACATCATCTCCCCTCTCTCCTCTTTTCTTTTCTCCTCTTCCTCCCTTCCTTCCCCTCCTCTTCCCCCCTTCACCCTCCCTCCTCCTCTCCACCTCCCCCTTCATAAATACCGAGATAAACCCATAAGAGGAAATCCTCCCGGCGACCGCTCCCGACGTCAAAAAAAATAATAAAAAAAAAAAAATAATAAAAAAAATAATAATAATAAAATTAAATTAAAATAAAATAAAAAATAATAAAATTAAAAAATAAAAAATCCCCGCACCCAAAGGAAGATAGGAGAGGCAGCACAGCGGAGGTACTTCAGACGACACTCCCGTGGTATCTGGGGAACGGCCCAGGGCGAGGGTACCCACACGGGCTCTTGGGGCTCCGGGTACTCGGATGGGACTCGTACAGGGGCGGTTGGCTCTCGGGGATTGCGACATTTGTAAAGAGGTCATTTTGCCTCTTTAGAAGCAGGATTGGCTGGCTTCTGCTAAGCCATGGACTCTGGTTCCCGAGGCTTCTTGAGTCACATACGCACATACGCACGTGGATGTATGAAGGCATCTATATCTCTATATATAGGCCTATATCTCTATATATAGGCCTATATATCTATATATAGGCCTACATGAACAAACACAAACACACACACACAAATACACAAAAAAGGCAAGCTAACAAACACACGAAACGAGCAAACAAATACACACAAAACAGGCAAGCAAACACACCCAAAATAATTAATCAAATACACACAAACACACACACACCATGGGCCCTCCTCCCCTCCCCACCACCATCCCCTCCACAGCCACCCAACCCACCCACCCCCTTTCCAATGGAGTTAATAGCCCACTTAGGGATAAATTAAATCACAATTGAATCTCGAACGCACCAGCCTCCCGATCTGCGATGTAATTAAGACTTTGGGATAATTCGCGCGGCATCTTGTATCGTTATCGCTTTATTTATCTATTAATTAATCTATTTATTTATTTATCTTTTTTTTGAAGGTTAATGGTGAGTTTCATGATTTTCAATGGACGGTTCCGGGTGAATTTATAAATTATATTACCAACGTTAATAACAATAATTAATCATCATCATCATCATAAAAATAATAACAATAACAACAACAAAAAGAGAATAACATAAGTGTTTTAAGTAACAAAGAAAGCAGAAACGTAATTAACAATGATAATGATCAATAATAATAATATTAATAATAATAATATTAATAATAATAATAATTAACAATAATAATTACCATGATAATAATAATAATAATAATAATAATAATAATAATAATAATAATAATAATAATAATAACAACAATACAAAATCGAAATAAATAGACAGAAAGAACAGGATGAAGAATTCTAGCGCAATCTATTTCACCGCCGTCCCTTATTCATGCCTCCTATGTTGCAAAGTTCGCGTACCACAACCAATATATAGGCAATACCGAACAACAACCCTTCCCGCTCTTGTAATTAAAAAAAAAAAAAAAAAAAAAAAAAAAAAAAAAAAAAAAAAAAAAATATATATATATATATATATATATATATATATATATAATAATAATAATAATAATAATAATAATAATAATAATAATAAT
>NW_020870762.1:842078-849578 GCF_003789085.1 Penaeus vannamei | reverse complement strand
TGAGAGACCCTGATAACTCAGGCCCACACAGATAACCACGAAAGGCAAACTTAAAAGATAATCATCAATTAAGACAGAAAAGGTGCAGACCCTGGGGCTCCTAGGGTGCAGCACACCTTGCACACAAACAGCTGGACCACCTCAGCCTCAGTTGCACCTGGCTGAACATTGCCACCTAATTCATCTACACCTGACACAGGGCAACACCTCCAAGCGCCTGGGGTACAACACCCACCTAAACACATAGGAAAAATACAGGCACGTATGAGATACATATCCGACAGACACCCTGGGCCCATACCCGGGAGTGTACCATATTCGTACCCTCGATCCGATGCAAGAAGATTAAAGAAAGTTTGAAGAAAAGGAGTGGCGGTGAGAAAGGAGAGCGATAAGGATAACGATTGAGGAATGCCTAAGGATGCTATACTGAGCACAAAATCAAGGCTGTCATAGCATTATATACGCAATCTCGGTTTAGTTTCGCCCGTGTGCAAGTCTATAAATGACAGGCAAAGGCCAGGTAGCCTGATAGGCCTCCAAGTGAGGACCAGGGACCCCGTTATAGTGACTCGGGCCATAGGGATGTTATACAACACTCTTCTCGCTTCGCTCTTCATACAGCTTTATTCCTTAATGTCATCTTCGCATATACACGTACAACTTTCGTTATTTGTTTCGCTACGGTTTGAATCTGTTCTCAATGAATCACGACGTGTTTAAGGTTAAATGTAACAATAAAATGCAAAAATACTTACAGCAACGAGCGTTTAACTCCTCGTCTGCAAATCTTCCAAGTAATTCTACCACTGCATTTTCAGTCGGTAAATCCACTCACACTATCACAACTATGCTTTCACTCACTATATATCACCACACTATACTTATATTTCCTATGTGATATGAAACATCATGATATGAACTCTAATCATTAAACATTACAGCAAAATTTACGGAGAGCTCCATGTATAGCCGCACTCACTTGTCGCCATATTTGTTGACTGAAGAATCTTGTTGACAGAACCAGTGAGTCTCGGGGAGTACTACCTCGCTCAACCAATAGATGGCGTTGCTGGAACGTCTGTCAAAGAAAACGGGTATTTTAGATGGTAAACTTATTTTTTTTTGTTTTGGCCACCTGTATGAATGCAGTTGATTAGTAAATATCAATACAGTACAAATGCATCAAATGAATTAATGGTAGCAATGAAGTATCGGTTATCAAAGTACAATTACTGAGAGCACAATTTTTTCGGTGATTTACACTTTTTAAGAATGGAGTATTAATTATACGGTCTCTACACAAGGCTTAAAATTAGACAAGAATTAAAAAAAAAATCTATACGGACTGAAGTACCATATGCCATATACATTGGATATTGTCACAATAGCGATAGTTCAAAATATTTTGTGCGAATATTTGCAAATGATGATTACAATTAATACGAAATTAATTAGGAGAATATACAAGCAACATTACTCCCCTGGTATTGCGTTGGAATCCCACTGAAAATACATTGCCGGCTCCCTTATGTTCTCCTGAGCGTTAACATCTGCTTTAGTATCCAGCATCAGTTATCTACTCTCTCTCTCTCTCTTTCTCCCTCTCTTTCCCCCCCTCCCCTCTCCCTCTCTATCTATCTCTTTCTCACCCCCTCTCTCTCCCTCTCCTCCCCCCTCTCTCTCACTTTTTCTCTCTCTCTTCACCCTCCCCCTTTCTCTCTCTCTCTCTCTCGCTCGCTCTCTCTCTTTCTGTTTCTCCTCCCTCTCTCTCTTCCCCCCCCCTCTCTCTCTCTCTCCCCTCTCTCTTCCTCTCTTTCTCCCCTCCCTCTCACTTTCTCTCTCTCTTTCTGTTTCTCTCCCTCCCTTTCTCTCTCTTTCTCTCCCCCACTCCCTCTCTCTCTCTTTCTCCCCCCCCTCTCTCTCTCTTTCTCCCTCTCTCTCTCTCTTTTCTCTCTCTCTCTCTTCCACCCTTTCTCTCCTCTCTCTCTCTCTTTCTCTCTCTCTCTAACATCAATGGGTTTCATGTATTTCTGTCGTTCTCCGTGTAAACAGACACTTCAGTATCATCAGTGTCTCATACACCCCCCCCCCTCCCCCTCTCCCCAGAGAAAAGGTAATAATGTGATTCTCTTTCGTTTCTTAGAATAATTCTTGGTACATAACAATTACTGAAAATTTGATTAGTATTCATCAGTATGACGTGATTTTTTTCCGGGTGAAAATTTAGATTTAGTATCGAAATGTAAAAAAAAAAAAAAATAATCGAATCCATTACAGTTTTCATTCTGAATTCATTATCATTAATACGTTTTACCAAGACATTTTCTAACTTTTAATACATATTCAATTTAGCTATCACTGATATAGATCGCTTTAAATAACACAGAAGGATTGATTTAAAAGTTCCTTATCTAATCAGTCTTGGAAAGGAATTTTGGAATAACATATACCATTACTGCATCCCATGTGTGAGGAAATGTCAATGGCGAAAAGAATCTTTAGCTGAACCTATCTCATAGGCGTGCAAGGAACCTCATACAAGTTAAAGTCGAATATGCTGGTTAAAGAACACCCAGCTGATATATCGTGGCTCGCTCAGTGTTCCTCCGCGGCAGTTCGGAGGGAAGGCGATCTCTCAGCCCTCGCCCGCTGACGAAGATCGGGCTCCTTCATCATATCGGCGCGCGTGCGGTGTGCGGCGTTCCAGCTTCATTGCAAAAGGGCCGCTCACTTGCTGATGAATTTCTGAACTTCTCTTTACCACAATGTTTTCAACGGCATTGCCAAGGGCCAACATCAGTGTCGCTCACGTGCAGTGTCATGTGTCTAACCAGCGCGAAAACAACGCGATAGGAGAGCTCCTGTCGGAGTCCTGCAGGGCGATATAGGCGTACTGTGACTCGACCATAAGGGTGCGAATTATATTTCAGCCCCTAGGCTGTTCGTTGTCAGAACTGCTGACCTCAGCCAACCGGCGCTGCCCGAGAAGCGTCGAGGACGCCCTAGGAGAGTCCTTATGTACTATAGTACATACTGACAGTCTCGCCGTCCTACGCGTTTGGCCAGCCTTTGCGATCAATGGATCTTGCAGTGACCGAGAACAAATCCTAAACTTATCATAATGTAAGTAGATTTAAATGATAAATGGTATAATAAGTATGTGTTTGCCACACCTTCCTCATACATTATAGGGATCCCCCTACATCGCACCGGATAAACTGCGGTAACCAAGGACTTATAGGGACGCACTACTTATGCAATGGACAAAGGATATTTGGTTACTTTACAAACCGTACTCCTGCGAGCCTGGGATGAAGAGAGGTATACCATACTGCTAATATACATATTTAATCTAATTTCTGTAAACTATAGAGCCGGTCATCGTGACGTCACTCGAGCTGTCCCGTGATCAGTCGGAGAAACTGGTGGGCAAACACAACAAAATCCCGGGAACCCCGTTATTAAGTACTGTCGCGCACATCGTCTCTTTTTCTCGATTTCTATGAAATTTGCATCCTTTCTTCATCCGTTTTCACAAAATTTTGACACGGTAAGAGGTGCATTATTATCACAAGTGCAAATAGACAGCAATAAAAGTTCAATGAGTGTTTTAAAAGTCTGCCGAAAGACCCTGAGAGGAGGAAGCTTGGCTGTCAATCGCAACAACTTTGATCCTGCGCCTGAGAGTGAAAGCGTTTGTGGAATAGCTTTTCCATAAAGATATATTTTGTTTAAACTGTTATGTTATACCGTCATAATTCTTCTTTGGGGATGTTGTTTGATCAGGCCTCGGCTTGGGTGATGGTAGATTTTGTGGGTGATTGAATGGTTACTAGGGAGTGTTTTCTTTCACTCTCTCTCTCTCTCTCTCTCTCTCTCTCTCTCTCTCTCTCTCTCTCTCTCTCTCTCTCTCTCTCTCTCTCTCTCTCTCTCTCTCTCTCTCCATCCCTCTATTTCTATCTATCTATCTATCTATCTATCTCTTTCTCCCCCCCTTCTTTTCAGTTTAATTTTTTTTTTTTACTTTTCCTGAACAAAGGTTGGAAAACATTAAATGGGAATAAACAAGATGATTAATCTAATGGCTGCTACTCCTCCACCTAAACAACTTGCTTGAATCTTTTCATGGAATTCAATTAATAAAACCAGACTTACGATGATTATTGCGTGTGAATGTAAATATAACCTTTTAGGAAAGTCTGGCATTAACGTCCGAAAAAATATGGATAAAACCTCTGCTTTGAGAAAAAAAAAAAACAGGCTTAGAAGGCAAAGAGCGAGCAAGTAAGAATTTCACTAGTTCAGATAAAAAATTAATCATACAACTACGAACCAGGGTTATAAACGCCAAAGAGTACTAACTTGTACGCTTCCAGAGATTTATAGGCCTTTAATTCTTCTTGTGCGTAAACACCGGCGTTTGAATAAGGTACAGATAAATGTTAGCGAAAGAAATATCAGGCCATCCTGTGGCGCTGTCTGACCAACCATCCAATAAGGAATATGGATCTGATAAGCTTTTTGTACCCTTGGAACACCGGAACTTTTCGTTATATCTGGTTTTCGCTGCCGAGTCGAGAGATTTATAATACGCCGCCATTGTCCTCACAGCTGACTCTTGTTGTTGTTGCCCACCAGTGAAGTACGCGTGTGCATAGCTGTGTAATGTTTTTGTTTGGTTGACCGACCGTATAGGTGATGCTATTACACTCCTATGCTCTTGACCACAATAATAGTGGTAACTGGAATAGGAGCAAAAACTAAGAAAGTAACCGATATAGCGTGTAAGAGCATTGTCTGTAAAACTTGACTGTGTTTATGCGTCTGATCAAGATCGGTCATATCATGAAGGCTATGGAGCTATTCTGGCCCTAAGCGACCAATCTCTTTAGTGGGTTAGCATGGTCATTACTGGCTATCAGAAATTACCCCTTTCTCTAGTTAATACCAAGACTGGATGGATTTGCGTCCCGGCAAGGAAAATACCGGCCCGTCAATACCATTACGTCTTTTATCTCAAAACACTTAATATACATATCCATTACTTGATTCCTCAGCAGTGCACGTCAACACAAGACTAAACAAAGCGGAAGGCAATAAATAGACGTCATTAATCAGTGTATATTGCAATAACAAAAAGCGACCAGCTGGGTTGTACAGCCCCGGGGCAACGTGCCTGGCTCTCGTACCCCAGATAGCACTCCTAGGTCTAGCCAATGGGTCTAACCGCAAGGGCGATAACCCGCGCCTTATAGGGTTACAGAGCTATATAGTGACAGTGAAGTTTAAGCCATAAGTGGGCAATATATTACAGCACGTGAGGAGGGCGGCGGCTTGGCAACAGGATCAACATATGCCGTTCTGAGGGGATTGAGAGTAATTGAGGATAAGAACATTATTTTCATGATAACATTATTATTATAACTGAGGATAAGAACATTATTATTATGACTGAGCGATGATAACATTATTATTATAACTGAGGATGATAAGAACATTATTATTATCTGAGCGATGATAACTATAACAGGGATAAGAGAGGTGATAATGACAATGAAATGATAATAAAAATGATGATAACGATAACAATGATATTGATGATAATGATGAAAAGAGTGATGTTAATATCAATAATAATAATGATGATGATAAAAATAGTGATGTTAATATCAATGATATTGATGATAATAATGATGATGGGAATGATACATGGATATAATTACAATGATAGTAACAACAATAATCTTTCCAGTCATTCGCAAATCACTTTTCACTCATTATCAAAATCGTAATCTTCATTTTCATCTTGCGAGCCATTGGAAACGAAACCATATACTTCACTGGAAATTATGGAATCTGGAAAATCAGGAAAATGGAAGAGAAAAACGGAAGCAAATGATGAAAAGATAAAAAAAAAAAAAAAATGGAAAAGGAAACGATGGAAAATCAGGAAAATGGAAGAGAAAAACGGAAGCAAATGATGAAAAGATAAAAAAAAAGGAAAAGGAAACGATGGAAAATCAGGAAAATTGAAGAGAAAAACGGAAGTAAATGATGAAAAGGTTAAAAAAAGAAAAAGAAAAAAATGGAAAAGGAAACGATGGAAAATCAGGAAAATTGAAGAGAAAAACGGAAGTAAATGATGAAAAGATTAAAAAAAAAAAATGGAAAAGGAAACGATGGAAAATCAGGAAAATTGAAGAGAAAAACGGAAGTAAATGATGAAAAGGTTAAAAAAAGAAAAAGAAAAAAATGGAAAAGGAAACGATGGAAAATCAGGAAAATGGAAGAGAAAAACGGAAGCAAATGATGAAAAGATAAAAAAAAGATTTAAAAAAAAAAAAAAAGGAAAACAAGAGGAAAGAGAAAAACGGAAGCAAATGATGAAATACAAAAAAGGAAAAGAAAACGAGGGAAAATTTTGAAAAACAACAGAAAATGGTTTAGATTATTTATGCCAAAGAGAAAAAAAACGGAACAAGACTAGGTTTTGGCGGGAATTACAACGGCAAAAGTTGATAAACCGTAGAAATAACGATAATTACAGAGGCTCCTCAACCTTTTCAAGCTAGTATGTAATTACGTGTCATTTTTCATATATCTCAACGGGAGAATCACGTGTATAGTTACAATGATGATATGACTTTACCTACGAAATTCGGCCGTGCTCTTTACTTATTAATGAAATGTTTTCTAGCAACTCGGGTATGTCATATTACCCATATACAACTACTCTTCTAACGAAATTTAGGAAGAATCTACTACAAAAAAATAATCTAATGACTTTTCAACTTGAGAATTTTAATAATAGCTCCCATTACTTCATTGAGGGACGGTAAGTTAATTAATTAAAAATACAAAGTTTATAATACCAGGAAACCATATTTAGTTTCAAATTGTTCTCAGTCAAGTTATCGTATTTTTCAACCCATTATATTTCTTAATATTAATCGTTATTACTTGATCTGGTGATAAATAAATACATTTCTCTTATTCTCCTTTTTAAATCTTTATGTGATTTTATTTTTATCTGTTATTCCATTTCCGTGATTCGATTGTACATATCATTATGTATATGTATATTTATCCTTTTTATATCTTCCATTTTATTATTCCGTTTTTAAATAATACTTCTTTTTTACATAACCTTCCACATTCACCTAATTCAATTATTTTACCAAACTTTCTTCTACTATCTATCTATTTTCACTTTTTTTGGAGTATCTGTATTTTTCTTATCAATTCTTTATCTTTTCTCCCATTATTCCCTTTCGATAACATATCTCTCATCTTTCTTCTTCTTCTTCACAGTTCTTGCACCTCTTCTCTTTTCCTTTTTGTTTAGTGGCCTTCACTGTCTTCTCTTCCTTCTTCTTTCCTTCCTTCTTTCTTCCCCTCCTTCCTTCCTTCTTTAATTCCCTCCTTCCTTCCTTTCTTTCTTCATTCATTCCCCTTTCCTTCCCTTCCTATCTCCCTCCTTCCTTCCTTCCTTTCCTC
>NW_020870762.1:802078-807078 GCF_003789085.1 Penaeus vannamei | reverse complement strand
AATTATCGCACCTTGGTATGATATGGTGACAGTGAAATATAGATAAAAAAGAAAGTATTGCGTATTTTATATTGGTTCGTCTGTATTCTAACACTTGACTGTAGTATGACATACATATGTAACCGTACAGAAACGAAAAAATACCAACTTTGAGAAAGTAATCATGTACTGCAATAACTTACACAGCTGAACACTAATTCTTAGACATTTAGTAAATGCTGTATACAAAGTGTAGGAGCTGGAGGTGATGAGAGCAAACGCAGGTATGTGTGTATAAGTTTATTTAGAGAAATAACAGGAGCTACGGACACCTATTTCAAATGGCGGCTGGCGGGTAACTACCTCTGGTGCGACTTCATGTCACCAACCAGAGGTAGCATTCGAGTGTGCTGGTAAACACTCATACACTTCCCCCCTAATTACACAGGTAGTCATTTAAGCTTGTGTAATGAACATACACGGCGGTGAGAGTAAACAGAGGCAATATAAAATTGAACAAAATGCTCGTGTTTTACACGTACAAAATATAAGAGTACAAAAAGGATTTAATAACAGTCATTTAAGCTTGTGTAATGAACATATACGGCGGTGAGAGTAAACAGAGGCAATATAAAATTGAACAAAATATCCATGTTTTACACATACAAAAGAAAGAAATAGATTCCTGAGAAGTTCCTAATTCCGTGACATTATAAACTATATAATCATTGAAATGTTGCGGGGCACGTCTGACGCGTCTCGGTCTTGCAGCGGTGGAAGGGGGTGCTGGATTACTGCTTCCTCCGTCTTGTGATTGGGCCTGGGTTTCACTGATGAGAGGACGGAGGTGCCGTCTGTTTCTTATTGTGGCTCTTCCACTGCCATCAAGCCTTACCAAATACTGTTGAGGTGCTGTCAGCTCTATAATGGTGCCCAACCGGTCCCAACGCCTGCTGCTGGGGTTCTGGATACGGGCGCGTTTTCCTGGTTCAATGGGCGTGAGGTCACATGGGCTGACACGTTGTGTCTTAATGAGGCATTTTTTCCCAATTGTTGCAAGGCTCGTTCACGGCTCCTCAGTAACCGAGACCACTGCTCGCTGACCCTATAATTCGCGCTGTCTACTGGGATGGCATCTCTTAACTGACGCCCAGTCAGCAGCTGGGCTGGAGAAGCATTAGAGTTCTGTAGAGGGGTGTTGAGGTATTGCATGAGGGCTTTAGCGGCGGCATCAGTGTCCAGAGATCCATTCATCGAAGTCTTGCCTCGTAATATCCTCTTAACGGATTTGACAGCCACTTATGCACGTCCATTGGACTGGGGATAGTGAGCCGACGAAATTCTTAGCCGCACACACCATGCATCTAAAAAACTCCTTGATTCTTGGTTGATAAGATTTGTACCATCACATGACAGCTCCTCTGGGATTCCAAATCGCCTGAGCCACCTCCTGAAGACAACTTTGAGACGTGCACTTGTGGTGTCCCCTGGTAGATGTTCCACTTCCAACCAACCTGTCAATCTATCGGCGTAGGCAATGTAGTTCTGGCCGTTGAGCTGGAACAGGTCTGCTACGACCTGCTGAAATGGGTACTGGGGGGATGGTGTTGGCATGAGCGTTTCTGCTGGGTTGGAAAGGGCACATGTCTCACATACCTGGCACTAGCGCCGCTTCTGTTCCACTTCAGCATCAATGCCAGGCCAGTAGACTGACTGGCATGCTCTGCGGAGCATAGAGTCTCTACCCTGATGACCTGCGTGGAGATTAGTGAGGACAGTACGTCTGAGGGCCATGGGAATAACCAGACGTGGTTGTTTCTCATTGGTGTACAAGATAAGATTTCCTTGGCATGACAAGTGACAACGCATCCTGAAATATGGCTGTAGAGCCTTGCGGTCAGTCCAGCCCTCGTTGGACACACATTCATGTAACAACCGGTATTCTTCATCCTTGGCTGCTTCCTCTTCGACCTGTTGGATGTCCACAACACGCCCTCCATCACCCTCAACTGCTTCTGATGCAGCTGCTGCTATGGTTGCACACACCAGTTCATCATCGGCTTCATCGGACTCCTCTGGGTGGCCCAACAGCATTGGGTACCGAGACAATGCATCTGCTGCACAGTTCGTCTTGCCTTTCAGGTATTTGATATGGAAGGAGTACATGAGCGTCCTCTCTTTAAGGTTCAAAATACGAGGGTTGTCCTTCAGTTCCTTATCACCAAAAATTCTGGTGAGAGCTTTGTGGTCGATGATGAATGTGAGGTTCCTACAGCCCAATAGAAAGAGGTGCGCCTTCTTGAGGCACCATGCAATAGCAAGGGCTTCCCCATCGAGGGTACTGTAGTTTTTTTCTGCAGCCGTTAGGTGCCTGCTACCACACAACACTAGTTTCCACCCGCCTGTGCAGCACAGCAGTGACTCCTGAGATATACACTGGCAGTACTGTTGCATGACAAGAAATCCAATACCCTGGCGACTGTAGTCAGTGAATGCGGCCGTTGGACGTGAGACGTCATAGTAGCGTAACCCTGCAGCAGCCAGCTGTCCAATGGTATCCTTTGCCGATGAAAATATGGCTTGCAGCTGTTCGTCCCAGTACACCGACTTCGCTACCGGCTTCTTTAGGAGCTCTCTAAAGGGCTCCATGATGGGGGCCACTGCCAGGAATGATGCCACTTGGTTGACCAAACCAAACCATGCACGGACATCGGTTAAAGTGGGCCGGGTAGGCATTGTGAACTCCATAATGCTCCTGACGAGGTCCTTGCTGGGTTGGTATTCTTCCCAATCAAGAACGTACCCAGCGAATGTAACGCTTCTTTTGCAGAAGTGAAATTTGTCTGGTCTCAGGGTTACACCATTCTCCATGCACTTTAGCAGGAAGTCATATGTGTGCCAGAATGCCTCAGCAATACTCCTGTCATACAACAGCGTATCATCAACACACTTCATCTTTTTGGGCACAGTGCTGATTATGTCATTGAGGCGTTTAGTAAATGCATCCTGTGCAGCACAATGTCCCATGGGAGCTCTACAGTATCTGAATCGACCCCATGGGGTGATGAATGTTGTTAATTTGCGGCTCTCCTTGTCAAGTGGTATTTGATGGTACCCAGAGTATGCGTCAGCTACAGTCTTGAAGGTATGCTTTGGCACACTAGTGATGAGGTCAAAGGGGGGCCTTGTGTGGTGTGTTTCTCTCATGCTCGCCCGATTGAGCCGAAGGAAATCGACTGTCCTACGGGGTCTTCCCGTCTTTGGGTACAACCACCATTCGTGAACACCATTCAGTTGGTTCACCAGCAGGTACTGCTTCAATGATTTCCTTTTTATATATCATCTTGTCGCACTTCATCGTAGAAGTGGTGTGGCACTGTAGCTGGGACATGGACTGCATGTGGGCATGCGTCTGGACGCAGGTGGATGTGATGTGGCGGACCTTGCATTTCTGGGAGGGGTGCACATCCCACAGCAAATACCGTGCGCCCAAAGTGTTCTAGGAACCATTTCTCTAGACGGTCCACATTCTCTTCTACCAGCTTGTAAGGTGGCTCCTCTGGATGTGTTGGGACCTGTGGGATGTCTAGGGGTGCTACCGAACAGATGGATACTGAGTGGCATGGGAACTCAGGCGGTACTAGACATAACGAAATGCATGCTCCGAGAGACAGGTAGAGACGCTCTACCCTGTTTGCAAAGAAAATGCGTTCATTCGTAGTAACAGGACCCACCACAAGCTGGCAGATCAAGCTTCCAAGGAGGCGCACGCCACCCCCCCCAGCAAATGATTGACTGCTACAGGTGCTGGTTGTAGTTGGTGCTGCAGGATGCCAAGATTGTTCAATAATGTGCGCCCTGCCGTGGACACCTGGGCGCCAGTGTCTGCCACAGCCATGGTTGAGCACCTGGCGCTAAGGTTACCACAGACAGCTATAACAGGCAAGGATGCCAATGTGTCCACACTCCCTACTGTCACTGCACTGGATGTGACAGCACTGCCTTTTGGGGTGAGGGTTGGGCACTGGCGCCAGAAGTGCCCCTTAAGTCCACACGAGTGGCAAACAACCCCAAAGGCACGACATTGGCGGTCTCCTTGACAGTCACTGTCCCCGCATCCCCTGCAGCGTTTACGACCACGTCTGGCTCCAGTGTAACGTGAAGATTGCTGGTCGTTAGGTCGACGTGATGCGCCTGACGCTGCTACTTCAATATTACCTCACACGTACGAATTATGTCATTCACTGATTCAAGGCGGGGGATGCACCTTAGCACTTCTGCCTTCATGCTACGGTCGCTTAGACCCATTACCACTTTCTTACCTAACATGTACTCATCTAAGGAGCATCGATACTTAGGGCACTGGAATTTACACTCACCTGCCATGGCTCGACATTTTGATACGTATGCACATATGGTGTCACTAGGAGCTTGCGAGTATGTGAAAAAATCGGACCATGCACCGACCACACACCGAGGCCCGATCACTACACTTCTTACAGTGTCGACTGCTGCTGTGGTTGATAGTAGCCGGAATTCCTGCCTGTTCACACGAGCGTCAATACGCTGCTGTACCTCGCCGCTGCACAGGAGTCTTACGTAGGAGGCGGCCAATGGCGGCATCTATCTGCAAATGTTGCCGTAGTCCTCCACACTAACGGCCCACGATTCAAAGGCTGACGGCGACATGTCAACGGTCGCTCCTCCTGGCCCTGACGGTGGGAGCGGTGGCCGTTGATTCTGAGCTACTGGCCAAGCCGTCCTTGCTGGGGTCGGGGTGAAGTCAGGGCTGGGCGAGAACTGCCTAGGGAATGCTATAGGAGGCACCAGTGATCTGGCCGGTGACTGCACATGGTCAGCTCTCCCATCTTTTGTTTCACTGGTTGCTTGCAAATACCACCCTCGTTGCTAACGGGCACCTCCGAAATATCCTCGGTACTCATCCTACTCACTGCGCCATGTAGGAGCTGGAGGTGATGAGAGCAAACGCAGGTATGCGTGTATAAGTTTATTTGGAGGTG
>NW_020870762.1:788074-801978 GCF_003789085.1 Penaeus vannamei | reverse complement strand
TATATATATATAATATATATATATATATATATATATATAATATATATATAGGCGTGTGTGTGTGTGTGTGTGTGTATACATATGTATAAACATTTAAATTTAAATGTATGTATGTGTGAGCATGTGTGCGTGTGCGTTTAGTGTTTGTGCGTGCGTGCGGTCGTGCGTGCGTTGTGTGTGTGTGTGCGTGTGTGTGTGTGTGTGTGTGTGTGTGTGTGTGTGTGTTGTGTGTGTGTGTGTGGTGTGTGTGTGTGTGTGTGTGGTGTGTGTGTGTGTGTTCGCGAGTGTATATTAACATTTGGATCAACAAATAAGCAAACAAAGAACAATATCGTTCTTTTAACCGAGAGTTTCGTGGCCTGTCGCTGTCAACGCAGCTTCTAGATTCTTCTCCGAGGAAAAAAGTAGTAAAGACACATCTCTCAGTATCATCAGACTTCAACGAACTTTTACGACCATATGAAATCGGTCCAAGTTTTCGGAAATAAGAGGATTTTCTGGAAATATCACCCATTTTTGGCTATCATCATTTCTCTTTCATGGAGTGTTATCAGCCGACGATGCTTCGTAAGTAACCTCGTGATACATTACAAATTGGAAAGGTATATGTAAATGAGCATATCTGGAGATTACGTGAAAAATGACACCTGTAAACATCGTTCTCTTTTATGGCCAATTTGCATGGTGAACAGGTCATTATATTCCGAATTTGTAGCGAGAGGCCTTCCAAATAAAAACAAGATACGAAAAATCATTAAATCATAACCCACTTCCCTTTTTTTAGTGTGTGAAAAGTAGGATTCCAAGTCCTCCTCTCCCATTTCTAAAGACGCGACTCGGAGGCAGCCAAAAAGAGACAATCAATAACCACAACCCTACGATAAAGACATCCAATCATTGCTCCATCCCCATTTTAAAAAATAACACCTATAAAAGTAGAATTTCAATCAATCCATCTCCATCTCTCAAGACATGACTGCAAGACAGCCAAAAGAGACAATCAATAACCATAGCGCCTTTCTGAAGTCTGCATTGACCGCGCAGGAGCAGTGGCCGACACCCTGCCCTGGCTGAGCTACGATAATGTCTCATTTTGATTTTCGACATCTTATTTTGAATTTCGGGTTTTTTGGAATGGTGTTTTTGGGTTCCGGGAAAGTGAAATGATTGGATGGGCTTTTTTATATAGCTTGGCGAAGGTATAACGTTATTTTTATTCCTCTGAGATGAAGTTTGAGAAAGAATTTCGCACATATTCCGTGTTTGACTTTAGTTGCAAATGCCTGACAGAAGCATATTATTTTAGAAATTATTAGCGGTTGTCTAAAGTTATTTTTGAGTTAATGATTAACTAACTTAATTCTATTGAGTTTACGGCCAACATGGAATTACATCACCATGATATCGCTAAATGCTCTAGATTTACCCATGTTTTAAGAACGAAATCGAATGTCAAACCCTTAAAACTCCCTTTTGAAAGACTACCAAAAAATATTCCTGATTCTAATAAAACTACATACAAGCCACATAATTACCAACAATGCAACATAATTTTTGACAGTTTGAAGCCACAAAATAGGCAACCAATGTACGATGGGGAAAAAACGAGAACAATTATCGAGAAAGCACGGAAGTGGCATTGCGATGAACAAAGCTTAATTATTCTGAATAAAAGAATACCCAATGAGTCAAATAACAACCAACAATCTAACGTCATATTCAATAGTTTAAAGATCCAAAATGGAACTAAATAATGAAAATACAGCGATAAAGAGATAATATTTGTGTACATTTATACGAGATCTTACTAATTGTAAATTCGGGATAATCCTAAAAAACAAAGGACTACAAACAACCTATTTTCGACAGTTTTAAACCCCAAAAAGAGTGCAAAAAAGAAAAAAGTCCCGAAAACGATAAGAGCTGGCGCGGCGTACGAGAGCGGCGCTGCGGATAAACACGGTTCCAGTAACCTCGAGCAGTCAGTGCATTGTGACTCGTTGGAGGGTGCGGATCTCAAGCAAAAATTTGAGCGAAAATGACATTATTTGTGTTCTATTCTGTACTTCATAGTTTGCTGTGGGCATCGTCCTACGGCGCTGGATATGTTGAGGTGAGTGGAGTCTGTTTTCAAAACGTTGGTAGTCGTGGTAAGGGGTAAATGTTGGCATTTGGGGCGAGAAATGGGCAGGCGATGATGGCGTTTTCTCATCGATTCCTCGACACTCCCTAAAATCACCCTTTTTCCTCCCCGAAGGGCGAGAGCCGAGAGGTTAAGACACAACCCTTATCATCCGTGGACATGAAAAAGTCCTTCCCGATCTCCCACTTGCCACAGTTCCTTGGAGAGACGTCAGTTTAACTCGGTAAAAATGGGAGAGAGAAAAACATGAAAGGGTAACTCATTAATGCCACTTATGCCACCTGGAGAACCTTGGAAGACACACGGCCACACTTCTTGCCCTTCTGCCCACTGTCCTCTCCTGCTTCCATGGCTTGTGGGTTTCGCCTTGTCTGTAGAGGGAAATTTTGTCTCTGTTCGTGTGAAATTCGTGTGGGAGAACCGGCCTCCTTGGTCTCGCTCTTCCGTGGCTCGTTCCAGGCCTGGCCGATGGAATGCCAAAGAAAGGGATTGTGCAGGTGTGTGTGTGTGTGTGCGTGTGCGTGTGCGTGTGTTTGGGGGGAGTTGAGCCTTTTCTATTTCCTAAATTTTGGGAATGTTCTGGAAGGGGGTTAGGCCTATCGAAGTCACGCCCCAAATTGCGGGCTGTGTAAATGTCTCGGGCCCTTCTTGTGGTGAAGTCAAATGCTTCTTAGTCTTTGTAAGTGAAGTTGGAAATGGATCCAGCAAGGAATTCTTGGGATCAGCAGAATTTTCCAGAAGTTCAGATATTTTCTTCTGATTTCTTGAAGGTATCCAACCCTCCTGAAATTACATCTCCTGGAACAGTAGGAACAGCGAATCACAGCAAATCATTTAAGTATTTCCAAATGCATCGGTTCAAATAATAGATCATTGCTGCGTTTAATAATAATGGTAAGCGGTTATTGATGATCTAGAATCGCAGAGAAATATGTATTGATTTTCACAAGGAATGTTAGAGTTGATGACTTTGCATATTGTTAAGAAGAGTATATGTAAATTGCCTTTATTTAGATATGGTTCTCATGTGTTATAGAATGCAGTACAGTTTCTGACCAGTGAAATGCACAATGAAGAGTTCTGACAGTTCTTTGTATGCAATAAATAACATAAAATGGGTGTTCCATGATACAAACTTTTTGTTGAGCAATTTTGAAATCCCCAAATTTGATGGAGCGTATGTGACACTTATCAAGTAAATGCAGCTGGAGAAATGTACTTCATATCTCTTTTATTGTTACTTTACTTAACATCTCCGTTTCATTGATTTTGTGTCTTGGAAAGACAAATAACGCATTTTGCATTGCTATAGTTATTTCATTCAAGGAGTGAAACCAGTAGTAGGTTGAAAATTTACTATACATAGTAAATAGTAAAATGAAAGAGTAATGCAAGAATAAGTAGACCATGTGCAATATTTGGTTTGTAAGGCATATATGCCATTCTATTGGTAAATACAGTCATACAAATTCTCTTGTCTATTTCCGAGTTAACTGAGAGAGGTGCATGAAGATTGAGGACAGCTAAGATAAAGGCTTTAAAGAATAAGTAAAGTAGTCGATCTTCTTCACGATTTGTTGTGAAGTGAGCTTATGGTGTATCGGCGGAGATTTGTTGACCTCGTTCCAATACCTATATTCTGTATGTGTGCATACCTGTTTTCTTCTCTAAATTTGAAAGAATGACCAGAAATGGAATACAAAACAATATATTTCATTCTCATTTGCAGTTTGTCTTAAGAGATCTATACAAGATTTTTGTGTCAATCCTGGGCTTCTTAAAAGATCTAGTACGAGAGGCGGAAATTGCTGAACATGTAGTGAACTTGGAAGGGGAGGGGGCAGGAGGGAGGGAGGGAGTAAACTTTGAGAAGGAATTACTTAGTTATGTCAGTCTGTAGTGCAAAGGCTTCAGAGGAAATAGTCGCTTGGACAAAGATTTACATTGCAAGTCTAACTCCCCTGGAAATGTGTTTTATTGTTATCTCTGTCGCACAGAATTGAAGGAATTTCTAGAATACTGGAGCTGGAAGGTTGATTTTTGAGATTGATTGATTGTTTGAATTGTTGCTTAGTTCAAATAATAGGTGTTTCAAAGACTGAATCAACCATTTGTATTGGATATAGTACGGCTTTTAAAAAACAAAAAATCTTAATCGTTGGTATCCTTTCAAAGTATGTGACAGAATCTTTCATAGTAAACAGTTTATGAAATGGATGAATTGATAAAATCTGACACCTCATATATGGCACTTCCATCTCAAAATGATATAGAAATGGAAGATAAGCCGCACTGGAAGTATTTGTTGTGGGAATTTTAAAAGAATTTCATCATAGCTCTCAGGAAATAACATTAGTATGATACATGTTTTGTTTCATTTTTGTCTAAAAAAAAAAAAGGCTATGGGGTACATTGTCATTATGTAATTATTCTTTGTTCATTGGCATTTATGCCCTCATTTACAAAATGTGTGTCTGAAATCTAGAAGCTAGAAGCAATGTTTACTGTATGCCATATAATTTACAGTATAAAATGTTTGACATACCATGCTTTTCTAATATTGCAGATGTCTTTCATTCTACATCTCTGAGTCTCCAAATGTCCCTAGAAGCAGACCATTAAGATATACTCCTAAGCCTTTTACTCTGTCATAAGGCTTTTGAGTATGGAAGGTTATATTGCAACCGCAGTGCATAGGCTAATTAGGCTTGAGTACACTTCTTGGGGACATATGGTCTATAGCTCCTATAAGAGATATATTCTTCTAAGGAAAATTCTTGAATTTTCTAATATGAGGAGAAATACGGAGGTGAATGTATATCTGGAACCGATACTGGTGTTACTGTGAAAAAATTGGTTTGCTCCAAAATGATGCAACCTTATCTGGAAAGAAGTCGGCAGTTTTTCTTTACTATTCAGATATTTACTATTAAATACATAAATAATGTTGTATTCAACATACTCATACTGTTGAATATTTATCACAAAGGCAGATCAATATAACGGGAGTTGAAATTTTGGGGAAAATTAGATGAATTGTCTCTAGATTTGAACTTTCATAATGTATGTAACAAACCATAAGAGTATAGCAAAATGTTTAGTGAATCTATATATTTATAATAGGAACTTGAAAAAAAGACATAGAGGTAATATTGCATTTATTTCTTTAAAGTATTAATTTATTAAGCTTCAAATTGAAGTGAGGTTTAAGTTTTCATAACTGAAGTCACCAGTAATAGAATACTGATCAGAGATACTGGCCGAAGCACAGAGTATATTTAGCTATCTGGTTGTGAACTATTCCCTCGCGACAGTGACACGCCTGCCTTTTAAACATTTCTTTTTGTGTTTGTGTGTGTATTATTTTAACCTAGAATGAAGCCACCTGTTGGGAGAACACACTGATGTATTTTGAATTTCATGAATTTTCGGAGCAAATTTGCAATGGTAATGGGTGCGTTACTTTGTTACTTTTCACACCACTTATTTAGGCGCTGTTGTCGTCATTTATTTATGTATTTATTTTTTAATGAACTTGCATTGTAATGTGAAAGAATTACCTAATTATGTTTTGTTGATTGTTATGATTTGCATATATTTTAAGCCGACAAATCAGAGTTGGTTTTCCTTTTGTGCCTAGGAATTGATTTTTCTGGGGACGTCCATGCTGATGTCAAATGTCAATAAATCTTTTTTTCCTCTCTCTCTCTCTCTCTCTCTCTCTCTCTCTCTCTCTCTCTCTCTCTCTCTCTCTCCTCTCTCTTCTCTCTTCTCTCTCTCTCTCTCTCTCTCTCTCTCTCTCTCTCTCCCACCCCTTCTCCCCTCTCCCCCCTCTCTCTCTCCCCACTCCCCCCTCTCTCTCTCCCCACTCTCCCCCTCTCTCTCTCCCCCACTCTCCCTCTCTCTCTCCCCCACTCTCCCCTCTCTCTCTCCCCCTCTCTCTTTTCGTTCTTTCTTATTTTGATTCCAAGTTTTGATGAAGTAGAGAATGTGAAGGAAACATGAAGCCAGCAGTTATCATTTTATGACATTTCCTGAAGACTTTTTACATTCAAATGCTCACAATGTATAATTTTTTGGTCTCTCGCTCTTCCTCCATTCCTATACATCCTTTTTCTTTTCCTCTCTCCATTCTTTATCATCCTGTCTTTCCTCTCTTTCTGCTTTCTGGCTTCATCTGCCTTTTGCCTTTTCTCATCAGTGTGTCTCCTCTTTATTTCTCTTCTCTAGGTAACCTCTTTTCATTCTCTCCTTTTTTTTTCATTTTCTCTTTCTCTCATTCTCTATATGTCTGTATGTCTGTCTGTCTATATTTATCCGTCTATCTATCTTTATATCTATATGTCTGTCTATCTTTATATCTATTGTCTCTTTATCTCTATATTTATCTATTTGTTTATTCTATATATCTCTCTATTGTCTATCTATATCTATTTGTGTATCTATGTATCTGTCTATCTATCTATCTCCATATCTGTCTGTGTGTGTAATTCTGTCTCTCCTTTCTCTTTCCCCGTCTTCTTTTCTTTACTTTTCATCATATTTTTTCCTTCTCCCTTTACCTCTCCCTTATCACCGTGCCATCCCTCCTCCGCCCTCCCCCCACCCCTCCCTCACCCCTCCCCACCCTCCTCACCCTCCCTCACCCCTCCCGGTGCACACCCGCCAAGAGATACTCCTTGAAGCAATTTGGGAAGTAGCATAGGTGATGATACCTGCTATAAGGAGGACCACTTCAAGAGCCCAGGTTTGTTTGGTCTTATGTCCAGTGCGGGCTGGGCGGGTCTCTACACATCAGGGCTGCCGGGGAATGCTTGTGGGGCGGGGGTGGGGGGTGGGGTAGAATGGGAGAGGTTTGTCTTTTTTTGTGTATTTCTTATTTTTTTCCTTTTCTTTTTTTTTCTTTTTCTTTCTCCATTTTATTTCTCTCTGTCTCTGTCTCTGTCTATCTGCCTCTGTCTGTCTCTCTCTCTCTGTCTGTCTCTCTCTCTTGTCTGTCTCTCTCTCTCTGTCTGTCTGTCTTCTCTCTCTGTCTGTCTGTCTCTCTCTCTCTCTCTCTCTCTCTCTCTCTCTCTCTCTCTCTCTCTCTCTCTCTCTCTCTCTCTCTCTCTCTCTCTCTCTCTCTTCTCCTCTCTCTCTCTCCTTTCTCTCAGCAAGAAGAATAAAAAAAAGCTTCGTTTGTTAGGGTCTTGATGGGTTGCGGTGCGCCGAGTGAGCTGCGGTTCTTGAGTTCTGTATGCAGCTCTTGTGGCGAAGAATGCGTGTGTGTGCGAGTGAGTGTCTCTGCATCGCCGTCGGCCCAGGACTGGCGAGGTGCCTGCGAAAGGCGCTCGCGGACACGCAGGGAAGTGGGGTTTGTTTGTGGAGGGTGGAATGCATTTCTTGTTACGGGGAGGGAGGGACTTGTGAAGGTGGAATGCATTTCTTGTTACGGGAGGAGGATGGTGACGTCGCGTGGAGGCGGATGGTCGTGCAGGCGGAGGCAGGTCGGCGAGCACACAGGGGCGGTCATTACGTGTGTAAATACACACTACACGCGCGCACGCATTACACACACACACACACACACACACACACACACACACACACACACACACACACACACACACACACACACACACACACACACACACACACTCACACTCACACACACTCTCACACACACTCTCTCACACACACACACACACACACCACACACACACAACACACACACACACACACACCACACACACACACACACACACACCAACACACTCACACACACTCACACACACTCACACACACACACACACACCACACACACACACACACACACACACACACACACACAGGAGAGAGAGAGAGAGAGAGAGATGAGAGAGAGAGAGAGAAGAGAGAGAGAGAGAAGGAGGAGGAGGAGAGGAGGAGGAGGAGGAGGAGGAGGGCAGAGACCGAAACAGAAGCAAAGGTCAAATCGCACTGCTTTGTGACTGAGTCAGCAGGGACAGCGTCAGCGGGAATGCCAAGCAGAGGAAATGATTATTTGGGAACGAAGCAACCGAACAGGGGAAAAGCGGACGACATTGGCCACATGATTCTACCCCCCCCCCCCCGGCTGCAACGGCCGTTATGCAAGAGCAAGCGTTTCAGAGGCGGAAATCGCTAGGTGAGGTGGGGGGGGAGGCGTTCTGGTCGTCTGCTAAGAAGCCGCCAATTCGTCTTGGGCGATGGGCCGTTTGGTTTCGTTTCCGTCTCGTTGTTATGAAAGTAGCTGTTGTTTTTACTGTAATGGTTATTGTCATTATCGCTAGGCCTACAACCATCATCGTCAGTGATTATCGGCGTATCAGCTCCGTCACGTTGTTATGAAAGTAGCTGTTGTTTTTACTATTTAATGTGCATTTCGCTAGGCCTACAACCATCATCGTCAGTGGTTATCGGCGTATCAGCTCCGTCACGTTGTTATGAAAGTAGCTTGTTTTTACTATAATGGTTGTCAAGCTTATTTTTACTATAATGGTTATTGTCATTATCGCTAGGCCTACAACCATCATCGTCAGTGATTATCGGCGTATCAGCGGCAACCATCACTCGCTTGCTTATTTTACATCCTGGCATTTCTGTTGTCCCTCGCAAAATTGCTTAAGAAATCTGCATCTGAAGAAAGTACCTTCGACCACATTTCGCGTTGTGTGCACCCGCTGTACTGTCCATGTCTGAGCGCGTGTAGGTGTGTGTGTGTGGGGTCGCGGCAGACAGGTGGGGAGAGGGCACGGAGGAGGAGGGTATTTTATTGTTTATTGTTGTTTTGGGGTGTCATGGGCCGCTGTCATATCGGTCATACGCTGGTTTAGGACGGCCGAGTGATTATTACCAGTCGGTTCTGTCATTACTTTTTTCTTATCCTTTTTTATTTTATCTTTATCACGCTCACTGTCTGGTTCTTCATCAATATGTTTATTTTTCGCCGGGTAAGAATTCTCACCTTGCTCCACCAGGTGAGCTTTCAAGAATATTCACGATAAATATCAGGTGGCACATACCAGACGGTATTCCGCGCCATGCACTGGAGCCGCGGTATTGAGCACAGTGTACATTTTCCGTGGTATCGGGTACCAACAGGGTGGGTCGGGTAGGAATGTCTGGGCTGGGCGGTGCCAAGGTCACGCTGTGCCTGTCTGTCTGTGAGCGTGTCTGGCTGTTTGTCCGTCTGCCCGTGTGAGTTAAATGTGTGTTGTGTGTGTGTTGTGAGAGAGAGAGAGAGAGAGAGAGAGAGAGAATTTGATATTTATTTAAAGAACAGTGTACATGCCCTGTAAAAAGCCAGAGAGAGAGAGAGAGAGAGAGGAGAGAGAGAGAGAGAGAGAGAGGAGAGAGAGAGAGAGAGAGAGAGAGAGAGACAGGGAAAGGAAGGAAGTGAGTTAGAAGAAGAGCGAGAGAGAGAGATGTACCACCAATTCATTATGGATTCCAACAAGGAGTGCATATACATTTCAAAATCTTCACGTGCCTTCCTCGAACTGGAGGGATGGCGGGGGTGGGGGGGGGAGCGAGGTGAGACTGCGGAGTGGATGGGGGGTGCAAGGGGGGGCGGGGGTGTCAATAGCAGGTCTTCAAGGCAAACTAAGGAGGGTCAGCTGCTGTGGGTGACAGGCCATCCATTGGAAATTCCTTTTTTTTTCGTGCATCTTTTCCTGTTAAAAGCATGCTGGGATTGGAATGGCGCTGCCCATCGTGGCGGAAGCTGATGCGAAGCACGCGGAGGGAAGAGACAGAGAGAGAAAGTGAAGGCGAAAGAGAGAGAAATAAAGTAAGTGAAGGGGAGAGATGGAGAGAAAGAAAGAAAGTGAAGGGGGGAGAGAGGGAGAGAAAGAAAGTGAAGGTGAGAGAGAGGGAGAGAAAGAAAGTGAAGGTGAGAGAGGGAGAGAAAGAGAAAGTGAAGTGAGAGAGAGAGAGAAAGTGAAAGCGAGAGAGAGAGAGAGAAAGAAAGTAAGTGAAGGCGAGAGAGAGAGAGAAAGAAAGTAAGTGAAGGGGAGAGAGAGGGAGAGAAAGAAAGAAAGTGAAGGGGAGAGAGATAGAAAGAAAGAAAGTGAAGGCGAGAGAGAGAGAGAAAGAAAGTAAGTGAAGGGGAGAGAGAGGGAGAGAAAGAAAGAAAGTGAAGGGGGGAGAGAGGAAGAGAAAGAAAGAAAGTGAAAGAGAGAGAGAAAGAAAGAAAGTGAAGGTGAGAGAGAAAGAAAGAAAGTGAAGGTGAGAGAGAGGAGAGAAAGTGAAGGCGAGAGAGAAAGAAAGAAAGTGAAGGGGAGAGAGAGGGAGAGAAAGAAAGAAAGTGAAAGAGAGAGAGAACGAAAGAAAGTGAAGGTGAGAGAGAGAGAGAGAGAAAGAAAGAAAGTGAAGGTGAGAGAGAGAGGGAGAGAGAAAGAAAGTGAAGGTGAGAGAGAGGGAAAGAAAGAAAGAAATTGAAGGTGAGAGAGAGAGAGAGAAAGTAAGAAAGTGAAGGTGAAGAGAGAGAGAAAGAAATGAAGTGAAGGTGAGAGAGAGAGGGAAAGAAAGAAAGTGAAGGTGAGAGAGAGAGAGCAAGAAAGAAAAAGAGAAGATAGAAGAGAGAGGGAGGGAGTGAGTGAGTTAAAAGAAAGAGGTGGAGGAGATGGAGGGTGGGAGGGAGCGAGGGAAGTAAAAGAGGAGAGAGAAATGGAAAGGGAAAGAAAAAAAAGGCAAGGATAAGTGAACAAAGAAGAGAGGGATAAGCAGCATTCCAATCGGGCAACGGCAGCATGTGATAAAGTAATTCTGCAGAGTATTTTTTTTCTTTTTTTTTCATTTATTTTTTGTCGGATAATACAAGACAAGGACAACGAGTGAGGTCATCGTTTTGCATTATTTATTTCTGTCTTCAATCCAGTGGCATTGAGTAGAGCCCTCCGATGACAAGGTGTCGCCGTGTCTTGCATTAATGTGGCTTTCTGGTATTTGTTGTCATTTGTTTTGTTATTGTTGTCTTCGTTGTTTTTTATTATTTACCATCATTGTTGTTGGAATTGTCATTAGCTATCATAGTAATCTTGCACACACGTACACGCACTCACACACAAGGTCTATATAAGTACTTGTATAGACCTTGCTCACACATACACGCACGCGCTCGCACACACGCACGCACGCACGAAATTCGACCTGATGTTCGGCGTTGTGCACGTCGTGTACGCCTCTCCTGCAGGTCAGGGACGTTCACGGTGTTTGATCCCCGGAGAGATCTTTTAAGAAGTAGAAACGAAACTCCAAGATCACTCGTTGGCCAAGGCGGTTTGGGCGTTTCTGTTGGGTGTGGATGGTCGGGTCGCCTCCCTCCTCTACCCTCCACTTCCCTTTCCCCCCTCTTTCCTTCTATTCTATCTCCGCGTCCTCCTCGTCTTTCCATGTCCTTCATGTCCATTCGCGTCCCTCCTCTTACACGTCCTTCCTCCTTCCCTTCACGTCCTACCTCTTCCTTCGACTTCCTTTTCCCTCCACGTCCTTCCTCTTCCCTCCACGTCTCTCCATGCCCCGCGCTCCTTCCTCCTTTCTCTCTCTCGCTTTCTTCCTCTCCCTCTCTCCTCCCACATCTTCTACCCCCTCTCCTTCCTCCGCCCTCCACTCCCCTTTTCGCCCCCCCACCCCCACCCCCTCTCGTGTGTGCGTGCGCTGCTTGGTGAGTTGGCTAGCTAGCGGTCGAAGGTGGAGGGAGGGAGGGTGGGGGGAGGAGGGGCGGGGTTGCCGGATGAATCACTAGTTGGGGAAGCCAGAAGGGCCCCGGAGTTCGATTCGAATGGAGAGGGGGAAAGGGACGTCTCTTGGGGGCTGGAGAAAGAAAGGGAGGCCGTTGGGAGTTGTAGGGGGGGGAGGTCTTTTGGGGGACTTTGGGACTGTGGAAAGGGAGGTGTTTGGGGGACTTAGGGGGCTGTGGAAAGGGAGGTCTTTGGGACTTGTAGGGAGGGAGGTCTTTGGGGGACTTAGGGGACTGGAAAGGGATGGTGTTTGGGGGACTTAGGGGACTGTGGAAAGGGAGGTCTTTTGGGGGACTTAGGGGACTGTGGAAAGGGAGGTCTTTGGGGGACTTAGGGGACTGTAGAAAGGGAGGGAGACAGACAGACGATTTGGAGCTAGGAATACCAATTAACAAAGCTACGACACTTCCCCACACAGGTCAGCATGGGAGGGCAGGTCAGGTCAGGTCACCATTTGTGCACGTGTATGGTATTACGTCCACCCACACTCTCTCCTCCCTTCGCTTCTCCTTTTCATCCGTCTTAGCTCACCTCCCGTCGCTTATCCTCTACTCTTCTCTCTTCTCCTTTCGTTTTGTGTGTTCTTTCTCTTGCCTTCTCTCCTTTCCTTTTGTCTCTTCTCTCCTTTCCTCTCTTCTCTTGTGTTTCCCCTTTTCTTCTTCTCTTCTCACCTCTTCTCTTCTCTTCTCACCGCTCCTCTCCTCTCTTCTCTTCTCACCTCTCCTCTCCTTTCCTATCTTCTCTGCCCCTTTCCTCTCATTTCTTCCCCTTTCCTCTCTCTCTCCTCCTTAGCTCCGTTTCCTCACAGTTCTTTCGTCAGCAGAGTCACGACGATTAATCCAAAGACACGCAGAGAAAATGTGGAAGAAGGGAAAGGGATGTGTAAAGTAAGGCAGGAAGGGAGATGGAGGGAAAGGGGAAGGGGGAAAAAATCAGAAGAGGGGGAAGAAGGAAGATGCGTAGGGAGAAGAATGAGAAAAGGGAGAGGTGTAGAAGGGTTGAGGTAGGAGAAGGAGAATAATATGTAAAGCGTGATATAGAAGTGAGAGGGGAGGAGAGGAGGACAGAGGGATAGAGATATGGAGAAAACGCGTAAGGAATGATGAAGCAGAAGAAAATTAATAGAATGGAGAAAATGAGAGATAGCGGAAGAAGGCGGAGAGGTAGGAATGGGAAGAAAATAAACAAGGAATTAAGGAGCTAGAGAAATGGGAGATGGCGGAAGAGGACGGGGAGGTAGGAATAGGGAGAAAATAAGCAAGATATCTATAACAGATGTAGAAAAGTAGGACGAGGAGATAAAAACGGGAAGAAATTAAGGAAGAAGTAATAGAGCCGGAGAAATAAGAGACGCGGGAGCTAGGGAGGTAGGAAGAGGAAGAAAATAAGGAAAGAAAGTAATAGAGCTGGAGAAATAAGAGACGCGGGAACTAGGGAGGGTAGGAAGAGGAAGAAAATAAGGAAGAAGTGATAGAGCCGGAGAAATAAGAGACGCGGGAGGTAGGGAGGTAGGAAGAGGAAGAAAATAAGGAAGAAGTAATAGAGCCGGAGAAATAAGAGACGTGGGAGGTAGGAGGAGGAAGAAAATGAGGAAGAAGTAATAGAGCCGGAGAAATAAGAGACGTGGGGGGAGGAGGAGAAGAAATTAAGGAGAAAGTAATAGAGCCGGAGAAAATAAGAGACGTGGGAGGTAGGAACGGGGAGAGAGGAGAGAGGAGGAGGAGGAGGAAGGAGGAGGAGGAGGAGGAAGGAGGAGAGAGGAGGAGGGGAGAGGGGAGGAGGAGGAGGGAGGGGGAGGGGAGAGGGGAGGAGAGGAGGGGAGGAGGAGGGGGGAGAGGAGGGGGAGAGGAGGGAGGAGGAGAGGAGGAGGAGGAGGGAGGAGGAGGAGGAAGGAGGGGAGGAGGAGGAGGGAGGAGGGAGGAGAGGAGGAGGAGGAGGGGAGGAGAGGAGGAGGAGGGGGAGGAGAGGAGGAGGAGGAGGGAGGAAGGAGGGAGGAGAGGAGGGGGAGGAGGGGAGGAGGG
>NW_020870762.1:774737-777237 GCF_003789085.1 Penaeus vannamei | reverse complement strand
ATCATCATCATCATTAACCTCATTACCAATATTGTGTAGTTATCATCATTTTTGTTGTTATAGTTATATTTGACATTACGTTTATTGTCATCACTTTTATACTAACTATTATTGCTACAATCATTACAAATACTGATATTAGTGTTGTTTCTATTGTAATTCTACCAGTAACCCTTATCCATTATCATCACTATTATTATTGTTGTTGCTGTCTCTGTTGTTATTGCTGTTGGTGATGATATCATCATTCTTGTCATCATCACAATGATTGTGACCATTATCATCATTATTCATCCTCATTACTATCTTCCAGAATTATTATTATCATTATTCACCATCATTCTCACACCATCACAACCAATCATATAATTTTATCAATATCCCATATTATCATCATCATCACAACCAGTATCAGTATTATTATCAATATCCTTTATCCGCATCATCATAATCACAACTAAAATCATCAGCAGCAGCATTCATCATCACCATCGCAATCATAACCAATATTATCATTATCCTCATTAGCTATCGCCATTTATAATCACACCCAATATTATCATTATCATCGTCAGCCATCATCATTTACAATCACAGCGAATATCATCATTATCGTCATTTATAATCACCATATATAATCACAACCAATATTATCATTATCATTATTAACCATCAGCATTTATAACCACAACCATTATTATCATCATCATCATTTATAACCACAACCATTATTATCATCATCATCATTTATAACCACACCCATTATCATCATCATTTATAACCACAACCATTATCATCATCATCATTTATAACCACAACCATTTTTATCATTATCATTTATAACCACAACCATTATTATCATTATCATCATTTATAACCACAACCATTATCATCATCATCATTTATAACCACAACCATTATCATCATCGTTTATAACCACAACCATTATCATCATCATCATTTATAACCACAACCATTATTATCATCATCATCATTTATAACCACACCCATTATCATCATTATCATCATTTATAACCACAACCATTATCATCATTATCATCATTACCTCTCCTCTCTCACAGGCCCAGCAGGCATACGTCACCGTGACTGAGTATGTACCACGTTACGCCACGGTAACTGTGACAAGAAATAGTTATGTGACCCAGACGGTTACCAGGGCGCAAGGACTGCAGTACGTCACCGTTACTGAACCTTGTCGAGGTAAATACGTTTATATTTCATGCTTATTAGTAAGAGTGTGTAAAAAATCAAAATGAAATAAAAATAATAATACTAATAATAGTAAATAAATAAATGAAATGGAGAGAAAGACATTGTAGATATATATTATGTATTGTATCATTAGAGGGATGGATAACAAAAGACTAATATAATATTACACATGTCATAAGGATATTGGAAATTGAAGAATAAAAATTGACAACAAATTTCGAGCAGAATAGACGTTCCCAACTTGTTTTACGCCCGCACCCCTAAGAAAATTTTACTGTGTCCTCGCGCCCCCTTTTAATTTTACTTTAAGGATAAAGGAGGTGAATTTATGCTAAATTTGATCAACAAAAGAGAATATTCTTTTTTATGTTCTAATAATATGTTAACAGAAATCGAATATATGGACAAGAAAACATGTCCAAGATTATTTGAATAAACCCTACAAAAAATAATCACTCGATTGAAATATCTACAAAGAATCAAAGAACTAACTTTAAAACTTTTATAAAAAGTGAATTTTCCATTCAATGACTCTTTTCTTCCCGTTTCTTGATTATGATTAATAAATAGATTAATTGCTTGTCTTCAAGATGGACACTTCTCGTACCCCTTGGTTGGGAAAACCTGGAGTAGAAAGCCAAAGCAATTCTCGAAATTGTTCAGTCATTTTCCAATATGCTTAGTTTTTCTTTTTCTTTTTCTTTTTTCGACATAATATTCCACTTCGCTTTTAGTTTTTCTTTTTCTTTTTGTCGACATAATTTTCCACTTCGTTTTTAGTTTTTCTTTTCTTTTTTTTCAACATAATTTTCCACTTCGTTTTGTCAACAAGCGAAAGACTTTTTCCTTTCTCTTATTTTTAGTAATACCTATAAGTGAGTATTTGTTTTTCTAGTACTTATCCATTATTTTGCTTTATATGTTATCAATATTGCATTATAATATTATTAATATCAATATTGTTTTCTCTCCAGGTTTTGGCGGGAAATAATCATCGATTTGCAATGCTTCAGCTGCAGTTGCACGCTCACCAATTTATAATATATCTCCAATATACTCTGTTCTTGTCTTTTGCTATTAAAAGTGTTAAAAGCTCACGATCTATTATTTCTTTCTCGCAAAAACGAACTTGCGTGAAAGGTACGCTGACAAGTTTGATATCGAAATCAAATGGAAAAACGTAAAAAAAAAATAAATAAATAAAAAACGCGTTGGTACGCATGCATGTTCATGCTGATACACACACCTATTGATTGCAGGTCAGCGA
>NW_020870762.1:762164-772137 GCF_003789085.1 Penaeus vannamei | reverse complement strand
TCTCTCTCCTCTCTGCCTCTCCTTCTCTCTCACTCCGTATACTCTTCTCTCTCCCTACAGCTTTCTACTCTCTCTCCTTTCTCTCTTCTCTCTTCTCCTCTCTCTTCCTCTCTCTTCCTCTCTCTCGCTCTCAGTCTTCTCTCTCCTCTCTTCCTCCGCTCTTCTCCCTCGTCCCCCCTCTTCCGCTCAACATTCCTCCTTCCTCATGCCCTCCCTCCCTCCTTGATCTCCGACACCCCACCACTCACGCTAAGTAGCCCTCCTTCCTCCACTAGCCTATTCCATCGTTGGGTGATCGTTCGACCTTCGCTCTCACACGTTTCCACTCTTGGTCACTGTTTTCTTACATTCTTCACGGACTCCTTTCTGTGACTCGTCTCACTCTCCCCATTAGTCAACATGCTCCTACCCCAGCCGATTCTCCTCCGCACACCCCGACTACTTCCACTATCCTTCTCCTGTCTCCCCCCCCTCTCTCTTTCTCTCCCTCTCTCCCTTCTTTCTCTCTCCCTTCCCTCCCCGGTGCTCTCCCTTCCCTCCCTCACCTCCCCTCCTCTCCTTCTCACCCTCCTCTCCTTCCCTCCTCCCTCCCTCCCTCTCTCCCTCTCTCCTCTCGTCTCCCACTCTCCCCTCCCTCCCTCCCTCTCCTCCCTCCCCCTCCCCCCCCCCCCCTCTCCCTCCCTTCCTCCTCTCTCTCTCTCTCTCGTCTCTCGCTCTCTCTCTCTCTCTCTCTCTCTCTCTCTCTCTCTTCTCTCTCTCTCTCTCTCTCTCTCTCTCTCTCTCTCTCTCTGTCTCTCTCTTTCTCTCCCTCCCTCCCTCCCTCCCTCCCTCCCCCTCCCCTACCCTACCCTACCCTACCCTACCCTACCCTACCCTACCCTACCCTACCCTACCCTACCCTACCCTACCCTACCCTACCACCCTACCCTACCCTACCCTACCCTACCCTACCCTACCCTACCCTTCCCTTACCCTACCCTACTACCCTACCCTACCCTACCCTCCTACCCTACCCTACCCTACCCTACCCTACCCTACCTTACCCCTCTTTCCTCTCTTTCTCTCTCCACTCTCTCCACTCTCTCTCCTCTCTTCTCTCTTCCTCTCTTCCTCTCTTCCTCTCTTCACTCTCTTTCCTCTCTTCACTCTCTTTACTCTCTTTCCTCTCTCCACTCTCTCTTCTCTCTCTTCTCTCTCTTCTCTCTCTTCTCTCTCTTCCCTCTCTTCTCTCTCTCCTCTCTCTTCTCTCTCTCCTCTCTCCACTCTCTCCTCTCTCTCTCCTCTCTCTCCAAGTAAAGATTATTTATAGATTGTCATAAGGTAGTTGATTAGTACTTCGTGCATTTGGAAAGTGAAAATTAATGCCCATTAACTAACTTTTCAGACAGCAGCTCTGGCATTGTGTGAAAGTCTAACGGAAGAGATATCACAACCAACTCCCCCCACACCTTGCTCCAATGATGATCTGTCAACACCTCTCAGTGAACATTCCATTGGCCCTCCATCTCCTGGTATTCTGGTTGATAATCATTCAACACAGCCGCGTCCAACACATCCATCACATGTTACACGAGGAAAGAGGACGCGAACAGTTCCCCCCTCGCCATTGGTGCGCCAGCTGATGGAAATGGGCTTTGCTCGTAAAAGTGTAGAACATGCTATTAAGGCTTTAGGTAAGGTGTATTTCTTTGTCTCTTTTATATAATTCTCTTCCTTTAATCTTTTCTCTTCTCTCCTCTTTTCTTCTCTTCTCTTTGTAGAAGTTCCTACAAATACTATTTGTCTGTGTAGAAGTTGCTACAAATACTATTTGTAGAAGCTACTGAAGTGTTTGGTTCTTTTTTTGGTGACAAAACCTGCAGTTCCTGAAGGCAAATCACCTTTTCTGAACCATTACTTAATATGACTACTCTGTAAATCTACTATGCAACAGGAGGCCTTGGAACTGAAGTGACACCCAGCCCCGAGTCCCTAGTTCTTTGGTTGATAGAACATGCTGATCTCACGCTGTCAGACTCCGACAGTGCTCCAGATGTCCTTGACTCAGATGCTGATTCACTCACTGATGAATTCAATGATGAGCCACCATTGTTAGAGGTAAAGTGATTGCTTTTATTAATTTACATGATTTTATTTCCCCCATTGCATTTGCAAAAAATCACATAGGTATGATATTTGGAAAGAAAATGTATCATCTAGATTTATGAGATATTACTTTGATATTTTAAAAGAAGACTTGCTGATTAGGAGCTTTAATACTTTCCTTTTTCAGTCATCTCCTGTTGTGGAAGTATATCGTAAACGTTCAGAATTCACCAGTAATGATGAATATGCTATGTATGTTCGGGATCATATCTGCCCTGGGATGACTGTGCGGTGCTGCAGAACTTATGAAGAGGTTCATGAAGGTGATATTGGGCGTGTTGTGCGTGTGGATCGAGGATCTCTCCACAACCTTAATGTTCAGGTTTGTTCTCAAATGACTGGTGTTTTAATTGGAACCTAGAAAATTTGTTTGTATAAACCCTCAAACTATAGATTGTTATCTGAATTGTGCTCTTTAGAATTTATTGCTAATTAATCCAATAATTATTTTTATATCTGATATGCAGGTGGACTGGCAACGGAAGGGTGGAACTTACTGGGTGCGCTACATCCATAGTGAGCTCCTGGACCAACCTCCTCCTCCATTAGCAGCAAGTGGACCCATAAGAGTGGGTGACAGAGTGAGAGTCAAGAGCTCTGTCAACACGCCAAAGTACAAATGGGGATCTGTCAATCACCGTAGCATTGGTGTGGTAACAAGTAAGTCTTTCCATACATTTTACAAGCTTTGATCAGCATAAGGAATACTACATGTGTTCATTTAGCTTTTGTAATTAGTTGTATGAATAAATACTCTAATAGCCAAGTAGGTATTAGTAGAATGCAAATTTTAGATGGAATATTAGTGGCATCACAGTTGATGTTCAAAGTATTTATTGGACTGATTCTTTTTGTGAATAGTTTGTAGTTTCTTTTTGTAACAAATATGTATACATCAGTGCTCAAAAATACAATTCTATATGTTGTTATCTTCAATTTTTCTCCAAGGTGTGAGTACAAATGGCCAAGATCTGATCGTTGACTTCCCACAACAACCTAATTGGCAAGGTTTAGTTAGTGAGATGGAGGTGGTACCATCATGTCATATGAATGTCACCTGTGATGGCTGTGGTGTTTCACCCATAACAGGTGAGGATATTTATTCTCGTGAATCTTTACTTTATGGTTGGTGAGTTATATTTTCAGTATGGTTTTCTGAAGTATTGGTTTTCTGGGATTGATAATGTAGATATCATTTTCTAAAAGCTATGTTTAAAAGGTAGTTTTTTCTTAATTTCTATCAATTGCAGGTGCCCGACTGAAATGCAAAGTTTGTGACAATTTTGACTATTGTGAAGAATGTTATCAGACAAAGAGAAGTCATCGACATTTGTTTAACCGTATTGCTGAACCAGGTAATTTGGACCCTGTTGAATTATTAAAAATTGAATCTAACTTTTTCACATTTGATACTTCCTATATAGCCTAGAATGATAATTTCCAGCATTATTTGGTCATGAAAGGAGATCTGTCATAAAGGTACAGGGAAACTGATTAAATTTCTTTACCCAGGGAGTCCAGCTGTGTATGCAGGGCCCCCAGGCAGAGGACGTTTCCGCAAAAAGGAAGGAATCCTGGGAGGTGCCGACGGTACAATTGAGGACTGGTACCGTTGTGTTAGGAACCTTAGTGTGTCATCCAGAGAAAATTGGGCTCATCGACTGATTGATGGGACAGGGAGCTACTGGCAGAGCTGTGGACAGGAAGGCAAGGTGAATTGAAGGCAGTGTTTTGATTTTATGCAAATTAAAAATGGAAGGACAAAAGGCTGTTAACAGCTTAGAAACTACCTGTTGTCATTTGTAATTGTCACGATAATCATTTATGTTTTTTTCTGATTCCAGCAGTTATGGAGAATATCCATTTTAGTTTTATATATTATCTTTTTTCTTAAAGCATTGGATTCACCTGGAGATGCAGCCCAACATTGGTATAGAGTGGTTGCGTATGTTAGTGGACCCAGCAGATAGCTCGTACATGCCTACATTAGTTGTGATTAGTGGTGGGGATTCCCTTGCCAAGATGCGAGAGTTAGCGACTATCAGAATAACCCCGTCAGACACTTGGGTCACCCTCCTACGGAATGTGAAAGAAGTAAGTAGGCTAATATGTATATACACTAATTCTGCATTAACACTGAAAACAACTGGTGCACCTTCCTTCTCTCTGACAGCAATCATGTGACTAGTATTTTTAATGGTGACAGTTAATGTTCCAATCTTTCTTTATTCCAGTACATGAAATATATTGAAATTGGCATCAAGCAGTGCAAGAGTGGAGGCATTGATTGTCGTGTACATGGTCTGGCAATTATGGGAAAATTAGTTGATGAATTTGGTGACCCTGCCTCAACAGTGTCTTTCCTTGCTTCTGACAATGAAGACGTAGAGGTGAACATATAAAGTTTTGTGTGTTGTACATGTTTTTGTAAAGTCATACTTTTTGTTTAAAAGATTTTTAGTCTGTTCCCCCCCCCCCCCCCATAATAAAACTTATTTCTATAATCAAAATTTTCCAATTTAGGATGAGATCACTGAGATGACAAGGAAGAGCCTAACTTCAACCATATGCTTCGATGGTGAACCAAAAGTCTTAGTTTGGGGCCTCAATGACAAGGACCAGCTGGGTGGGCTCAAGGGCTCAAAAGTCAAGATGCCAGTCCTCTCGGAGACACTTAGTAGCCTCCACCCAGTCCACGTTGCTGGAGGATCAAAGTCCCTCTTTGTGGTGTCACAGGAAGGGAAGGTAAGACTTAAAGGAGAATTTTTGGTTAGGGGAGTGAATAAGACATTCTTTGATATGGGATATTGTTTTTTTCTGCCATTGAGTAAGTTGATTTTTGTGTAGTATTTCACAAGCATGTTTTTCTTTTTCTTTTTCCTTTTATATATGATAAAAAAAAATTATTAGATTGCTCTTCTTTAAAACTGGCAATTTAAAAGTTTATGATATGGTTCTCTTGCTTTTAAATAGGTATATGCATGTGGAGAAGGAACAGGCGGAAGGCTTGGCCTTGGTCACTGTAACAACATCACAGTTCCTCGCCAGATAACAGCACTGAGTCAGTATGTTGTGAAGAAAGTAGCTGTTCATTCAGGTGGTCGCCATGCTATGGCTCTCACTGTGGATGGGAAGGTTAGTAGGAATGCTACCTAAGTGTAGTTGTTATTGATTTCATCCTGAGTTTTTAAACAAGTAATTGATCTTATACATATGAATATATTTATCTTGTAGATTTTCCATATTTTCATGTTGACAGGAAGTTGGCAGGTACATCATAAATTAAAAGTTGGCTGAGTTAAGATTGTATTTCCAATACTAAAAATTTAATTTATATGGCAGATATTTTCTTGGGGAGAAGGTGAAGATGGAAAACTAGGCCATGGAAATCGCACTAGTTATGACAAGCCAAAACTCATTGAATCTCTGAAGTCAAAGCGTATAAGAGACATTGCCTGTGGAAGCTCCCACTCAGCAGCGATTACATCAAGTGGAGAGCTCTATTGTTGGGGCCTTGGAGAATATGGTAGACTTGGGCTTGGTGACACAACCACTCAGTTGAAACCCAAACTGGTGAAGGCCCTCCATGGACAAAGAGTTGTGCAGGTAAATTATTATAATTATTACTTTTATTATGTTTTATTTATTTATTTTTTTCTCAATACTTGAGATAATTTTTATTATCATGTTTTTTTTTTTTTTTTTTTTTTTTTTTTTTTTCTTGCTTGCTTGTTCAGAAGCTGTGTGAGTGGGTTGTCAGTAATGTATTTATGAATGAGAACATGGTAAATAAAGGACATGCCATGATGTATGATGTATATTAATATTTCATTATGATAAAGATTTACATACTTTAAGTAGTTATTTTCAGTAATGTGTACAGACCATAGGACATAGAAAGACTTTTTCCTGCATTTTTCCAGGTGGCATGTGGAAGTCGTGATGCTCAGACACTTGCCCTAACATCAGAAGGAATGGTCTACTCATGGGGTGATGGTGATTTTGGGAAGTTGGGGCGTGGAGGATCAGAAGGCTGTTCCTTGCCACAAAACATTGAGCGTCTTAATGGTCTTGGAGTCTGTCAGATAGAATGTGGAGCTCAGTTTTCACTGGTTCTCACTAAAGCTGGACAGGTATGCACTCATAGCTGGCATTTTGTTCTATGATGGTAATCTTTTATTGAGATAAATTTTTGTGTTTTATCTCCCCATATTATCTTTGTACATTTATTGTTCTTTTGGCATTATTGTCTGTGTTCATTTTTATAGAACTTTAATCTATATTCTTTTACAAGTAGTATCTTGAGAATTGTTTCTTTCTAGGTTTGGACTTGGGGCAAAGGAGACTACTTTAGGCTGGGTCATGGCACAGACCAGCATGTACGTAGACCAACCATGGTGGAAGGTTTGCGGGCAAGAAAAATGTTGGTACATGTTGCTGTTGGAGCTTTGCATTGCCTAGCTGTGACAGAAGCAGGACAGGTTAGTTAAAGGATCATATTGTGTAAACTTGATTAAGATACTTGAAAGGAATAGGAAAATTTCCTGTTTTAATTACTATGTCATATAAAGTGCTTGACTCTTTTTGGTTTGCTCTTGTGTATAGTAGGAACAGCATGTATATATATATTTTAATTTATTAAATAATCTTTTTTCTTCAAAGATCATAAAAAGGAACAATTTGATAACAGGATTCATACAAAGAGTGAATCTGAAATTTTATTCCAGGTGTATGCATGGGGTGACAATGATCATGGCCAGCAAGGTAATGGAACAACTATAGTGAATCGACGACCAGCCCTTGTCTGTGGTCTAGAAGGTGTAAGGGTTGCTCGTGTAGCCTGTGGATCTTCTCACAGTGTTGCTTGGACTGCCCCTGACCCTCCTCTGCCAGCTGCAACAGAGCCAGTCATGTTCACAACTACAAAGGACCCCTTGGGAGCCCATGCACTGGGTATGAATATTTCCTGAATACGGCTCCTTATGTTATTTTGACTGAACATTGATACATCATTAGGCTTACTGTATTAGTGTTTTGTTTTTCTTTCTTTCTTTCTTTCTTTCTTTCTTTCTTTCTTTCTTCAGTGAATCATAATTAACTCCAATTTTTCCCCCTCAACTTCACAATAGGAGTGGTAGAACCTCTAGGAGGAGATACGGTCACAAATAGCAATTCTCCTGGCAGTAGTGGAGGTTCACCAATCAATCCATCATTGTCACGGGTGGTGTTAACCCTTGAGTCATCTGCAGCCAGGCAAGCAGCTCTACAGCACATACTAAATGCACTGCAGGTTATGTTTGCACGTGACTGTGTTATTGCAGCCCTGGATTCCACAGCAGCAGCCTTGTCTCAAACAAAGGAGGAATTACATGGTAAGCCAGGCCTTCATAATTAGGAAATAGATTAAAGTTGAACATGATTAATTCTTAATATGACTTGTAGAAGATTGCATCAGCTTGGTAATTCATCATAGGAAATATGATTGCTTAATCATATAAAGATTATAAGTGGATGAATATGTATCAAAAGTAAAGAAAAAAAAATGTTGCAGAAGTCTTGAATGATTTAGTTTGACTGGGATTGTTGTGACGGATAGATTTATTTGATGTTATATTGCATTGATAGTTTTTTGAGATTGTAGATTATTTATTCTAAAACAGTTAACTTGATAGTTACAGTTATTGATATTTCTTTACTGATTATCTTCATAAGTTTATAGATTTCATACAAACATGAAAAATGAATAACACCTTTATTATGGTCCACCAGCTTGTGAAGTGGTTACAAAAATCAGTGGACTACAGACTCCAGAGTCAATGACAGATGCCATTGCAGAGACCTCATCATCACTCTCCAGTCCCAATGGAGGTGAAATAGCCGAAGGTGGTGGTGAGGCACCTGCTTCTGCCCTGGATGCTGCTGCTGTGCCTGCAGCTCTGGTAAGATATTTGGATTATGTGTGGAATATGCAAAATTCTTAAGATGTGTAATATGTTTTGTGTGGAGTTAATGCATTTTAAGGTTACTTAAGAGGAAAAATGTACATACACTTTTATTTGTGGTGATGGGTGATACTAGTAGTATAAATAAATGTCATGGATGACTGTATGACAGCTCTTACATTTATTATAAGAATAGGTTTGAGAACTGGCCACTGAGTTTACTTTTATTTGATCAGAGTTGTGGAACCAGTCCTGACAGTGAGGAGAGTGTCCTACTGCAGCTGGCCTCTGTACCCTCTACTGGGTCCTTATCCTCAAGAGCCTCAAGACTTTCTCACTCGGCTATGAGTATTCTTGCAGCTACTCTGACAACAAAGGCTGATGTAGTAAGTTTATATTCTGATGAATGATTACAAATATGGAACTGCTTGATGAAGTATTATGTAAACAATATGAACTGCAGGCACTTATGGAGATATTACCACAGTTGGAAAATTTATTCACATTTATACCCTTTTTTCTGGATTTTAAGTAGCTTTCAGGCTGTCATTATTTCTCATCAACATTTAACAGTGTGGTACCAAAATTGTGTCATTTATATTTGATAATTAGGAAATGTTTTTACCAATGCTTCAGGTTTCTGAGGAGGCTGAACTTCCTGAAGATGATGTGATATGTAATGGATTAGATGAGTTCACAAGAAAGTTAACTGAGGATGACGCACGAGTTCTTGTTGACCTCCTGAAACTAGCTGTGGCAGGTCGAGCTGGACCACAGGCCTCCCCTGCTATCACTAGAGTTCTTACAGGTAAATAGATTAATGTGTGCATTCCTTTATTGATGGACATTTTTTATGTCTGTTATTGAAAGATGGGTGAGTAGTGGAGGATGTTAAGATAAAAGCTAATGGATTGATTGTATTATAGATCCAGATTTCTATGGAACAAGAAGGATATGCATATGTGAGTTAGGGGAAAATAACTAGAATGTTTTTATATTGATTTGGGGTGAAGATCCATTTTGCAAATGATAAATTCTAGTACTCATTTTGATCTCTGGTAATTGTAACACCTTTTTATAATTCCTTTATAGGACTGGCTAAGGAGAATCCCACAGTTGCTGGTATGCTGACAGAGCTTTGTGTGACAGAGCTAGAAGATGCAGCTACAGACACTGAGGCCATGCGATCTGTGCCACAGCCAGTGGTGCAGGAGAGCTCTCATCCTTACACAGATGATGTTACCCTCACTGGTGTTGTCAAAATACCTGGTGGGTTTTTCCCTTTGTTAATGAAAGAATGAAATTAAGTGTTGGAATACTTGTTTTTTGTGGTGTACATTTTTGCATTTGTATGTTTTGTATGTGTTTGTTGGTTTAAGCTTAGATGATTTAAAGCAATTTTTACAAAGTTTATATATAATTCCAGGTGCTGAAGCCCTTAGAGTAGAATTTGATCGACAGTGTTCTACTGAGAGGAAGCACGATCCCTTGACCATAATGGATGGCTCAGGGAAAGTCATCTGTACACGCTCAGGAAGAGAGTGGTCTGACTGGTCTACAGAAGTGAGAATTGCAGGTATAGTATCCATATGAGATTTCAAAACTTTATGGAAATAGAGAAACATTGAATGGGAAAAAAAGATAATTTGTCATCAAATCAACCTTCAGTAACTGTTATTTGGTTCTGAAGTATTCAGGCTAACTTGTCCTTCTAGAAAAGGCAAAACTTATTTGTACCCAATTTGAAAAGATCTAACTGCAATAGACTTTAAGATATCCAGATATATACTCTTACTGCTAGTATTGGTCCCTTTTATACTTGGAATTATATTATCCCCTTGTTTCTTTACTACTCGAGCTGATGTTATTCAAATCCTACCTTTAAC
>NW_020870762.1:747164-757164 GCF_003789085.1 Penaeus vannamei | reverse complement strand
TGTCAGAGCATTTCAATGTTTGACCTTTGTGAAACCTCAGAAGAGGAAGAAGGGCCAAAAGTTGACAGGTTAAGAGCCATAATTGTATCCAGTGCAAAGGAAACGGCTTTCAAGAAGGCAGGTTTTATTTAGATGTACAGTCCATTTACAGTTGTGAATACCCATATTTACTTTCCTGAGTAGTACCTAGAAGAGAATGATAAACTATACACATATTTGTATTTTCTGAAGTTCACCATTATATGACAAAAATGCATTCCAGGTTGTGCAAGCCACAATGGTAAGGGATCGTCAGCATGGACCCATTGTTGAGCTGAACCGCATTAGTGTCAAGAGGTCGCGCTCTAGGGGTGGTCTGGCTGGCCCAGATGGCATGAAGTCTGTGTTTGGGCAAATGGTGGCCAAAATGTCTCTCATGTCACCAGACGCCTTGTTCTTGCCACATCGTGTCTGGAAGGTTAAATTTGTTGGTGAGTAAAAGCTGTGACATTCTTACAAAATTTAATGTTATTATTGTTATGTATATTATTAATTTATTTATGTAATATTTTTATCATACACAAACCCATTTAAGTGTATTATAGGATTTGGGATGTACTTGCCCTTGTTTGCTTGTGCTACTAAAAGATTCATCTTTCCAGGTGAGAGTGTGGATGACTGTGGTGGTGGATACAGTGAAAGTGTAGCTGAGATGTGTGACGAGTTGATGAATGGGTCATTGCCACTTCTTATCCCCACGCCTAACGGACGAGATGAAGCCGGAACCTCACGCGATTGTTTCCTTATGAATCCCCAGGCTAATTCTCAACATCATATGAACATGTTTACTTTCTTGGGTAGGTATCATTGCCTAGTGATTTTATCTCCATTTTCGTTTTCAATGTATAAAAGCAAAGAGAGGAGTTCTGACTTTCTTTATCAGCAATATACCATATATAATGAGATTGAGATATTCAGTAGGTAATAAAAAAAAAAAGATTCAATGTGGAATTTGATGCTCTTTGAATTGCAAGTATATTTTGTTTCCTAATGCTATAAAATTTGTTCCTCATAGGAGTATTGATGGGCATTGCCATCAGAACAGGAAGCCCACTCAGCCTCAACTTAGCAGAACCTGTTTGGAAACAACTGGCTGGGATGGCATTGACCCCAGCTGACATCACTGAGGTCTGTGGTTGTTGCACATTTGACATGATCTAGTTAAATGTGATGTGTTTAGGTTGTGTTAATAGCTGCTTTATATTCATAACAATGGGTCCTTGCGAAACGTTGATATGAAATATAGAAATGATCTAGAAATGTTTAGCTTTAATATGGCAGCAGCAGCATTATTGTACTTGAGTTTATAATAATTTATTTGAACACAATGCCCATGGGAAAATGTTGTGTTCCATTTAGTATTGTTTTGTTAATTGCCTCTGCACATAGATGGCTCTGTCAGTGCTTAGCCACAAAGGTGTCAATTAGTAGATCTTGTTACCTCACCTTTCTTGTATTTAGCAGGTAAAACGCTTCTCTTACTATTGCTATAAATATGATACGGTTACTTTTATTACAAACATTCTAATTACTATAGTGTTATTGACATTACTAACCGCAGTATTAAATACTAGAAAATATGGAAAGTCAAGGAAAAGGGTAAACAGGTGATACAGGTACTTCTTGTAATTGTGGTTAATGAATATCAAGTGTTTGTACTGTATCAGTCAAATATGTTCTGCTGCCAAAGTTTTACCTTCTCACAATAACATCCAACAAAACAACTTCCAGGTTGATCGCCATTACGTACCTGGGTTGATGTGCGTCCAACAAATGGAAGGTGACGAGAAAACTTTTACCAGTCTTGATCTACCTTTCACCACCACCTCAGCTGCTGGTAATGAAGTGCCATTATCCAGTCGACACTTACGGATCACAATGTCTAACAGACATGAGTATGTTCGTCTTGCACTCAATTACAGGTGAGTTTATATCTTCTCTTTTTCCTTTTTTTGCTTTTGCTTGTTTCGACAATTAAGATGATAGCTTATGCTTTATGGTAAAAATTTCTTATCATGTCTGGTACTAGAATATATTTGTATGAAACATTTTTGTGATTCATTAAGTGTTATGAAAAAAATAGTCTTAACCATTTCTCTACCCTTCTCTTGTCTACCATGAACAGACTTCATGAATTTGATGCACAAATAGCAGCAGTTCGTGCAGGCATAGCCAGAGTGGTACCTGTACCCCTTCTGTCTCTATTTACACCCTATGAACTTGAAACAATGGTGTGTGGCTCTCCAGATATTCCCCTAAATCTTCTAAAGAGTGTCGCAACATATAAAGGTGGGTAATGTGGATAATCTGAATTGGTAATTTTTTCTTTTCTTTTGAGCCATCAGTATAGTACCAAACTATATAGACCAGAAAAATGGGTTTGAATTGAAAGGTTGAATTATATGTTAATTATCATATCATGTTAATCATAATGATCACAATCTTATATAATGATGATAAACAAACATAGACATAAGTGAATTAAAAAAATACATAGTTAGTCTTATCATTTTCCTTTTTTTATCCATTAAAGGTGTGGAAGCAACAGCACCTCTAGTCCAATGGTTTTGGGAGGTAATGGAAGAATTCAGCACAGCTGAACGATCTCTTTTCCTTCGTTTTGTGTGGGGCAGGACACGTCTTCCTCGTACCATTGCTGACTTCCGAGGACGAGACTTTGTGTTCCAGGTAAAGATTTGAAAGATATGGTAGTTCTTTTATCTACTTCATTTCATTTCATTAACCTCACTAGTGTAGTGGGATTGCAACCAGACAGGTGCTAGAGTTGCAGGTTTTAAAAACCAAAGAATTTTAGGATATATAATACTGATGCTGATACAACTTACAGAGCACAAACCTAGCTCAGGTTTACCAGACTTCTCTGTCATTCATTCAGTCAGTCAATAGGGGCTAAAGCCAAGGAAGGCATATTGTTGCACTGCCAGACTATGTAAAGCACTGGGTGACTTCAATGACTTAACTACAACCATAGACCCTAAAACTCTAGGATCTTGCTCTTGGTCCAGGAAATCTCTAAGCCAAAGAGCTTCACTTCACTGCTAAAATACATTTAGGGCTGCCACAAGGGTCTCTAGATACACAGACAGGATAATAGCTTAAACAGAAAAGTCATGGCCTTTAACCATTATCCTACATTGGCTTGGCATGATGATTTTGTTTAGTAATCAGACCTTGCAAGTATTTAAGAGTGTTAGTGCAGGGACACATTCTTGCCTCTTTCCTGAAGTCACAGGAGCATTTTCAGATGACACAGCCTGCTGTGGATTTGCCAGGAGAAAACTGAATAGCTCTGGTCTTTTGTGTCTCAGCAGGTGGTTTCTGATATGTCTTAAGAGGACGAGAACCTTGCCATAATACTGTAATTCCTTCATGGTTGCTACAATCCCAGCAGTTCCCTTTCTCTTCTATAAGTGAATGACCCACACTCCTCACAAATTAAGGGAATGTTATCAGTTTCAGACTGACAGATGGTAGTTAAGATGGCATGTAATTTCCATGTCAAATGGTAAGACATTTTCTCAGTAATGGGAGTTGATCAGGCACTGGGACATGAAAGCACCTTTCTCCAAGCAAAGTGTTGATGCTTCACCCTGATACAACTGTTCAAAATATATGCTAAAAATAGATGCTTAGTGAACTGCAGTCACTTGTGGGGAGAATATGCATTGAATTTTCTTAGCACATGGTTGAACTAGGTGAGGGTCATTTGCTAGGAATTTGCATATAACCATCTCGGTAAACTTCTTGATATACTGTTGATTGTCCCTTCTTACCAATGTTTGTCTTACACCCAAGGATTTACACAATTCCAGATATTCAGATATTGTTCCAGTGGTAAAAATTCACTGTATTACAATTGAAAAGAAAATAATGGATAAAGCAAAAAATAAAGTCATTGTCCCTAAACTGTCAGACCAGTGAATGCTTGAATTGAGGTTCAGCATATAAATGTATATTCTGCTGACTGTAAACAGTTGATTTTAATTGTTTATTTTTTGTCTTTTTCAGGTGTTGGATAAGTATACTCCACCTGACCATTTCCTGCCAGAGTCATATACATGCTTTTTCCTCCTGAAAATGCCACGATATTCTTGCAAGGTGCTTTTCTAAAGAACATTTTCTCTCTAAATGTAAAAGTTCTGTTTTCAAAACCTTATGGCTATATGATGTATCAACCATGTATGTCTTACAACATAGTCTTTAATGTTCCAATGATTTCCTTTCAGGCTGTTCTTCGTGAGAAATTGAAATATGCTATTCATTTCTGCAAGAGTATTGATACAGATGACTATGCTAGAGTGGCAATGACAGGCGCTGGTGTGGAAGAGAATGGAGCTTCTGAGTCAGACACAGATGACTGGGATTCCATTGGCAGTGATGAGCCCATGGCAGATTGTGTCTCACTTTATTCCACATAAAGCAACAAGAGGTATATTAACTAAGTTTGTAGAGTTGGATCACATTCCCTGTTACCTTTCAGAGAAACTGCTTAGATAGGATAAGACTTAACAGGGAAGTTTTGTAAGATTTTCCATGGCTGACAGTGTATAGTAATGTCAGCTGCTAAAAAAACATGACCTTTTTTGTGATAATTAGGAAAGGTTCCAAAGAGTGTATTCATGAGATTTTTCAACTAGTCAATTTTGAAAGGGATGGATGATTGACTTTGTATTTTGTGATATGTACAGCTGCCGTATATTGGATGATAATTAGGTAACTGGTTTTATTTTGAGTAGTATGATGTGTTGACATTAGATGCATATAACAGAAAAATATGAGTAGATATTTTTTCAGTTGAATATATATATTAATGTCTTGAGTTAATAGATAGCTGAGTTCCTGGAGATTGTATTGTATTTTATGTGACTAGACTAACAGAATTCATGCAAGCTATGATCCATATTTAGACAATGATATATATGATGTTTGTACTTCAGAGTTTAGTTGTCTGAGACAACTGTAAACTTACATGTATATGATAACATGTCTGTATTTGTAGTAATCACTATCCAACTGATACAAGTAATTAGTACAAGTTATTTAGGAACAGCAATACTGCTGTACTAAAGTGCATGGGATGCCATCCATTGTATACACAGACAGGATAAAATTGACAAAATCAAAAATGTTGGAGCAATGACATTTTCTGAGCTTTCTGTGCTAGTAATTTAGAGAGCATTTGCAAAGGTTTTAATAAATTCTCCCTTGTTCCATCTTTCATAAAACATATAACTATGAAAATGTGGGCTTTGTAATGCTTTAAAAAGTGTGTGAATTGTTTTGTAATTTATATAAATCTTGCTTGTCTTTATAACACACGCTTAAAAAAAAAATCCAAAAAATGCACTTGCAACACTTTATTAGAATTATAAACTAAGAATATAAAGTAATCATACTTTAGAGAACTGGTCAGTCTTTTACACCTAAGTTCTTCCAAGAAAACACAGCATAGGACTGTTTTTGCACAAGCAACATGGGACTATCTGATTGCATGGACCTATGTGTCATGACGCATTTACATTTTTTCCAGGTTCAGCAGGTATTCTAATCACTAGATTGTTTTAAAATGCATGTAGTTTCTACATCATTTGTAAATAGTATGCTTAAAGATGTTTACTTGTACATTCTTGCAAATACCATATTTTATGTATAAAGAAAATCTGCATGAAGAAACCAGCTATTGACTGTAAAATTCTTTGAATTTCCTATATGTGGTTCCAGCTGAAAGGTTGTGTTGTAGCTTTATTAGTAACAAATTTCTTATCTTTCATTTGTTTGACATCATGGCTAGCTAAAAGCATTAGGTGTTGGAAAGTGCTTCTCATGTATCCAGGCATTAATTGTAGATTGTAGACAGACATCCAACTTAAATAAAACCACTCCTTACAAAATAGGTTAATATGGACATGGAGGCAGACACGTTAGCAATATAGGGATCATTTTCAGATGCAAATGTTGGAAAGATGGAGGAACAGCTGATAAAAATTGTGTTAAAACTTGACTGGAGGAAATTTAATGGCACGTGAAGAAATTATATAAAAAGACGTTTTGCAGTTCAGTTTTTGTTATTATTATTGTTATTTTTTATGAGTGTAATTGGATCAAGAGTTGAAAGACACATGATTTAAGAATGTGTACTAAATAAAGATATAAATTATGCTTGACCTTGATTTTTCCAAACGAATGAATGTACTACTGCAAATGCATTTCATTGGGCACACCTCCCCCTTTAAACACAGACACACAGGCACGCACATGCATATACACACTTAAAGCCACATGCATAAGCACAAGTACAAGGACATGCATGCATAGGTACATATACACGGACAAGGACACGCATAGGCACATGAACAGGCTCGTGCTATTATACATGCACAAACAAACACAAACACAAACACAAACACAAAACACAACACACACACACACACACACACACACACACACACACACACACACACACACACACACACACACACACACACACACACCACACACACACACACACACACACACACACACACACACATATATATATATATACATTTGCACGTATATATATATATATATATATAATATATATATATATATATATATATATATATATATATATATATATATATATATATATATATATATATATATATATATATATATATATATTATATATATATATATATATATATATATATATATATATATATATATATATATATATATATATATATATATATATATATATATATATATATATATATATATATATATAATATATATATATATATATATATATATATATATTATATATATATATATATATATATATATATATATATATATATATATATATATATATATATATATATATATATATATATATATATATATATATATATATATATATATATATATATATATATATATATATATATATATATATATATATATATATATATATATATATATATATATATATATATATATATATATATATATATATATATATATATATATATATATATATATATATATATATATATATATATATATATATATATATAATATATATATATATATATATACATATTATATATATATATATATATATATATATATATATATATATATATATATATATATATATATATATATATATATATATATATATATATATATATATTATATATATATATATATATATATATATATATATATATATATATATATATATATATATATATATATATATATATATATATATATATATATATATATATATATATATATATATATATATATATATATATATATATATATATATATATATATATATATATATATATATATATATATATATATACATATATATATATATATATATATATATATATATATATATATATATATATATATATATATATATATATATATATATATATATATATATATATATATATATATATATATATATATATATATATATATATATATATATATATATATATATATATATATATATATATACATATATATATATTATATATATATATATATATATATATATATATATATATATATATATATATATATATATATATATATATATATATATATATATATATATATATATATATATATATATATATATATATATATATATATATATATATATATATATATATATATATATATATATATATATATATATATATATATATATATATATATATATATATATATATATATATATATATATATATATATATATATATATATATATATATATATTATATATATATATATATATATATATATATATATATATATATATATATGCTGCTGGACTGCTGGAGCGCAGGCTGGGAACGGGGACTACCCGTCTCGCCTGCGCTCTGGTGGCCGCCAGCCCAGAGTGAAGCTTGTGGGGGAAAGCCCTCGGGAACCCCACAGGTGGATGATGGGGCACGCAGCCCGCCACCCCTTTTATATGGGGCAGCGTCGGTGGGGTGGCAGAGGTGGCATCCACCCCGAGCGACTGCCAGAGGCTGAACCTCAGGCGGGAAGTTAGGGTGGGGGCTTGGAACGTCCGTTCTTTGCGTCAGGATGATCGTTGCCTCTACTGTCGAGGGAACTGGGAGGCTGAGAGTTGAGGTGGCTGCTCTCTCGGAGGTGAGGAGGCCTGGCAGCGGCATGACCTGTGTAGGTGGCTACACCTATTACTGGTCGGGCCGCAGCGATGGCCACCATCTCCAGGGAGTAGCCATTGCCGTCTCCAGCAGACTCCAGCCCTCGGTAGTAGAGGTTACTCCTGTTGATGAGCGTATAATGGTATTGAGTTTGAAGCTTTCTTTTGGCTTCATGTCTCTTATTGCTGTGTACGCTCCTACCGATGTTTGTAAACTTGACGTGAAAGAGATGTTCTACGCCAAACTTACATCTGTGGCAGACAGATGTCCCCGACGAGATATTCGCATTGTTCTGGGCGACTTCAATGCAGTATCTGGCTGTGATCGAGCTGGCTATGAAATGTCTGTCGGTCCCCATGGTTCAGGAGCTGATGCCGGTAGCGAGAATAGCCTCCTTTTCCGGGACTTTGCTAGGTCCCAGAAATTGAGGATTTCTGGCTCCTGGTACCAGCGCCCAGACCCACATGGTAAAGTGATGCGGGTAACGCAGCCAAGGAGATCGACCACATACTTGTTAGCACTCGTTGGAGGATCCTTCAGAATTGCAGGGTGTACAGGAGTGCTGAGTTCTGTGGTACTGACCATAGATTGGTTGTGGCTACCCTCCGGGTCCACTTCAAAACCCCCCAGCGGTCAAATGATTACCCTATGGTGTTTCATTTGGACAGGCTGAGGGAGGGGGAGTGTGCCCGCGGGTTTGCTGAGGCAATCTCTGATCGTTTCGCAGTGCTTGGCAGTCTGACAGACCCTGTTCTTCTGTGGGATACCTTTAAGCGTGAAACGCTTGATGCAGCTCAAGATACGATTGGTGTACGCCCGAGAGCAGTACAGAATTCCATCTTGCGGGAGACACTGGAAGCCACAGATGCATGTCGTGCGGCTCGTCTGACAGGGGATCGGGAATTGCACCGTTCTCATGTGCGCAGAACTCGGAACAGTTTATAAGGAGTCTTGCAGAGGAGGTAGAAGGCCATTTCTTAGTAAATGACCTTCGTCCTGCATACCAAGCCCTGAGAAAGCTGAACTCCAAGCCCTCTTCACAGGTGACAGCAGTTCGCTCAGTAAGTGGTCAGATCGTTTCAGATCCTGTTGCGGTGCGGGGACGTTGGGCTGAGTATTTTGAGCAGCTGTACCAGGTGGACCCACCAACAGTTAACTTGGATGCGGGTAGTGTCGAGATCTTGCTGCCAGATCCACCTATCAGTGAGGACCCTCCCTCCCTAACTGAAGTTAGGGAGGCGATTTCCAAGCTGAAGAGTGGTAAAGCAGCTGGTATCTGCGGCATACCAGCTGAACTGTTAAAGGCTGGTGGTGAACCTATGGCACGGGGGTTACATGCTGTCCTGGCTGCCATCTGGCAGTCCGGTTCCGTTCCTCTGACCTGTTGAGGGGTGTGGTCATCCCTCTCTGGAAGGGGAAGGGGGACCGTTGGGACTGCAGCAATCACCGAGGCATCACACTGCTCAGTGTACCAGGCAAGGTTCTCGCCCACATCCTTCTGAGACGTATCAGAGACCATCTACTGAGGCACCAGAGACTGGAGCAATCCGGATCCACTCCTGGTAAGTCCACAATAGACCGTATCCTCGCGCTTCGAGTCATTGTAGAGCGCCGTCGTGAGTTCGGGCGTGGGCTGCTCGCAGTCTACATCGACCTCAAGAAGGCGTTCGATACGGTGCATCGGGAGTCACTTTGGGAGATCCTGAGGCTGAGATAAACAAGGATTATTGGACTAATAGCAAGCCTGTATACTG
>NW_020870762.1:724047-736547 GCF_003789085.1 Penaeus vannamei | reverse complement strand
TCTTCTTTAGTTTGGTAAATAATGCATTTAGTCCCTGTAACATGACATGTATTTCCTCTTTACATAATCATTAGGTTTCTTTTTTTGAATACTCGCTGTGTTATTCATTTAGTCTAGGGTGTGTGCTTACTATTGTTAAAGTTGTAGTCTTTTATTTTTTATGTATTATTTATTATTATTATTACTTTTTTATATATATAAACAGGACTAGAAAATAAGTTCTTAGTCATAGTGCAATCAAAAAAGGGAAAGAGAAGCATAAACATTGTAATATTTTCTTTGTGCTTAACAGGACCAAGCACTATAAAGAATAGTAAATCATAACCTAATGCTAGAACTGTGCTACACCTTGTCTGTTTTGTGAGGAGAGCCCCAAACACTGTTCATGTTTCAGAAGGATCCTTCCAGTCGGACGCCCTGCTGGTGCCAGAGGGCTGCCTCTTCGACCACATCCACAACCAGTCGCGATGCTGGGAGTTTGACCGCTGGAATACCACAGCCGATCATGCCTGTGGGGCACGCAGGATGACCCTGAAGTCCTTTGCCATGCTCCTGCCATGCGGGATTGACGTGTTCTCTGGTGTGGAGTTTGTATGCTGCCCCAAGAATTACAAAGGTCATGGCAAGGCCCGTCCCATGGAGGTGGAGGAGCCAGTGGCGCTGCCGCAGGTCGACCGCCGGGCGCACCAGCCAGAAGCAGCCAATGCCGCCGCTGCCACCACCACTATGCCCAAGATTGTCACAACCACACCTTCACAGGTGAGAGAAGGGCTAGGTAGGGGGTGGATTGTGCTGGCTAAGGGGGCAAGGAGGGAAACTGACTCCCATGGGGGTAGGGGGCAGCTGAGTCCTCCTGCTGTCTGGAATTCTTCTCCTATTCTTTCTATCCCTCTTGTTGCATTTGTTTCCTTTCTTGCCTCTTCCTTTGTCCATCATACTCTTTAAAAGTCTCCCCCTCATCCTCTCACTCACTTACTCCTCTTTCCCCTCTTTCCTCTCCTTTCTTCTCACTCTCTTCTCTCCCTCTCTCCCTCTCTCTGCTTTCTCAACCTCACAATCAATCACTCACTCATGAATCAATAGGTGTTGTCTAGAATCACACTTGTGGACACGAGTGTTTGCGTATTGGTTTTTGAAAAAGGCAGAAAGTAAAATCTCTTGCTTTAAGTCTGTCCACAATTTGGTGAATGATAAGACAGAATGCCTTTCAAAAAGAAGGAAAAAAAGAGTTAAGGAAGCATTGAAAGCATTGAAATTTTTTCCTTTCTCTTTTTTCTTTTATAAGGACTCAATGCAGAAATCTTGCATCGTTCATTTTTGAGAAGAAAAAAATTCTCTTTGAGCACCGAGAAAGCATTGTGTACCCACCTTACTGGAGTCTATTTTCTTGATTACAAAATGTAGTTCACTCCACACAGCATTTCCTCTCTCTTTCTCCTCCTCCTCCTTTCTCTCCTTTCTGTCTCCCACCCCCCATCTCTCTCTCTCTCTCTCTCTCTCTCTCACTCACTCATACTCATACATCTCCCTCCCTCTCACTCTCCTCCCCTCCCTCTCTCCCCTGTATATTCTTTTACTTGCTCTGAATGTGGTCTGTGGGAAAAAAGAATGTTTTACTTCTAAAATTCTAATTCCTTATAGAGGTACACAGAGCATGTTTTTTTGTTTTTGATTTTTTTTGACTTCCATTGCCACTAAAGCTAAAGCCGTTGTCATGTAGAATCTTGGATCATAAAGTGCCATCCAAAGAAATTATTTGCTAGCTGCAGTTTTCTCAACCCACAGATTTTCTCTTTCCCATGGCTTTAACCTCTGTATACATATACAGAAATAGATATATATTTATGGAAATTCAGTTTGAACTCCATTTTCCCTGCCCAGTCACATACAATGAATTTTTTACTTCATGTTTGACCTTGACTTGACTATGTTGTTACAGGAGGTTGGCACTCGCGATGAGTATTTCAGCCGCTTTGACCCACATGAGGAGCATGATGCTTTCCGCCGCGCTGAGCAGAGGCTGGAGGAGCGCCATCGTGAGAAGGTCTCCAAGGTGCGTGTGTGACGTTTGATATTGATTCTTTGAGAGGCTTGGGGATAGATGAGGTCTCTCCTTGTGTCTGCAGAGTGTGTGTGTTTGTGTGTGTGTTGTGCATGTACATGTGTGTACTTGCACCTGTATTAGTGTCTTGTAGTTTTCTCGAGATTATTCCTATGGTATTTTCAGTTACATTACTTGAGTACTTTTTATGGAGAAGTAAGACAGAGTGGGATAGCTTTCAATTTCATTTGTGTATGTAGTTGGATAAAACTGTAGAGAAGATAATGGAAAATCAGCATTCCATATATGTGGACCAAAGCGTTCATGTATTACTGCTTCATTTATTCATCCATCCAAACATTCAATGCTCTTCTCTCAACCAGATCATGAAGGAATGGTCTGACCTGGAGGAGAGATACCAGGACCTGCGTGCCAAGGATCCCCGTGGAGCTGAGGAATTCAAGCATCGTATGACCCAGCGCTTCCAGCAGACCGTTGAGGCAGTAGAGGCTGAGAATGAGGCCGAGAAGCACCAGCTAACAGCACTCCACCAGCAGAGAATTGTGGCCCACATCAATGAAATGAAGAGGGAAGCCATGACATGCTACACACGAGCCCTTGCTGAGAAGCAGCCCAATGTGAGTTGCTTTATTCTTTTTTTGCATAATTTTCATTGCTTTCATTTTGTTTTTTTGTTACTTGTTACCAGGTAACCAGAAAAAAAATTGGTAACAGAATATCAAGAAGAAAAAAATCTGCCCCCCTCCCCCTTCTAGGTATTGTTCCAGATACAAAATTAGTCTAATAATCCTTTTTTCCTAAGCACCTTAACATTGACCTCTTTCATTCTTTTCCATCTAGACACACAAAGTCCAGAAGTGTCTGCAGAAACTGCTCCGTGCTCTCAACAAGGACCGCCATCACACTGTGTCCCACTACAAGCACCTGCTCAACTCAGACTATGAGGCTGCAGACCGCGAGCGTGATGCCACCCTGCAACATCTGAGCGACCTGGAGCGCATGGTCAACCAGTCTCTCAACATGCTCGCCAGGTCAGTGGTTGCAAAATATGCATGTATGGGAGTTTCTTATAGTTAGGATGCCTGGGATGTGACACAGGGCTGTAAAATTCCACTGATATGGAAGGCGAGTGGCAGAAAGAATGCAGGGAATGTAGCAGTGTGGAAATTGTTGTAAAAATTTGTTGTTGGACATAGACAGGGGTTTAGGATACAGCATCAGTTATAGAATGCTTGGAAAGGAGAAATTCTCTGAAATAGTAATGTATGAAAGGCATATAGTTGGGGGTTGTGAGTAGGTTGCAGCTATAGCTTTGGTTTGGTGAGCTTTCTTAATGATTGTGAAACCTGCTTTGCTTAACTTTTTTACCATTCTTCCATTTCAGACACCCAGACCTGAATGCAAAGATTGGCCGACTAATGCGCGAGTATGCAGCTGCCCTCCGAAGCAAGGACTCAACACCACCTGAACTGTCCACTCATGCTCCCAAATACCTCTCCAGTGGTTAGTCATTTTTTACTTATTTTTTTCTCTTTTGTTAGATAGATGGCATTTGCTGTGAAAATAATTCTATATCCATACCCTGATAACAAAAAACAAATCCTCCTTTTTACAGAAGTGGAGACTGATGACGAATCATCAGCTGATGATGCTACCAAGTTAGAAGATGACATTGAGGATGGAGATGATGATGATGAGGATTCTAAGGAAGCAGACAGTGATGATGAGGATGATGAGGTAAGTTACATGCAGTCTTGTATGACTGTTATCACGAAATTGGAATGAGTGCATTTCAACTTGGTTCTGTATTCAGAAATTCACCCAAGGAATATACCAGATGCATTCATTCATCCTTTGTACAATTTTCTCCAGGATGACTCCAGTGTGGACGAGACCTACCCCGAGCAGGTCGAGCAAGACAGCAGCATGACGCAGCCCAGCCGTGACCAGCAAGAGGAAGTAGAGAGCGAGTCAGTCAGCCAAGAGCCCGTGGAACTTGACACCCCCACAGTGGACTCTGGCATGAGGGTGGCTTCCCCAGTGCCCAATGCCTCAGCCTCCCCTGAGCCTGTACTCCTCCACCATGTTGATGATGTGCATGTGGCCCACGCACAGCACCACCAGATCTCCCACTCACAAGCTGTGAGTGCTCCTTTCTATTCCATAATTTTGTTTTCATGGTATTGTCATTGTGCAATATATATGATTGTTAATGGATGTGAATGAGAACAAAGCTGGCAGTAATGATTTTGTCTTCTGTCTTTTTTTCATGTTCTCTTTCCTCTGTTAGATATGAATCTAATTATTAATGGCTTTATGTGATTTCTTAACATCTTTTTGGAACAAAATAATCTCAACACAAGAACAGTTTAGAAACCATCAACATCCCATTCCTTCTCTTTTGCAGAGCTACAGTGTGACCCGCGAGACCTCAGGAAGCGAGGGCCGTGGTGTTTACTTTACACTGGCCTTTGCTGGCCTAGCATTGATGATGGCCATGGTAGTTGGCATCGTGGTGCTCCGTCGAAGGAACAACAGCAATCCTCATAACCAGGTGAGTGTACTTTTGCTTCATAATTTAAAAAGGACGTGGACAGTATATGAAAATGTAGGTAGATTCTTTTCCTTATTTTCTTTATACAAATATATAAAGTTTTACTTTGTTATTGGATAGAAAAAATAATTTTGTAAGATTTAGAATAGTCTGATATTCGAGTTCAACATATAATTTTCTATTTGCATTACTCTTGGTTGAGATTTTTGTTGTGACATAGATAACAAATGCAAATTGATTCAAACAACCATTGTTAGTAACACATTCAGCTTTTATAACTAATACATCAGCTTCTATAAAACCCATTCTGCTAATACAGAGGGCATCAATTGGGGGTAGGGGACAAAAATGCTCCTATAAAGCTCAAAAATACCCCAAGAATACCTCATTTTTCTAAGAAAAACTGAAATGATGCTTATGCTAATACATGCAGCCTTTGTCACTAGTACATGGCTAGAAAACTAACATAGTGTGTAACTGATACACTTCTATTAATTATTAATACACAAAGATTGTGTCAAAGAACACTTTTTCATACAGTTGCTAATACATATCCTCTGTTTCAGGGCTTCATGGAGGTTGACCAGGCCATCACACCTGAGGAAAGGCACGTGGCCAACATGCAGGTCAACGGATATGAGAACCCCACTTATAAATACTTTGAGGAGAAGTAAAGCAGGGAAGAAAGAGGCTTTCGGAAGCCTCATCCCATAAATGAATAAATAGATACATAAAAAAATAATACTTAATATTATATGTATAGAATGAAAAATGATAAAAGAAAAGAAGGGTTGGGAAGCCAGTCGTCCGGCTGTTCCCTTCATCAGACACCTGTAGAACGGCTGGAAATTAGTCTTGGATGGAGACCTTGCACAAGGACCCTCGTCAAGAAAGGGTCAGTTAGCAAGTTTGATTTTTACATAAAACAGTCTAGGGATTATTAGATGAATAAAAAAACAAAACAAAAAAAAAAAAGGAAGGAAAAGAGAGGAAAATGAATATTAGGCTTATTCGACGAGTAAGGAACAAAAGGGATTGTATGAGTGACAGGTGCTGATCGCTAGTATGCATCTCCGCTGACGTTATATTATCACCAATGGTCGCGGTTCCTCTTATATAGGCAAGGTTAAGTTGTCTGAAAGGAATGCAAGGAGGTGTTTTTTAATCTCCCTTTTTCACTATTGGCCCCACCCAAAAGGACAGAAACAGTGACTACTATTCCTATTTGGCCTATAAGCTCTTCTATACACAATTGCAGCTCTTCTTTTAGATCTTCAATGATTGTCATTTCGATTTTGTTTTTTGTTGAATTATTATTTTCTTAACCAAATGTATTTTGGAAAGCAAGTACTAATTGAATTAGGGTAATTATAATGCTGTGCAAAGCCATACATTGAAGTTGCTTTTTTCAGACGAACTTTCCTTTCCGTACCACAGGGGGAGTCGACCCGGGCCATTAGTGATGGGTCAAAGTGATTGTTTTCGAAGGTCACATGAATCTCAAAGCCTTAGATTATATTGGTTATAAGTCACCAACACTCCTGCAAGTATGGGTGATGCATCGTGTCCATCTTAGTATAAAATAATTTGTTCCGATAGAAGAAGAAAAGCAGATAGGTTTTATGCTTTTTAAGATAGTCTAACCCTTTACAGAATATTGGCCACTGCGGTTGTAAATCATCACTAACTTTCAATTAAGAAAAAAACAAAACAAAATTAGCTGTTCTGGGTGCTTGGTGTGTTTCGATATTGGTTCTTGTCATTGAGAGCAGATGCTTACCAAATTATCATTTTTCTACACATCTTTTATTTTTCTTACTTTCAAAAGTAAAGAAAGAGATGAATAGATAGTTCGGTTGATGAATAGCAACTACTTCCTCCTTATTGGGGTAGAGTGGAGTCTTGCCACTTCTGTCCACAATAAGGAAAGGAATTATTCTATCTTTCTTTCCTTATTTTCTTCCCAAAATAAAAACCCAAGCTTTTGAACACCGCCCAAAAGCCCAGGGCAGCTGATGGAGTAGCTTATGACGGGTTGGTCGCCACGTGAAAGGGGATTCTGTTCCATACGCACACGTGTATGACGGAGTCTTTTTTTGGGACATGGCACCTGAATTGAGTGGTCTTTTTTAATGCATTATTTTGATGCAGTTCAGCAAAAAAGAAAAAAAAATCCCACCCCTCCTTTTCCCCCTTCCTTTCCCTTTTCCCCTTCCCCCATTTCAAGTTTTTATTCTATAGGAGAAATTTATATTTTTGTCACTCCCCTCTCATCAAGGTGCCGGTTAGATACTTTTTTTTATGTTACAAAGTCCACTGTAGATCTCTAGATCTGTAAAGATTTTTTTACATATACATATATACAGTATATATAATATATATATATTTTTTATCATTATTTACTTTTAATATGGTTATTTGTCTTCTAATTGACCATCATGAAGTGAAAAAAAAATTAAGCTCCTTTCAATTGCAAATGTCGAGAATATTTGGCTTATATGTGTACAGCAAAGTAATGCTTTAGTTCTGATGTAAACAAACTTATACTTCATACCTCCCCGTAACTCAATATTTATGATGGTAATTACCTAGTGCACTACTGTAATTGTGTTAAGGCTATATTATGTGGAATCTAATGGTTACAAAAAAAAAATGATGATAAAAAATGAGAAAAAGAAGAAGAAAAAAAAAGAGAGAGAAAAAGAGGTGGTAGTAAAGCCCTCTCCGATAATGTATATTATCGGATAGGGTGGGAAACGTGGATAAAGTAATTCTACATCTATTCTCCATATGTCTGTACGTACACATGTAAGTGTTGCCGTACGTACGTACACGTGTAAGTGTCGCTGCTTGCCTTCAGTAAGCTGTTGTCGAAATTTCTAGGCAAGGTTTCTTTAACACATACTTCCGCTCATATTTTTTTACTTTTTTGTTTCCTCTTTTTATTCCTTCCCGTGTGTCGGTCGGCCAGCAGCTTTTGAGTCTTTGCACAGGATGTCATGTTCCAGCTTAGAGTTGGCACGAATACGAGTGCTGACAGAACCGACCATCTGCCAACAAGTCAAACAACGCGGTGTTAGCAAAGCCTGTTGGCAAGTGGTGGGGATAAGCTGTCTCTTTTTTTTCTTCTCTCTCAATGGTGTTCTAAGATAAAAGGGCAGTTAAGATAAAGTAACAAACACTTCTTTCAAACAGAATAAGATAAAATATATGATAATGTCTTGGGGGATTTTTAAAAATATATCATTCAGAGCAATTGCTGCAGTTACAAGACAACTTGACTTCTAAACTAAACTCCATATATAAATATACATATATAAATACATACATATGAAAATTGCGTACCTCTTCTTTGCCATATCCTGTTTGTTTCTCGATTAGCCATTCCTCGTTTACGATATACTTGATCGTGTATCCGAGCTAACGATTTCCTCTGCATTCCCCTTGTTTTTCCTCCATTCTATGTTCTATGGTATATATGCTATAGTTTGTTGTTTAATCATAGAGGAGCAGTACATAAAAGCTACTTTCCCTTGCCACTCACAGCATATACCTAGATATATATTGAAGCATGTACATAAAGAGTGGTGCAGGGTTCGTGTCGTATCATAGAGTTGTATCATTTTATACTACCAGACTTTTTCTGTAGTTACAGTTGCTCTTCATGACGCAGGATTTTCCCAGGAGTTTCATTTTGGATTTTTAAGTTTTCTGGTTTTAAGGTCTTATATTCTTTTCTTTTTCTCCCCCTTTTTCTGCATACATTTTTTTCTCTGCCTCCCTTTTTTTATTGCCATCTTCATAATTGTTCAACTCTATATATCTGTCTATATAGTGCCATTGTAAAGAAAAACAAATCTACTTTGTTTTTTTTTGTTTTGTTCATATTTGTTATTATCATCACCTTTTATTTATTTTTTATTTTTTTGTCTAATTTTAAAAGAACTGGATATGTTATCTGCTAATTTTAAGTGTTGCATTTTAATTTTTTATTACTTTTTTTTATAACATTCTGATAAGTGTCTAGTTCATGGGTCACAAATTGTTACATTCCCGTTTGCATTGTCTTGCGTTGCTCACCGCTGAGGAGAAAACCGTCATTGTAGAACTTACTTGCTAGGCTGTAAAATGGAGTCACAATTAGTTCTAGTAAGTAATGATATTTACTGTGAATGAGAGTAAGTGCTTCTTCTTTGTGGAAGTCAAGTGTGCAACAAAAAAATAATAATAATAAAACAAAAAAACCCGACATGTAGCTATTGCTACCAGGTGTTTTCGAGTGTCAGGCTGCGTCCCCTGTAAGGTGGGAGGGTTTCTAATTTTTTTTTTTTTTTTTTTTTTTTTTTTTTACAGCTATTATTAACTTTAAGATCCAATTTGGTCAATGATTCAGCAATCAATATAGGGTTCCATTATACCCAAGCAATATGCATATTTTAGGGGTGGCAGGTTTGCGGCATTTGTCCGGGAAAAAAAAAGAAAAAGAACTTGGCAGTCTCTGAAATATGATTTGAACTAAACATTTTTTTGATTAATTGGTAAGAATAGGATAACAAAATTATTAATTGGTAAAAAGAAAAATGCTAAAAAAAAAAAAAAACTAAATTTAATTCCCTCACAAGGACTCTCCTTTCATGCTGTGGACACTGTCTTTAGTGTTCTTTAACCACTGTAGCTTAAAGAGTCTGTATGTCTCACACAATAGCAGGTTAAGTGATATTGTCTTGCTCTCATCTCCCTTGGCGAAATGTAGCACAGGTCGTCGTACCACACTAGTGTTCTGGCAGCTATTTTTAATGTGTTCTTCATGGTAATGAGGACTCGAGATGATTTTAAATGATACTATGATAATGATAAAGATAAGAAAAGGTAAAAAGATGTAAGCGTTTTTGAAATCAAATTGTAACTCGCTTAGTCACAAGACATAAGGCCTCGGGAGTTGGGATTATATACTTGATCTGAAGTAAATGTACCAAAAAAATGGTAAATGTTGTTTTTCTCTCATACCTCAGATTTTTTTGGGTCATGATTTTTACAATTTTTATGAACCATTTCTATTTTTTGGTTTTATTTTTCAAGATTTTGTGATTTTAAATTTACATTTTAAAGAATTCATAAAGTAATCATAATACCAAGATATTAATATTACATAGATCAGCTATTATGATTTGTTCAGTTACCTAAATACAGACTTTTAAGATGAAAAGTTAGAATATCAAGGTAACATGTAATGTACTGGTAAATTTTGACACATTGCTAACAAAATAAATAATGGCCTTGATGCCACCTCAAATATTTAAAACTAGAGCTTTTATTAATTATTATAATTTTTTCTTATGTCAGTCCTCAATGGTTAGAATTTATAAACATTTCCAGTTTCTGCAACATCTAGGCTTTTTCTCAAGACCTAAAATGATTACATATATTTTTTCTATAAAGAATCTTTCCCACGGTGTTCATCCTATCAGCATTATTGCATAACAAAAAGGATTGGTTTCATTTCACCAACATTTTATTGAATTGGTAATGAAACACCACCTGTATTTAAGGTGATTTATGACAAAGCACCACCTGGAGAGAGCCTCAGTGTAATAATAACAACATAAAAGGATAATGAAAGAGAACAAAGTATGATCCTGCCATAATTTATTAGATTCATAATCTATTTTAGTTGTAAAATGTCATGCATATTAAACTTTTAAAAATCTGAAAAGGCTTCTAGTGCCTACACACAAAGTATTGAATTGCCGGCCGACCTATTTCCGCTGGAGAGGTGGCAGAGAGACGCACCTTCAGATTGACATTGGTTAGACGCTATCGGACAAGAGGACACCATACACTCAAATCATTTTAGAGAGAAGCTTTTCTTGGAAGAGAAGTGAAAAAGAAGGAAGGAAGAATGATGATGCATACTTGTATTATTAAAAAAAGAAAAACAAACATGAAAAGTATAGATCGATGTCATGGTTTGACGAGTTTATTTTTTTTCTCTTGGAAATGAGCTACTTCGCTTGTCACGTTTGAAAAATAAGTAAATTATGATGAAAATGTATGAAATACAAAGAAATGTATTTCTTAATTGACAGTTTTTCTTGTCACATGAAAAGAAGAAAAAGTACATATCAAACAATGTAATGAAAAATGAAGTAATTCCAATAAAATGGCAGAAATACCCAAGTTATGGAGAATTGCAACAGCTATCACGGTCTGCCTTGCCTTGGTCCCATGGATGCTGTTGCAGAACCTATTAAGAAGGACATCTGCTTGATCCTTAGGGTGTTCTGTTCGAGCACGCATCCTTGTGTTACACTCAATATATTTTTTAAAATCAATTTATCACATTAAATTTCTCTTCCATTTTAATATGCACAGGCCTGTCTGTATAGCATTTTTATTACTGCAAATAAGGGAAGAAGGGAGTTTTATTATTGTTTCCAAATACAGAAAATGTAGCAGAATGCATAAGATAAAAAGACTAATGCTATTTAAAAGTTACAATATCTGCACTCAATATGAAGCTGCCACACGGTGGAGAACAAAGCAGACATTTGCTTATACTAAAACAATGTAATCCGCATTCACATCATTGCTCATACAACCCTTCATATACACAACAACAAAACAAAACGAAGAAGCATTTATACTCTCTACTTACAAATCTAAAATAAAAATTTGAGTCATTTATTACATATCCTAGAGAGAAAAAGATGGAGAAATAAAGACAAAGACAAAGTGAGAGACATAAAAAATCTGAACGAAGGGGACAAAGGCTACGAGAGTTCCGATAACATAATGTGAAGTTCCTCATTCAACCGCTTGTGCCGTCTCTTCTCCACGTCGAACATCTCCTCGCACCGCTCCACCTGCGCCTTCAGCACGTAATTGTCCTTCTTCATGGCGTTCATGGACAGCTCGTGCTTCTTCGTCCGATCCTGCAGGCTGGATATTCTGCTCTCGAATTCGTTCTCCTCGTTGTCGCTCTCACTCTCCTCCTCTTCGCTGTCGCTCCATTCCGGTTCCACGAGTTGCGACAAGTCCACCATCTCCTCTTCTTCCCTCTCTTTTCCGCGGTTGTTCCTCTTCTTTCTCTTCTTCAGCTTCTTTGGCTTCTGGTTGGGCTCGTCGAACCACCAGCCGGCGTTGTCGTCGGGGTCTGCTGGCGGCGCTCCCTCCTCCTCCTCCTCCTCTTCCTCTTCCTCGTCTTCCTCCGACTCCGACTCTGGCTCGCTCTCCACGCCCTCCTTCATTAGCTTCGCCATCTCGTCGATTTCCGCCTTGATCTTCATGTAGCCTTCTCTCTCGGCCTGGATGTCGCGGAAGTATTTCTTTATTCTCTCCCTCAGGCTGCTCCTTTCCTTGCGAATGTTCGTCTCGCGGTCCTTCATGTGTTCCAGCTTGTTCTGCCACAGCTTCAGGTCTCTGTCCTTCTTCTTCTGTGCATTCTCGGCTCTTCTCTCCGCTGCCGTTTCTTCATCGACCTCCTCTCCTTCCTCTTCTGCTTCCTCTTCCTCCTCCTCTTCCTCCTCTTCTTCTTCTTCCTCTTCCTCTTCTTCCTCCTCCTCGTCTTCCTCCTCTTCCTCTTCGTCCTCTTCATCTTCCTCCTTGAAGCTCTCCATCCTGTGGACGGAGGACGCAAAGCTCCTTCGCGAGCCTGACTTGGACGGCACGGGGAAGGCCGCGTCGTCATCGTCGTCGTCGTCGTCGTCATCGCCCACGGGCGACGACGGCGGCGCCTCCACGAAGTCCACGGGGTCCGTCTGCGTCCCAATGGTGTCGATGTCCGGCAGTTCGATGTTGTGCTCCTTCTGCAGGGCCTTGTACTTCTTCTCGTAGTAATTGCCTCGCAGCTCCCACTCGTCCGCGCTGTTCTCGGAGACGATGAGC
>NW_020870762.1:707560-716447 GCF_003789085.1 Penaeus vannamei | reverse complement strand
TCTCCCTGCCATCCCTCCCATCCCGCTCCCCCTCTCTCCCTCCATCCCTCCCCCACTTCCCCGCCCGACCCTAGTAGAGCAGTCCCTCACCTAGAGCCCTTGAAAATCCGGCCTGCTCCTGTCGTCCGTCTTTGGCTTTCCGGAGCCTCACGCCCCTGTGGATCTCCCGCAGGAGCTCGTTGTGGGCGAGGGGCTTCTCCTCCGATTCATACACGAACTGCCGGTGGAGCGAAAAGGAGTGAGTGAGGGAGCGAAAGAGCGTGGGTGGGTGGGTGGGTGAGTGAGTGTGTTAGTGAGTTAGTGAGTTCTTGGGTGGGTGGGTGGGTGTGTGGTGGGTTAGTGAGTGAGTGGGTGGATGGGTGGTGAGTGAGTGAGTGAGTGAGTGGGGTGAGTGAGTGAGTGAAGCTGAGTGAATAGTTGTATGTGTAGTTGGGAGTGGTGTTAGTGAGCTGAGGTGGACTGTTATGGCTTGCTGATGCGTACTCTAGTGAGTGAGATTAGTGCGTTCTATCAGTGAGTATCATTGACGTCTTGGGGTGGGTGGGTGGGTTAAGTGAGTGAGTGAGTGAGTGAGGAGTGGGTGAGTGGGTGAGTGAGTGAGTGAGTGAAGTAGGTGAGTGAGTGATTGAATGAGTGAGTTGAGTGAAGTGAATGAAGTGAGTGAGTTTGGTTCTGAAATATGGAGTTTTAAAGATGAAAATGGCAATAACTTTGAAGGGAAAGAGAACAATGAAAGATAATAGATCGTATACGACAGATACATACATCCGTATATATATAATAAATAATATTATATATATATATATTTATATATATATATATATAATATATATATATGTATATATATATATATATTCATAGAAGTAAACCATGTACACTATCTATCTACTTTTTATCTTCTATCTATTTATCTGTCTATACATCTACCTATGAATCTATATCTAAATTTGTCTATTTGTATCTGCACATGACTAACTAATTTTATATCTATATTGTCTATCTATCTTCATCTACTTATCTATCTCCGTCTATACTCATCTATATCTATATATTTATCTATTCATCTATATATTATCTATCTATCCATCAGTCTATCTTTTCTATAAATCAAAGTAAAAACACACTTGAAAACAAGAAACACATTAAAACCTAAAGTTGTAACACAATGAAAATTAAATGTTATAATCATATCAGAGAATTAAATGCGGTTTATGATTATGAATAACTGATATCATGAAACATTACTACAACGAACAAAAATCCTATAAGTAAATATCGTCAAAATTAAGACAACAACAAGTAGTCCAATATAAACGAATACAGCAGAATAAAAATAAATATCAGCAGAAAATAATAACACAATAGCATATGCTAAATTCTTAATATAAAAATAACATTGAAGAGCACTTGGACAAAATGGCATTATCTAAATCTTCATCAAATAATAATAATGATGGTGACGATAAATGATAATGATAATGATTGATGATGTGGTGATGATTAATGACGATGGTGATGGTGGATTGATGATGATAATGATATGATGATTTTGATGATGATATGATAATGGTGGTGATGACGGTGATGGTGATGATGATGATGGTGATGATAATGATGGCTGATGATGGCGATGATGACTGATGCTGATGGTGGTGATGATAATGATGATTGATGATGGTGATGATGATGCTAATGATAATGATGATCCTGTTAACAAAACAACAATAATAATAAATTAACAAGTACATAAACAAACTAGAATCGTTCAGAGAGCGCATACCTCCGCCAAGGCAATGGGGTCACTAATGCAATAAAGATATTCACACTTGAAGCATTACATTAAAAATAATCTCTTTCTCAAGTGCACTAGTGACGTCCGTGTTTCCAGAACTCGCAATGGCAATGAATCCTTAAAAAAAAAATCCTGGATTGGGATTTTAATGGCATCTAAATCTGGCTAAGAGACGCCTCTCGTAAACATTTCATAAAAAAAATCTGACGTTTTGAGTCCTCCTGCTCAGCAACTAAACCCACAAACAAACAACTAACCGATGCTACAGGAAACAAACCACAAGGCGGAGGTCAATAGATAAGGAAAAAAAAAACTAAAACGAACTGGGTGAGGTCACGAAAGCGTTCTTAAAAGAAACTGGGTGAGGTAGAAACGGTTCTCTAAACGAACTGGGTGGTGTAGAAGGTTCTCTAAACGAAACTGGGTGAGGTCAGGGAAAGGTTCTCTAAACGTAACTGTGGTGAGGTCACGAAAGCCGTGTCTGCTAAACGAACTGGGTGGAGGTCAACGAAAAAGGTTCTCTAAACGAACTGGGTGAGGTCTTAGTGAAAGGTTCTCTATATAGTATCTGGGGAGTCACGCTAAAGGTTCTTTAAAAACGAAACTGGTGAGGTCACGAACGGTTCTCTAAAACGACTGGGTGAGGTCACGAAAAGGTTTCTCTAAACGAACTGGGTGAGGTCACGAAAGGTTCTCTAAACAGAACTGGCGTGAGGTCACGAAAAGGTTTCTAAGAACTGGGTGAGGTACGACAGTTCTCTAAAACGAACCTTGGGTGAGGTCACGTGAAAGGTTTTAAGACTGGGTGAGGTCACGAAAGGTTCTCTAAAACGAACTGGGTGAGGTCACGAAAAGGTTCTCTAAACGAACTGGGTGAAGGTCACGAAAGGTTTCTCTAAAACGACTGGGTGAGTCAGGAAAAAGGTTCTCTAAACGAACCTTGGGGTGAGGTCACGAAAGGTATCTCTAAACGAACTGGGTGAGGTCAGGAAAAGGTTCTGCTAAACGAACTGGGTGAGGTCACGAAAGGTTCTTAAACCGAACTGGGTGAAGGTCAACAAAGGTTCTCTAAAGAATGGGTGAGGTCACGAAAGGTCTCTAAACGAACTTGGGTGAGGTCACGAAAGGTTTCTCCTAAACGAAACTGGGTGAGGTCAGGAAAGGTTCTCGAAACGAACTGGGTGGAGGTCACGAAAGGTTCTATAAACGAACTGGGTGAGGTCACGAAAAGGTTTCTCTAAAACGAAACTGGGTGAGGTCACGAAAGGTTCTCTAAACGAATGGGTGAGGTCACGAAAGGTTCTCTACAACGAATTGGGTGAGGTCAGAAAAGTTCTCTAAACGAAACTGGGTGAGGTCAACGAAAGGTTTCTCTAAACGAAACTGTGAGGTCCAGGAAAGTTCTCCTAAACGAATCTGGGTGAAGGTCGACGAAAGGTTTCTCTAAATCGAACTGGGTGAGGTCAGGAAAGGTTCTCTAACGAACTGGGTGAGGTCAGGAAAAGGTTCTCTAATCGAACTGCGGTGAGGTCAGGAAAGGTTCTCTAAATGATTCTGGGTGAAGGTCAGGAAAAGGTTCTCTAAAGAACTGGGTGAGGTCAAGGAAAAAGGTTCTCAAACGAACTGGTGAAGGTCAGGAAAGGTTCTCTAAACGAACGGGTGAAGGTCAGGAAAAGGTTCTCTAAACGAACTGGGTGAGGTCACGAAAGGTTTCTCTCTAATCGACTGGGTGAGGTCAGGAAAGGTTCTCTAAAACGAACTGGGTGAGGTCAGGAAAAAGGTTCTCTAAACGAACTGGGTGAGGTCACGGAAAGGTTCTCGAAACGAAACTGGGTGAGGTACGAAAAGGTTCCACGTAAACGAACTGGGGTGAGGTCACGAAAAAGGTTCTCTAAACGAACTGGGTGAGGTCACGAAAAGGTTCTCTAAAACGAACTGGGTGAGGTCACGAAAGGTTCTCTAAACGAACTGGGTGAGGTCACGAAAGGTTCTCTAAAACGAACTGGGGTGAGGTCACGAAAGGTTCTCTAAAGCGAACTGGGTGAGGTCAGGGAAAGGTTCTCTAAACGAACTGGGGTGAGGTCACGAAAGGTTTCTCTAAACGAACTGGGTGAGGTCAGGCAAGGTTCTACTAAACGAACTGGGTGAGGGTCACGAAAGGTTCTCTAAAAACGAAACTGGGTGAGGTCACGAAAAAGGTTCTCTAAAACGAACTGGGTGAGGTCACGAAAGGTTCCTCCTAAACGAACTGGGTGAGGTCACGAAAGTTCTCTAAACGAACTGGGTGAGGTCACGAAAGGTTCTCTAAACGAACTGGGTGAGGTCACGAAAGGTTCTCTAAAACGAACTGGGTGAGGTCACGAAAGGTTCTCTAAACGAAACTGGGTGAGGTCAGGAAAGGTTCTCTAAACGAACTGGGTGAGGTCACGAAAAGGTTCTCTAAACGAACTGGGGTGAAGGTCAGGAAAGGTTCTCTAAACGAAACTGGGTGAGGGTCAGGGAAAGGTTCTCTAAACGAACTGGGTGAGGTCAGGAAGGTTCCTCTAAACGAACTGGGTGAGGTTCACGAAAAGGTCTCTAAAGCGAACTGGGTGAGGTCAGGAAAGGTTCTCTAAAGAACATAGGTGAGGTCACGAAAAAGGTTCTCTAAAACGAACTGGGGTGAGGTCAGGAAGGTTCTCTAAACGAACCTGGGTGAGGTCACGAAAGGAATCTTCTAAAAAAAACGAAACTGGGGAGGTCTACGAAAGGTTTCTCTAACGAACTGGTGAGGTTCACGAAGGTTCTTCTAAAACGAAACTGGGTGAGGTCCAGGAAAGGTTCTCTAAACGAACTGGTGAGGTCACGAAAAGGTTCTCTAAACGAACTGGGTGAGGTCAGGAAAAGGTTCTCTAAACGAACTGGGTGAGGTCACGAAAGGTTCTCTAAACGAACTGGGTGAGGTCACGAAAAGGTTCTTCTAAACGAACTGGGTGATGGTCAAGGAAAGGTTCTCTAAAACGAACTGGGTGAGGTCACAAAAGGTTCTCTAAACGAACTGGGTGAGGTCACGGAAGGTTTCTCTAAAACGAACTGGGTGAAGGTCACGAAAGGTTCTCTAAACGAACTGGGTGAGGTCAGGAAAAAGGTTCTCTAAAGCGAACTGGGGTGAGGTCACGAAAGGTTCTCTAAACGAACTGGGTGAGGTCAGGAAAGGTTCTGAAAAGGGGAACAAGATTCACAGCTGACGCACCTTCCCTCCTTTGCCGCGGGACGAAGGCAAGATGGGCTTGGACCTGTCCGTTTTCTCGAAGGGGGACAAGTGTTTGAGTTTGACGCCGCCCTGCAAGCCAAAAAAAAGGAATAAGAAAATGCATAATCAATAGATGAATATATATAGATTTGCACGTTTTGGTGACGTTCTTTTGACCTGAAACGTATCTGAATTAATGATGTTCTATTCGATTTAAAGTCAAAGTGAGATGTTCTTTGAATGTTTGATAATACGACTGAAATTTCGAAAGGTCAACAAGCATCGAAAACCCTAAACCAAAAAAACATACAACAAAGCTCACAAACCACGCTTCACCATCGCCACGATCACCCTCACAAAACATCCCCCTCCAAAGGGTCTGGTCTCCCTCACCTCAATGTTCTTCAGCAAGGTGTTCCAATCCGGCCTGGTCCTCGCCGCCCGCTTGATCTGGTCCAGCTTGAACTTTTTGGCCTCCGAGATCTTCTTCTCGCCGGGTACCATTCGGGCATCGGCGGGGCGGGGGTGGGGGCATCCCGGCATGGGTGGGGGGGAGGCGGGGGGACGACGCCGGCATTGGGGGAGCTTCGGGGACTGCTGGACTCTGTTTTTTTATATAGGAGGAGGGGGAAGAGAAGGGAGAGGGAGGAGGGAGAAGGGAGAGGGAGAGGGAGAGGGAGAGGGAGAGGGAGAGAGAGAGAGAGAGAGAGGGAGAGAGAGAGAGAGAGAAAGAGAGAGAAGAGAGAGAAGAGAAGAGAGAGAGAGAGAGAGAGAGAGAGAGAGAGAGAGAGAGAGAGAGAGAGAAAGAAAGAAAGAGAAAGAAAACAAAGAAAGAAACAAAGAAAGAGAGAGAGAGAGAGAGAGAGGTGGAAGGAGAGATAAGGTAAAAGCATCAGTAACAATCAATAACAATAAATATGTATATATATCCATATCCATTTTCCCATTGACTTATCCTAAATAATGCTAGTCATTTGTCTACCCTTCTCACATGAATTTCTTTGTATTAAACAGCAAATTGATGGTGTATTAAAAAAAAAAAAAAAAAAAAACTATTTATCATCGTTTCTTTCTTGAAGACTCTCTCTACTAGTCCTTTATCATTTTTAGTACTCATCAGTCGAAAATTTGGCACATGACTATTCCCTGGCTGAGAAAAAACAGCATCTTGGGTTGAAACATTAAATTAATCAACTTCCATCGACAAAATACCAATGAGACACTTGAAGGAAAGCTACACAGACGAAAGGCGATCAAACCCTACCTCGGCGGTGGTACCATCTTGGTCCCACCATAAAGAATTCTCGTCCATTTCATCCTGTAAGTAGAGTTACTTAAAAAAAAAAGAGGATCCAACACCATTTTTCTTGTTAGTTGTTGGATAATGGGTTCAGGTTCTGAGAAACCCTGAGGGGGAGGGGGGGGGGGAATCGTGATTCTAGCCGCAACCAACACTTTTCATGGCGTGATTTGGCTCCTGGGTAGAATTACGATCATCGTAGGTTAGGAATAGCAATTGGCTTCTGACTTTTGCAATAGAGTTATGCTGTGGCGCAATTTTGTGAGTCTTTTTAATAGCTCCGTTATCGCAAACCGTTTCAGAAGATTGTGTAAGTGAAAATAAATGATAAATTTCATGAGAAACAAACGCAATACTGGATGCGTGATTGGCGATAACTGATCTAATGTATTCATTTGATCATAATTTTGGTTCTTCTGTAATATAAGTAGCGTTAAGTAACACATAAATATATATACAAATATAATCATAAATTAATAGCTACTATATGACATTTTCCCACTTCTGGAAAATAATCATATGCATAATTGGTCATCCGCAAAACATGTTACATACTCAATCAATATTTACTTTTCTTGCAACAAAAAGCGAAATATGAAGTGGTTTCCATGCTCTGTGTAACATTCGAGGGGTTTACCTTGTCAGTGAGAGTAAGTACATGCAAGCTGTAGCGCCCGGAGAACATACATGCAGCATGCGGTTTTTTGTTGTTTTTTTTTCACTTTGGGCTTACTTTTTTAGGGGGGGCTGGTGGTGGTGGTGGTGGGGGCGCAGTCGCCTTCTGTAAGGATATTATGATCATCACTGTTATTATTTTCTTATTCTTCAGCGAGAATTGTACCTCTGAGGCGCGCAGGGAACCAAGGGACAGCCATGGCGGAAATAAAAAAAACATGCATTTTTTCTATAAGGGTTTCACATCCACATTTCCATGATATTCGGAAACAACATGCAGCAGCTTCGTGATTCTTTGGTGGTCGAGGGTTCTCACAAATTCATATAAAAACAACAAATCCAGCAGATGTACGAAGGAGAAAGAGAAAGAAAATTCGAGATGGAAGATGTTCTCTAAGGACAGCGACTCGGGAGAACAACCGACCGTCTGCGGCAAGAAGGAGAAGAGGCACAATATAAGGAAATAAAAGGGATTTCATCAACTATGTTTTCGGAAGATCTGGATGGCGTGCAGGGCAGTCCGGGATATGCTGGCGCTGTGAACAGTAGGGAGAAATGCGTGACAAGAAAGATAAAATAGAGAGGGAGCAAGAAAAAGAACGAGAGAAATGTGGCGAGAGAAGGATTTGAAGAAAAAAAAACAGGTGCAAGCATACAAATAATGAGATATATTTTTTCATTCGAGGGGGGGTGGGGTAGGCGGGGTAGGGCACGAAGGGGGGGCACTCAACACCGCCACATACCGTTGGCTCTGACGTGTCACCCGCCGCCCACCACGGGGTAGCATGTCGCGCCTGTGTGACACCGAAACAACATGTCATTTACAGCAAGGAGGGAAAAAAAAGACATTAAACACATAATATTGACCCAATATGATATAACACTGGAAGATAGGGTCGGTTTTCCCTCTTCTCTCACCTTCTCCCGCAACTTGGTGATGCTGACCGTGCAGGGCTCAGCGCGCTGCGGGGAAGACACGAGTCGTTAGTTGTGGTTATGCCAAGAAAGACCTTTTCTTTTTTTTGGTCACGATGGTCGCTGACACTAATTTTTTCACAGAATTCATTTCAGAAACAAGTGATATATATCTATACGTATGCGTACGTAAGCATAAACGCACACACACACACACACACACGCAATCACACAAAAGCAATGCTCTCTGGACGGGCTTAATCATCCGACACAACAATGCGTCCCGGGGAGAGAGAAGGACCCCGGGAAATAAATCTGATTGGGCAAGCAAGGAGGGAAGGCAAACTCGCTCCGGTGCTTGAATATGCAACGAGGTATCGTGGAAGGCACCGGCGGGGGGGGGGGGGGGCGGTGCATGCAAGGACCTGAGAGCAGATAACTAGGGTGGGCGGGTGGGGGGGGGGTGCATGCAAGGACCTGAGAGACAGATAACTTGGGTGGAACTGATTTTGCAATCCGGTGTGGAAGGAAAAAGGGCGAAGAGAGGGAGAGAGAGAGAGAGAGAGAGAGAGAGAGAGAGAGAGAGAGAGAGAGAGAGAGAGAGAGAGAGAGAGAGAGAGAGGAGAGAAGAGAGAGAGAGAGAGAGAGAGAGAGAGAGAGAGAGAGAGAGAGAGAGAGGAGAGAGAGAGAGAGAGAGAGAGAGAGAGAGAGAGAGAGAGAGAGAGAGAGAGAGAGAGAGAGAGAGAGAGAGAGAGAGAGAGAGAGAGAGAGAGAGAAGAGAGAGAGAGAGAGAGAGAGAAGAGAGAGAAGAGAGAGAGAGAGAGAGAGAGAGAGAGAGAGAGAGAGAGAGAGAGAGAAGAGAGAGAGAGAGAGAGAGAGAGAGAGGAGAGAGAGAGAGAGAGAGAGAGAGAGAGAGAGAGAGAGAGAGAGAGAGAGAAGAGAGAGAGAGAGAGAGAGAGAGAGAGAGAGAGAG